>JBCNJP010000023.1:74536508-74584382 GCA_039602395.1 Deinandra increscens subsp. villosa | reverse complement strand
GACATAAAATGATAGAATTATTAGTTGTGACTTATCTTATTAATCATTTTGTTAATGGGTTAATAATTGCTAATGACAAACATTCATGGACTAAATTGGTTTTTAAAAACACATTTGGACTATTTTGGACATTAGGATAATGATATAAAAATTTAACATGAAATGATAATCTTAAAAACCCTTAAATGGATTTTTATGGTTAAGTATTGAAATTAGTAGTTTTAATAAAAATTACTTGGATGTAAACAATAAGAATTCACCATTAAACATAGCTTATATATATAAAATGGTCACATTTTATAGAAATATACTTTCTAAAAGACAAGATCTAAAAGACTTGTTTAGATTTTATAAAAATAAAATGGATAAAATATATTTAGATAATTTATATTCAAAAATGGATAAAGACTATAATAAAAACATTTGACATGAAAAAGTATAAGTCTTGGGTTTTTATACAAAATGGAAACATTTTATGTTGGTGGATTTCTATAAAAAGTGTTAAAAATTAAAACCCTAACTTTATTGGATAAATAAAGTTATTTAAAAATGATTTTATAAAAATAAAATCAAAAGACTTATAGAAATTATGAAAAACATATTTTAAACATTTTTGATTATTTTAAATGAATCAAAAGAATCAAAACGTTTTAACCGGATCAAATGTTTATTTTTAAACGTTTGAAATTTGAAACGAAATCCTTAAGCGTTTTACGACGTAACGAATCATACATAATTACTTTCAATAAATAATTATCCTTATGAATTTTAGAAACCCTAATTTGAGTTAAAATCATTTTGGTTTGTTAATAATTACTTTAATGATAATTATATTTATATTAACTCAACACCCTAATTTTCATAACATGATTTAAATATTACATAAACTTTAATATTTACCTACTTGTATTTAATTATTTAATCTGTAACTTGTAATAAATTTATAAATTAGTCTGGAAAGTTAGAATAATTATTTCGATAATAATTATGAACCCTAGTTACATATTATAACTTAACGTGATTAAATATTCAATCGATCGAGTGAATCTAAAAAATAATAATAAATATTATTATTTAACACAATGTTCAAGACTTGATTGAACTGATCTTCATGATACGTTATCGCATGTTCATTTCTTGTATTCAATGTACATAAATGCCTTCATACGTGAACATTAGCATTTACTGATTTTAAACTGATTAACTAACAGGTTTTCAAGCGCTACAAACGGGATTATACGTCAATACTTGACCGGTATCATTTGGGTAACGTTCGTTACTCAAATGATTATGTGGACCCTTATGCATATTGTCTTATGTTTTATTAGGACTTTACTTGCTAGTTGCCACTCGGTAATCCATCATCATCACTGAATCAAGTGAGTTTCACGGGCCCTTTTCTTTACAACTGTTTTACACTTATGGGGGAGAAATTATGAACTGATAAAATGCTTTTTAATTACTTAATGTGATGGTTTACCTGTTAGCCGTATGACTACATGTTCCATTCTGTATCCCAAATAACTGGTACTTTATCGTTATCAATGTTAGTACAACTGAATCCCACTATTAATTGAATTCGATTAGTTCTGCTCGAAACGATAACTAGTGAATAGATCTATTTGGGTTGACAACCCTGCCCGGTTTGGTAGCTCCAATCCTGACTTCGTATATTGTCAAGGGGTACACGTCAGTTATTCTAGCCTGTTAGGTATTCTTGGGATAGAATGCCATGAGTGGGTAATCCGTTATTATTCGAATTTGAGGTTCATGGGAGATCTTACAACCACGACAGTAAACCAACGTAACATTTAAGTATACCGTAAACTGTTTTACCAACATACTGTGAACTTTTTTTACAAACTTACCATAGAATCATAAACCTGTGAACCTCACCAACTTTATGTTGACCTTTTAAACTCATGATTTCTCAGGTATCTAAGCTTATTATGGAAGACGTGCAAATGGGGCTTTACTGTAACTTTCGACCCTGCTTTACCGGAGTCGTAGTCCCGACCTATCTTAAATAATCTGATTTATGATTTCAATAAACTGATTAATCTTGTTCTGTATATCTGCGACTATGATTCCGTCTCGCTCACACCCAAACCGTTGACCGCGGTGTGACAGTTTAGGACCAATGATGGCCCAATAAGGTGTGTATATAACCAATAGGACCAAAAAGGTGTGTTTAGAGGAAAAAGGGTCAGTTGGGACCAATGAGTCCCAATAAGGTGTGTATGTAACCAATAAGTTTTGTTTATGACCAATGATGGCCCAATAAGGTGTGTATATAAACAATATGACAAAAAATGTGTGTTTAGGGGCAACAAGGGTCAGTTGGGACCAATGAGTCCCAATAAGGTGTGTTTAGGGGCAACGAGGGTTACTTAGGACCAATGTGTCCCAGTAAGGTGTATACGATCGTGTATATATTACAACACATTGAAAGATATATATATATATATATACTAGGGGGGTACCCGCGCGTTGCGGCGGCGACGGATTATAGGGCGTTATACGTCATTTGTTCGCTTGTTATGGCGGCACGACAATTTACATCGAATTGAAACTCAAACAAAAAGCAATCGATCACAAACGTAGGTTTAAGATAGAAGTCATAAACATAGTTCTAAGATGGAAAGTCATAAACATAGTTCTAACAAGGGAACAAACAAACAACATTCAAATTCAAACTCAAAACGACTTCAACTGAGTGTAAGGAGCTCAATTTCTCTCATAGAGCTTACATATCTCGATGACCTCATCACCGTACATTGCCCACCACTCTTCATCAGAAATGGGTGGAGGCGTCTCTTCATTTTCTTGCATGTTGTCCTCTACCGGAGGATCGTCCGCCACTTGCAAGTTCTCCTCTATCGGAGGAGCTTCTATCACTGTAAAATAATGTTAAGTCTATTACAATTGTTATAGATAGGTATAGCGCACTACAAATTTAAATATTAAATTGATACCTGGAACATCTTGTGTGTTATGGTCATCATGATCCATCTTTAGGAACTTTTTAGTTAATGTAGAAAAAACAATTGTGTTAGTATTTTGTAATGAATAAATATTAACTTAAGACAGCATAATAATTTTTTAACTTACATATGTAGCTCATCTAATGTTTTGATATCATAATTAGTAAATTAAACTTGTCTTTTTATAAATTAATGACATCCAATGTCCACTAATACCTGGGGATAGAAGCGTCTCGGTGTATGCTGCTCCTTGAATTGCATTAAAGTACTTAGAAGGATATGAGAAAATGACTTTGTTCATACTAAAGTCCAACACATAAGTATCATCATAATTCGTCATAAGAAGCCATTTGTCTTCATTCGTGACATACTTGACGTAGAATTCTATAGGAAGACTAATGGGCATTACCCTCGATAATGAAACTTCCAAAGACCACTCATCACCTATCATCTTCCATACGTCAAAGGAATAGACATATTCATGCAGGCCATGAACAACAAAAAGTCGAATGTCATTATGGACATTAACAATGTGTAATTTATACCCACCATTATATCTAAACTCAGGTATGGATATATTCATAAATTGTTCAGAATTTACGTTAAAGCGTAGAACCCACTGAAGATAATACCCTAAACCAAAAACGCTAGCCAAGAAATAGAGGGCATCTCCGCATAATGTCGCACATGACAAAATCAATCTGCTAGTGTTATTTTTATTATACTATAACCTATTAAAACAACAGTGGCCAAATAATGTAGTTTTAGTATGCAAAAATTACCTATAGCATAGCAGAATGTATAAGTTTGACAACAAAAGTCAAACTGATGAAAAATATGCAAGATTACCTATAACAGAATGTATTAGTTTGACCAAAAAAGTCAAACTGAAGGATAATATGCAAAATTACCTATAACAGAATGTATGAGTTTGACCAGAAAAGTTGAGCTTGAACTTGATGAACTTCAAATTTTCCTTAACACAAATGAAGACACCTTTATCATTAGTAAAATTTAGATAACCAAAGCTTGAATCATATCAAACAAACAAACATACATACAAACAGTCAAGATGGGTTTGTAGAATAGGTATGTAGAAACAAAACTTTAAAATATCAATGAAAAGGTTTCTATACATAACTTTTAAGCAACAAAAATGAGATTCACATTTAGAACCATTAAAAATCCACAACAATAAAAATCAACTCACAACAGAAGCAACAAAAAATGAGATTCACATTGAGATACATACAAATTTGACTCATAACCAAAATTAACTCGTCATGATCACTTTCCTATTTAACCCACTAAATAACCATCCCTGTATATATATCTAAGCAAATTTAACATCCAATTACATCAAGAACACCATATAATATCATGTGGCATACAAAATTGAGTCAAAACCTCAACCATGATCTTTAAAAATTGAGTCAAAACCACAACCAGGATCTTTAAAAATTGAGGGACTGTTTTAACCAAATCAACATATATAGAGTTAGAAGGGACTGTTTTAACCAAATCAACATATATAGAGTTAGAAGGGACTGTTTTAACCAAATTCACAGCAACAACCGATAAACCATACCACATGATAAATTTATGAACAAATCAAGAAAATAACCCAATGAATATCAAAACCAAAGTAGAATAAGAACACTCTTAAACTCATTTGTGAAATTCAACTAAAGACCTAGGCCCCAAATCTGTAACTGGGTTCACAGAATTGGCTTAAGTCAAAAGCAAGACAGGAAACATGAACTTGATTACAAAATGGTGAAGTTGCATCTAGGTAGAAAAAAGAGGGTGGAACATCATATTTGATATACTTTGACTTAAAAAGTGTTTTAAGAAACTGAAAAACAAAATGAATTTGCAGCCTTGTTACTTTTTTGTCCTAATGGGTCATTTCTGAAAATGGGTCATTATTTTTAACTTGTTTTCAACTCAAATACAAACACTAAGTTGTTTTGAAAACCATATTACTATTATAAACATCTAAAGAATAGCTTAATTCAACTAATCAATGTATGAAACCAAATGAACCTAGACTTAAAGACATATATGAACATAAACTTGAACACATATAGACTTAAACCAATGGATTCATATGAAACTCTAAAAAGTGTTTGAACACATATATGATTTAAATTAAATGGTGCAGTTGCATCTAGGTAGAAAAAAATCAAGTTCATAAACAGGTATCTATGACAACCTAAAACTTGATTCCCAAATAGGTATAAATGGGTTAAAAGTTGCCACTTATCTTTACCAGTTAAGAAAACAAACCAAGAACAAATAAGTCTCTTAAAATATATATTTAGGATCATATAGCTACAGATTGGTTTCATGTTCATCACTAAAAGTCTAAAGAAGTTGGTTTCATGTTCATAACCAGTTAAGAAAACAAACCAAGAACACTCAAAAGTCATCAAATTTAAAATTTTTATATGTTAATCCAATACAGGTTTGTTAACCTAAAACCATTGTATTCCTTGGCAAATAAGAGTAATTAATAGGGTGTAATGTAAGAAAGAAACAGGCAATACACTTAAAACCATTGTTAACCTAAAACCATTGTTAACCTAAAACCATTGTTAGAAGGGACTGTTTTAACCAAATTCACAGCACTTTACCTATTCTGTGGTTTTTGTTGGAAGCAATAAAGCATGATGAGTTTTGCATATTAAGGCACATCAATCTTAGAAACCACACACACACATCAATCTTAGAAACCACACACACACATCAGGTAATATAAAGCATATGTAAGATAACAATGTTCTGTTCAACCTACTGGTATGCTTAACTCCACTTATAATGCATGTGTACCTCACTCACAATAGATAAAAAGAATAGCATTATCCACATTTAACATAAGTAAAAGGAATATCATTAATTTTAAAATTTACTAACAGGTAGTAAAGTAAACAAAATGAGTTACTACCTTATATAATCATTTAGGATAATTTTACATCTAGATTCCTAAATAACAGATTTATATGTATCATGTCTACAGATTTATGAAAAAAATCAAGTTCATAAACAGGTATCTATGACAGCTATGTATAAACAAATAAAGACTTTAAGCAATGTATACACACACCATTCAATCCAATTAAAAAGGGTGTCAAATTAAGTACATACAAAAGAAACCTGATACATATGAAGCCATCCTGACCCACTATGTAAACAGTTTGTAAATAGATGTTTACATAAATTTATGTGTTACTGTTTTGTAAATAGATGTTTACATAAATTTAGAAGCCATCCTGACCCACTATGTGTTACTGTTTTGTAAATAATGTTCATACACTTTTTAAGCACCATTACATTTCAAAAAAGTTTGCAGCCCCATACTAAATTACCCAAACTGTTCCAAAGACCTCTATTGCTAGTATTTTGAAACTAAGTGTTTGAAAAGAAAAATACATAGAATAGGCGACTATACTTACACACACAACAGTAAAGTTTAATGTACAGTCAATCTACACACACAACAGTAAAGTTTAATGTACACTATACATGAATTCTAATTTCATATCCACACACAATTTATCAAGTTTATAGATACAAAAATACAATCTCAAATTCATGCAGCTTTTTAAGCAAGTATATAAAGCTTCAAATGCTACTATAGAAGCCTCAAAAAATGACTGCCATCCTTGTAAACTGCCATCCTTTTTAACTGCCATCCAACATGGATTCTTAAAACAATATTAATCTTCAAATGCTACTATAGAAGCCTCAAAAAATGACCCATATTTCCTTTGTGCCTAACCAGCCACACCAACCACACAATAATATAACCTAAACAGGGAAACTCTAATCTGTTGAGTAAAGTGATCTTAGTAAAGTGATCTTGAGTAAACTGTTGAGCAGTGTATGGGGCAAAAAATGGTTTTGGGGCCTATTTGTAGCTCTCTAAAGAAGTAAACTCATTAAGGAAACATAACATAGTAATAACTTTCTTAAATCTGATTTGTAAGTTAGGTAACTTATTCACATATGTAGTAATAACATAGTAATAACATTTTTAAATCTGATTTAAAAATAATAGGTTACTAAGTAGCTATCATTTTGAGGGCTGATTCTGAGGTTAAGAAACAAATAGAAACACTAACTTGACATTAAGATTAACTAAACATAGATTCTTCAAACAAGTATAACTAAAACACAGATTCTCAACATTATTGTAACTGAATGTAAAAACTAAGTAAATTTCCTAACCTTATATGTGTGTTCTTGATGCCAAATGTAAGTAATAACGCAAATCAGCTCCTCCCTTTCGACAAACAGATCCAAATAACGCAAATCAGCTCCTAAATCAGATTTAAACCAACATTAATTTAAACCAATGATGAAAACAATCAATTCAAAAATAGAAAAACTAAAATCAATACGTACCAGAGAAGAGAAGCAAAGCAGATGCTATTCGATGTGCAAATGAGATTCACGTTGCACGACTTTATAGACATCACCTCGGGCTCCATCCAAGTCAAAATCGGAGATGAATCCGTGTGAAAAAACTGCTTGAACCGTCGATTAAGGCTCCAAACGAAATCCCACCGTACAATGTGTGTTTCTTCACCATGGAAAGAAGCCAGTGCCATGAAAGGATTGCTGTGAAAAAGCGAAGGTGGAAAGGGGAGAACGCAGGTTGCCGAAAATGGGAGAGAGAGAGCGTGGTGGAAAGGGGAAATGCAGTCACAAAGAAAAGAAGACGCGGATCTTCTTTTCCTTCTCTTAACCCGGTCCGGTGGAAAGGGGAAACCCGGATTTTAAAGCTTGTTCACTTGTACCTTGTGCAACACATTATGTACCTCTTAATTTTCACTTGTACCTTGTGCCTAAACAATGGTACATCTTAAATTTCAACCATTTGAGTGAATATGTATAATAAGGTAGTTCCAAATACAACTTGCTACATCTGCCTATAAATAGCAAGCTGACTTCACCAAACAAAGCAACACATCAAGCATACAATTCTATATCTTCTCAAAGTAATTTCAACATTACTCCCATAGTAAAGTTATTTATGTTGATACATAGTCATACTATAAACTCGTGTAAACCATTATTTACATTTGAGATATACAGAATAACCCTTTTATGAATTGTTGTCTTCCAATTTGATTTACTTTCCGCAACTTATCTATCTTGTTTAAATCAAATTGTGCCAACATTGTTAAAGAGCCCTTCAAGGGACCCAACACCAATGAGTCCCAATAAGGTGTATATATAACCAATAAGTTGTGCATAGGACCGATAAGGTGTGTTTAGGGGCAACGAGGGTCAGTTGGGACCAATGTGTCCGAATAAGGTGTATACGATAATGTATATATTAGAAACATTGAAAGTATATATATATATATATATATATATAGACACATATATATATGTAGACTATATAGGGTGAGGTTATGTGTAATCTATAGATCTTTTTCATATGTGTTCTCATGTGAAATATTTTGAATAATAAGAGAAAAGAAAAAAAGAAAAAAGAAAATAATCACAACCATTAGATCAAGAGATACAATTATCATTAAATTTATTGCTTAATATTCCATTTTATACTTAAAGATCATTTTAAGGTTATGTTTAAAATACTATTATATCTATGTTTTGAATTAATTGAGTTTATATATTAAATCCGATAAATGTTGTCACGTACTTATTAGGTGAGATGCTTTCACCCGGATCGATCATATTAATCCCCAAATTACTTCCCACAATTTTTCAAGTTTCCCCAAAATTCATTGATCAGTTCCTATTCCCTCTCACCAAAACGATTCATCACTCTCTTCTTCCCTCTACATGATTCATCACTCTTTTCTTCCCTCTAAAATCTTCAGGAGATCACTACCAAATTTCAGTCAGTATTAATTTCACTGTCATTTTCAGTAGATCTTTTTTTCATCTCAAATATTCCATCGCATTTATTTCATTCCCTATTTATTTCACTTCAGGATTCATCTCATTTACAATGGAGTGTGATGGTGAAACATTTAAGGAAATTCATGATTATTCAAGGGACAGTGACGAGGATCAATATATTGAATATTCTGAAGCCACAACCTCTAACAGTGAAGGGGAACCTAATGAGGAATTAGAAGAAGAGGAAATGATAAACGATGAAGCCCAAGTCAAGGATGAGGTTCATACTGAGAATGAGATTGAGGAAGCCACAACCTCTGCTCCCCAAACTACAAATTGCAATAGGGGTTGTCGCAGTTGGTAAAGTGGCGTACCAAATTTAGTAACAATGGTGGGAAAAATGGCCACTAACATTTGACAATGCTGGAAGGGTTATCGGGGAGCATAGACCGAAGTTTTCAAGTTTTAAAGAAGATATTGTAAGGGCAGAGGTTGGATTGAAGTATCCTGATTGGAAGAAGGTGCCAACATACAGCAAGAAGACGATGTGGGCTCTGATTCAGGTTATTAAACATATTAAACATTTTCTCCAATTAAGTCATGTGACTAAAAAATCTATGTTATTTTTTTTAGCAATATTTTGAGGTTGATAACTGTCAAAAGAATACTATTATGGTAATGCTTGGTGGGTTGCTAAGGGGTTTCAGAAGAAAATTGCGTGAAAAATACATTCTTCCAAATCTGGCGAAACCAAAGGTGCTTGTGAAAGTTCCAAAGCCGTATTTCGGTATTATGGAAAAACAAGATTGGGACAGATTTGTACAATATACAAAATCTGAAGAATTCCATGTTTTTATTCAATTCAAACTGCAGCTTTCATTAATTTATTAGCTAAGTGCATGTTATAATTAATGAGATTATAATTATATATCCTATTGTTCTGTTGAAAAGGTTGTGTCAACCAGTGCAAAACAGGTTCGAGCACATTATACTTATGATCATACCATGGGCCGGGGAGGATATGCCTTTCTGAGACAAAAAATGGTAATAAGCTAATTAAGATTGTTACATCCAGCCAGTCATGGTTAAGAACCTGCACTGCATGTTTCAAGTCTGATATATATTATTATAATACAAGGTACAAAACAAAGAGATTGAAGCTGATGAGGACCCCAATCGAGCTCTTATGTGGAAGAAAGCAAGGGTAAACAAAGAGGGGGGAATACAAGATGCCTGTGATGAAGGGCCTAGCAGAGCAAATAGTATGTTTAATTGCTATATATATACCTAACTATTTACATGTTCAAAATTAATAGCACCTCACTACATTAACTAAATACTAATTACTGCAGGCCGAGAAAGAAACACAAATAAAAGCGGGATCCTTGACTGCAGAACCGGGAACGGATGCCCTGACAATGGTCCTTGGAAAGGAAAGAGGTGGATTCGTAAAAGGTATGGTTTATGGAGTGAATCCCCGTCAATATTGGCAGCATGGTGCTCCAAAAGGGCAATCAAAAGAGCGCATCGAAAAACTTGAGGCGCAACTCAAGAACGAAAAATAGCTTCGTGTGAAAAAAGATGAAGAGGTTGATCACCTCAATTCTAAGGTTAAAGAACAGAATGAAAAAATTGAGATGCTGATGGCGTTTATGAACAACCAAATGATTAATGATCAACGACAACTTGGTGGACCAGATAAAGCTGTAAATTCTGTAAGGGATAAATTATATATATATATACACACACACACACACGTACATACCTATAATTAATTATTTAATTAACTAGGTAATTATTGACTTGTACGTGGGACATGGTCAATTCTGCACACAATACATCGGGGAAACAGTCTCTTCAATCAAACTCATCTAAGAGGTCGAAAGATAAGGTACAGATCTGAAACAATTATGAAATTGAGTTGATACGGAAGATTCTTGTTTACCTGGATGAACATGCTTCTCTAGTTATAGTTCATCCGGATAGTTACAGTTTATCAAGATAGTTAGAGTTGTTCCGAAATATAAATAATAACTGTTTCGGCTATGATAAGTTTGTACTTCATCCGGATGGTTGTAGTTCATCCGGATAGTTAAAGTTCATAAGGATAGTTAGAGTTCTTTCGAAATATAATTAATAACTGTTCCGGCTATGACAAGTTTGTACTTCATCCGGATGGTTATCGGGGTAGTTAATTAATGTTTAGCCGGTTATGATTTGATTTAATTAGTTAATTAAACTAGCTTGCTGGGTAAATATTTAATTCTATTGTAGGTCCGCTCTGTGACCGGATCACAAGACACTCCTCTATCTACATCAACAGCGTCCGGGCAAAACGTAAGAGTAACTATATATTTTACACAATTGTGTACTTCAATTCCCTTATAACTAATTGCTATATGATCATTTAATTAAATGCTGATCATGATGTCTTTAGGGGAAAAAGAGACAAAGAAGTATTGAAGCAGCAGCTGGGGCATCAGAGCAGGAAGTGGTATATATAATTAAGGATTTGACAAATCGCTTTGACGTTATTGTTAATTAATATATATGTTACTAATCAGTTAATTACATGGTGTCAATTTAGGAAAACAATAAGAGACATGCAAAACTAGTAAAACCTGCAGCTCGTAAAGTACCTCCTACGAAGAGTGATCAGTTGGAAAAACCAAATAATTATGATGTCATTACAGCTCCTATCGATCAGCCAATAATCCCAGAGGTATATATATTAGTATATACCACAAATTTTTTATTCTATTTTTGACTTTAATTAATTAATTGTTAATATATATATATTATTATTATTATTATTATTATTATTATTATTATTATTATTATTATTATTATTATTATTATTATTATTATTATTATTATTATTATTATTATATCACTTCTGATCGGGGGTGCCAAACTACGACGTTGCACATGGAGGGGAATCCACTGAACGTCGTGGGAATGGCTGAATTATTACCGAAAGAAAAAGATGAGAAGATTCATGGAAGTCCATTACCTTCTGGTTGTCGTAGAATTGTAGCTTATCAGGTCAAAAAGGGTGCAAAATTTTTACCATTCCCATTAGATGATAAAACAACACATTCGGAAGTTGAAAATAAATATATTATTGCATGGCCGATGAACCGAATGATCCTTCATTCTGATAAAAAGTCAGATAAATCACAGCCGGTTGATCATTCTATGGTTCAAAAAGTACTGGAACAACAACAAGTAATTACTACATTAATTAAGCGTATCCGCTAATTTTTTTTTTTGAACGGCCAACGAATGCCCCGGAAAACCCGGGGACTATTTACACCAGTTGAGCTCATTCCAGGGAAAATCCACCTCCGCGAGCGGCCGGGTGGTAAAACCTGGGAGCTCAGGGATCGAACTTGTGACCTTTCAGCCTCAAGTCTCCCCTCATCGCCAATGCCCCTTCCAAAGTGTTGCCCGTAAGAATCGAACCTGTGTCTCAAGTAGAGAACACAGGCTTCCTACCACTACACCACAATGGAAGTTGCAGCGTATCCGCTAATTAATTAACTATATATATATATATATATATATATATATATATATATATCTGATCGGTTTTATTTGTCATGTTTCAGGTAAATAATGATCGGAAAAATATGTCGAAAGTGTACTTAACACCAAACCAGCTGAGTCAAGATCTGACAAACAGAAAACTGAGTACACGGATCCAGCAGAAGCAGCTGATGAGCACGGAAAAGAAATTATAATAATTAACTATTATTATAGAAATTAAACTTTGATTAGTGTATGTTATTTTTTTTAACAGCATTTGATTAGTGTATGTACATTAAATTTTAATTATAATATGATTTTAAGGTTTCTCTATATTAATTAATATGCAGTATAATTAACTGTAATTAAGAAAATATATGTGACCATATATATAATACCAAAGGCCACACTTTTTATATTTTAACGTGGTCGTTGCCACCCTTTGGCCACGCGTATTGGGACAAAATATCTGATTTCAACTACCCTTTGGCCACTTTTTTTTCCAAATATATGTGGCTAAAACACAAATATACGTGACTATATAATACCAAAGGTCACACTTTTTATATTTTAACGTGGTCGTTGCCACCATTTGGCCACGCGTATTAGAACAAATTATCTAATTTCAACTACCCTTTGGCCACTTTTTTTTTTCTCCAAATATATGTGGCTAAAACACAAATATACGTGACCATATAATACCAAAGGTCACGCTTTTGATATTAACGTGGCCGTTGCCACCCGTTGGCCACGCGTATTGAGACAAAATGTATGATTTCAGCAACCCATTTGGCCACGTTTTATAACATATGTGGCTAAAACACAAATATATGTAACCATATAATACCAAAGGCCACACTTTTGATATTTTAACGTGGCCGTTGCCACCCTTTGGCCACACATATTGGGACAAAATTTATGATTCCAGCAACCCATTTGGCCACGTTTTTTTATAACATATGTGGCTAAAACACAAATATACGTGACCATATAATACTAAAGGCCACGCTTTTGATATTTTAACGTGGCCGTTACGACCCTTTTGCCACGCGTATTGGGACAAAGTGTATGATTTCAGCAACCCATTTGGCCATGTTTTTTATAACATATGTGGCTAAAACACAAATATACGTGACCATATAATATCAAAGGCCACGTTAAAAAAACACATGTGGCCGTTGGGACCCTTTGGCCACACTTTCCGGAAAAATTGTTTGATTACAACAACAAATATTGGTACCTTTTAGCCACGCTTCTAGGTGGCTTCAGCCACTGATATTGTAACGTGGTCGTAGGATACATAAGGTGACGGGACCTTTGGTGTCGATTGGAATGGAAAAAAATGTGACCAAACACCTTTGGTCACGGTTTTTTTTCCATGGCCAAAGGTGATTTTTGACATAGTGTTCACATCACTGTTCCACTCAAATCAAATAAACATAATGAATTTATCATTGCCAAAGTACGAATCTCGAAAAACATATTCGAAGAAATGAAGAACACATGTCTGAATCGATTAAAAATCATCGACCTTTGCATGCCTCATCTCATCAAACACATAGGACCATCGTAACAGCCGTAGTGATGGCCTCAGATCGATGCGGCGACTACAAAAAACCATTAGAACAACGACCACAACCGCAAGTCACGGCGAATACCAGAAAAGTAGATCTGAAAATCAAACATGACAACAATTTAAGGTTGACATCACAACGCCGACAACCATAAGACAAACAGTTAGCAACGACAGCGCCCACCAAACCCAGCTCAGATCTAACACCGATAAAGGCGAAATAGGATACAAAAATCAAAGTATCAGAGTGGGTGAGGCTTGGGGTCTCATTGCCGGCCACCGTAAGAAACACCCGTGGCAAAAACGACGTCCACCAAACCTAATAACTTCTTAGATCTACACTGATGAAGCAAAATTGAGATTTGTTGAAAGGACAACGAGTGTGCAATTTTTTATTTTATTTTTATAAAGGGTCCGACTATAGACACCCCAACCTTTTACTAAAAACACCCCATCCTCACAATCGTTTCATGTAAAACGATCCTAAAATGATTGTTTTCAACAAAACGGGCCAATAAGTAATTTAAAAACAATAAACCGTTAAATTGACAATGATTACGCTGATTACGAGAGAATTTGGTCAGGCCGTTTTGCCCAAAACGACCGTAGGGCAGATTTTGTTTTTTTTCTACTTTGCTTCTTAAAGATAGACTATTGTAAGAAAATCAATTAATAAGGTTTCTTTTTATTGTCAATCTTCAAAACGGGCGACCCGTATAAAGGTGTGGGTGAGATTGGTATCCCTAATAACTTTTGAAGAACGGGTCACTGGCACAACACGAAATTTCTCCAAAAATTAGTTGATGACAAGTTGTGTTTAACCTATAGAGATGGACAATCTACTTATTCACTCAGATAAGGGTAGCTCAGAGAATAACTTTTGAAGAACGGGTCAGTGAGCACAACACGAAATATCTCTAAAAATTAGTTGATGACAAGCTATGTTTAACCTATAGAGATGGACAGTCTACTTATTCACTCAGATAAGGGTAGCTCAGAGAATAACTTTTGAAGAACGGGTCACTGAGCACAACACGAAATTTCTCCAAAAATTAGTTGATTACAAGCTGTGTTTAACCTATAGAGATGGACAGTCTACTTATTCACTCAGATAAGGGTAGCTCAGAGACTAACTTTTGAAGAACGGATCACTAAGCACAACACGAAATTTCTCCAAAAATTAGTTGATGACAAGCTGTGTTTAACCTATAGAGATGGACAGTCTACTTATTCACTCAGATAAGGGTAGCTTAGAGAATAACTTTTTAAAGAACGGGTCACCGAGCACAACACGAAATTTCTCCAAAAATTAGTTGATGACAAGCTGTGTTTAACCTATAGAGATGGACAGTCTACTTATTCACTCAGATAAGGGTAGCTCAGAGAATAACTTTTAAAGAACGGGTCACCGAGCATAACACGAAATTTCTCCAAAAATTAGTTGATGACAAGCTGTGTTTAACCTATAGAGATGGACAATCTACTTATTCACTCAGATATTGATGGTGTTATACGACATATTTTAGGCTTTTGAAATGAAATTTTTTTTCTTAATTTTTCAGATCCTCCTAAAACTTTGTATATAAGTCATTAATAAGTTTTGTAGTCGTGTTGTAGTAGTTTCAGTTGATTGTTACAAAAGTTTTTATTTATGGATTTTACTAGCAAATACGACAATGAAAAGTAGGTTTCCATAGGTTTACTACATTTCCTATGATAGTTTCACATGTAAATTTAAACAATTTGTAACCAACGAACGCAAAACACGATAGATAACATATAACACACATCATCACCACAAAACATAAAACCAAAAAACAGTTAATAGTATGTTGTAGCAAACACATAACCACAAAATAAAACATAACAAAACCTAATGAGCCTCATCCTACTCCCCCTCGCCGTCAGTCTCATCGACGCCCTCATCATCCATGCCGTCATCATCCATGACCTGGTCAGAAACACCATCTGGGTCCACAAACAACTCTAGTACATATGGTGGTCGTATCACCGCACGACTCCTCGCTGCCAACTCCGTAAAGGTCTCTGCCGTCCACGCCTGAAACTCGAGCATGTGTCGGAGTATGTGAGTGGTCTCACGTGAATGGCGAATAGACTCCCGCATAAACTCGGGAGTGGGTGCCACCATTGGGATGATGACACGTGGTGGTCATGCGTCGATCGCGGAAACCAGTGGTGGTGGTGGTGGTGGAGTGTGTCCCTCTGCAGCGCCTGCGGCTGCGGCCATGACGGCCTCATCCTCCGCCTGTATCTGCTTAAGATACGTTGTCCGAGCCGCAACGGCGTCCTCAAGTCCATGGAAGGCTGTCACACCTTTATCTGCATATTGAAACAAAATTTAGTAAACAAACGACGAGGGCAATGTCTCTGTTAGTGATGATTACGTTAGGCTCGAGGCGGTGGTCTCCAATGGTCTCCTTGAGGCGTTCCAACATCCAGGTGAAGTCTTCCTAACGCTCTTGGCTTATAAAGGCGCTGGCGACTAGATATGAAATTCCGGTCGAGGTCACGCCGGCCATTTGGACGTATGGAAACTTGTACACGTTCGTGTTGTACGTGGCGTCTATGCCCAGGAAATGCGGGAATGCCCTCCACCACTTGTAGGAGTGTTTATGGACGAAGAACACGCCATCAACTCTATTCTTCCCTAGGGACGTTCGGTCATAGTAGATGTAACCACCTTTAGTAAGTAGGGAGAAGAATACCTGCATAGGGGTATCACCGATCGTTTCTTTGCCTTTAATCTTAGCTAGGAGGTTATAGAGCGTCCGCTTACTCGACTTGTTCTTGGGGTTGTTTTTCTTAATTTCCGTCAACATGTGACGAGGCCGGATCTTTTGGTTTTTCATCTGTCTCGCATTACCAACCTCCTCGTCGTTAAACCTCATCGCCCTTGCGTGGCCTTCTAGATTTTCCGACGACTCGTGGTTATGCTCATAGTTGACCACCTCTAATTTCCAACCGGCTAGAATTTTTTGGTACGTACCTTTCAGCTCGAACGGACATTCACATTTCTTACGGCCCGCCTTTCTCTGCTGAGTACCCTTTGGTACGTATTTGCCACCACGATCACACCATATCGTGATATTTGTATACTCTCCTGTAAGTGCGTGCGTTGAGCTACATCTAGTTGATATAACATAACCCTTTGGGCGAGCTCGTTCAAAGGCCCAGTCAAACAGCTCTTCTTTTGATACGAAGATCTAAAATTATTAAATAACTATCACAATTGAAAGTGGTGATAATATACACATTTCGGGATGACTAAACCGTAATTATTGCAAAAATATCACGGATACCGATAATATGGATAAATCATAAAAATTAAATGACGAAAAACATGAATAGGTGGTACCTGGTCGGTTTCATAATACCCACAGTTGTTTTCGTCGTCGCCGTTGTTGTTGTTGTTATCAGCATCGTCGTTGTTGTTGTTGTTGTCGTCGCCGTCGGCGTTGTTGTTGTTGTTAGTGTTGTTGCCATCGTCGTCGTCGTTGTTGTTGTAATTATCAGAATAATTTCCTGCATAATTACCGACATAACTACCGGCGTCTCCTTGGTAAATTCCTTTGTAATTACCTCCATAATTATCACTTCCATCATATCCGTCAGGGTTGTAGCTATCACCTCCACTGCCTCTGTTGAGGACAAATAATTCATCGAACCACGACATCTCTTACGAATTTTATAGATTGAGAAAATGATCGTAGTATAATGTTAGAACAAGTTTTGTTGTCTAGTGCTAGGTCTTGTTATGTAATAGTTAAGTTTGTGTATTCTGGTCTCAGCGGACCAGATGGTACGTTGGACCATCAGGTACGCGGGTTAGTTGGTCTGCTGGACAGAATGTATATAAATAGTTTTAGCTCAGTTAGAGAAGTCAGTTGTTGAGAGTTGTGAGCTTAACTGTGTGTTTTCTTGTGTGTTTACTCTCTGTAATCTCTCTCTGTAATCTGAGCTTGGAATATAATCGAAGAACTATTATTTACCTTGTGTGTTACAATTCCGATGATAATAATGCATTAGCAAGATCAGAACTGTGTTTTACAAGTGGTATCAGAGCGGGTTTGCTCGTTTGCTGTGGTTCAGATCGGTTTTGTTTGGTTTTAGAGAGAGAAACAACATTTGTGGTAAGAATTTCATTAATTCGTCTCATTTTCACGTCAACGTCAATTCAGTATAATTTTTACGTTCAAGATGCTCCTGGATCGATTTGGTTGAGTTCTGCTGTGATTACAAGCGAAAACAACTGAAAATTATCAAATTTGCTCGAAATTACACTGGTCCGCTGGTGTTCCGGGGTTGGTACGGCTCAAGAACAGTTGGTCCGCACGTGAATCTTCATCGAGAGTGTGGTCCGCTGAGGGTGGTCCGGTAGGCAATCTTCATCGGTTGGTCCGTGGCAGTTTTATTCTGGTCCGCAGCGGTTTCAGCGTACCAGTTTGGTCCGTCAAGTGTAACTCTAGCGTACCAGTTGGTCCGCTAGTAATCTGATCCGGCGGATCATTTTGGTCTGTAACAGTACTTTGGTCCGGTCATTTGAATTTGGTCCGGAGATCGAAGGTTTGGTCCGGAGGTTGAAATTTTGGTCCGCCAGAATAGTTTTTGACTAAAAGATCATGGATCCGTTCCAGGCTTGTGCAGCTATGTCTTCAACTGTTCAAGCAATACTGAATTATGACAACGAGATAGGAACTACAAACAAGGTTCCGAAATTGATGAGATTTGAAGATTTTCATAATTGGAAAACTCGTTACGAATCATACATTGGTGTAACAGATGTTACGGTATGGACACCAATGTTGGATGGCTATGAAGTTCCAAAATTCCTAACTGGTGAGTTGGCTGGTCAAGTAAAGCCGTACAATAAGATGAATGATGCTGAAAAAGAAGCTTTTAAATTAGAAAAGAAGGCTTATTCAAATTTATCAATGGCTTTACCAAAAGATATTTTGCATCAATTCAAAATGCATTCAACATCAAAGGCTTTATGGGATGCTTTATGTCACAGATGTGAAGGAAATGCACAATATAAGAAAAGTAAGAAAAAAGTGTTGTTGAAGGAATTCGACAATTTTTGTCATGTTCCAAATGAAACTATTAATGATCTGATTTCCCGATTATCACATTTGGTAAGTGAACTTGACATAGTCGGAGTGAGTAAAGAAGCGGGTGAACTGAAGGAAAAGCTATTAGATGCTTTACCTGCATCGTGGGAAGGTTATATCTTGCTTATGACACATGATAAGGGTTTTGATGACATACATATGATGATCTTACAAGAAACTTGCTGGCTCGGGAATTAGACATGAAACGGGTTAAAACTCAACCAGCTCAAGTTCAAAATCCGGGTGTATATTTTGGTGAGAATGCATCTACTATGCATGCAAAAGCGAAAGCTAATTCAAATCCACCAACAACTGCATTTTATGTTGAAAATACTTCAAGTGGCCAAGCAAATATGTCTTGGGGTTCTTCAAGTGACACTTTTACTCAAAAAGCTGCAGTGACTTACCCGGTTTATTCAAGTCAATCATCCTCTATTCCAACATCAAATCAAAGTGCTTTTTCAGCTAAAACAACAAATGATTTTATGGCACTATTTTCAGCGATGGTTTCGTCGTATGATGGAGTTATAACAGGAAAATTGACTAGTGCTGAATTGACCGATGAAGACTATGAACAAATAGACCCGGATGATTTAGAATTGATGGATATCAATTGGTCTATGGCTATGTTGGAACTTAAAATCTATGTGACTGACGCCATCAAATCTGTTTACCGAAGCATACGACTGAAGAATCCATGTGAATTGATTCAGTGACGCGGGTTGTGATGCTCGAGGCTTACAAGATTGGACAGAAGACCGTTTTCTGGAAAAGTCAACCGTTCGGGTCAACGGTCAACGTAAAAGTCAACGGAAGATCGGTTCGAACAAGTCAAGCTTCGGATAACTTTGATCAGCTTTGATTTAATTATCAATTTATGTTATTTACTTTACTTGTAATTTCGTTTATTCAGTTATGTATTTCTGTTGTTAGTCACCCTCACTATATATAGTGAGGGTGCCCATTACAAGTAAAGGAGTCTCCGAATGTGGAGATGATGATTTTCTTGTAGAGTGTGAGATTTCCATTCTAGAGAGAGAGTGAGTCATGGATTCTAGAGAGAGAGTGTGTTCTTCATGATTTCTTGTAATCTTTCGGTTATATGAAATCATTCGATATGTTCTTCATCTTTCTTGTTTATGATTATTCATGATTCATCATCATCATCTTCTTCATTTGTTTTGAGTTTTCGAATCCGAACCATGTTCTTGCTCAAGATCGAGATTCTTGTAGTGAAAATCGGTCCTATCAAATGGTATCAGAGCGGGTACCGATCAGATTCATCTCACCGTGAATCTGGTCACTCGAATCTGAGATTTTGAGCTTGAATGGGTGAGGATGAGAAAACTTATTTTTTAGAGACTTTTTTCTATTTTTTCTTCATTTCTGGATGGATTCTGATGATATGGATGATTGATTCGTGTTTGGGAGTGCATCTGGATGTTATTTAGTGTTTTACATCTTCAGATCTGGTGGAGAAATGAAGATCCGAAGTTATTTTTGGAACTTTGAAGTTTTTCCCGTATTTGAAGATTTTGAAGATTTTTAGCTTTGATTCTTCGTTTTCTGGGCATTTCTTCATGGATTTGGATGATATGAGGTATGATTTTTGAGTGGAAAAGGCATTCCGGATCCATTGGAAGCATCCATTTCGTCTGAATCTCAACAGTTTGGGCAGATCTGGAAAAACACACACTAGTGCGTGTTTCATGGTGTTCTTCGTGTTCTTGAAGATTTCCAGATTTTGGAGACTGATTTGATCCGATTAGCTACTGTTTATGGGTTGTTGGTGGCCACAATAGTCTCGTGAATGGTTTAGCTACATATCTCGTGCATCATTATGGGTTTTCCGATTGTTTCTGTGCAGATTTCAAGTTCATGAGTAATTTTCTTCACTGTTCATCGATTTTCCAGAATTGTTCATCAGCTTTGAAGTTATGAAGATTGCCTTAGCGAACTTGTTCAAGTCTTAGCGGACTTGTTCTCCTCTTAGCGGACTTCATCAGTTTTAGCGAACTTGAAGCATGCCTTAGCGAACTTGAGTCCTTAGCGGACTTGAGAAGTGTCTTAGCGAACTTCTCTACCCTTTAGCGGACTTGTTCGAGCTTAGCGGACTTGTTTTTCGTTAGCGGACTTGTTTAATGGGTCTTCGTTCGAGGCTGTTTCAGAAGTTTTTGATCGTTAAGATGGATAGAGGATCGAAAGACGAGTTCAACGAGCTAAAAATTAAAAAAATTCGATAAGTATTCATAGAGATATGGTGATTTCGTGATTTTCCGGTGAGTTTTTCATTAACTCCGGCGATCTAGGGTTTTACGGGTGCTGTAACAAGTTAGTGGAGAAGATGGTAGATGTGGCGCTCTCCCATTGGTGAGTTTAAAGAATCTGCCAGCTTCTCTCTCCTCCTTGTTGATAATACCTCGGTCAACCCTGCATGCTGTGTATTTTCTATAGGTTGAAAACATTCTCGTGGACCCCACCTGCCCAAAGGAGCCGTTGGGCTGTGTTTGATGTCGCCACCTCAAGAATCCATTGAAAGGCGTCTGCTTGGCGGCGTCTGATTGGATGTTTTTATGCCCACACGGATCAAGCAATCTCAGCCGTCAGATGGGTTTTATCTAGACTGTTGGATCATGTATTGTGTTTCTCTATCTGATTTCTGATTGGCTGCAGTTGAACTCACACGGATGGCAGCCTTCAGACCACTAGATCAATTTTTTTCTACCGTTGGATGACATGCATGATCAAATCTGATTGGTAATATCACACGGATTGTGCTACTTTGAGAGATTTTTTCACCACTAATTAATATTTCAGTATTTTCGTCAAATGCGGGGCTTTTTCTATCGGTCTTTAACGAGACTAACGAAGATAACACCGCAACGGAATTTTGGAAGTTTTTTTTTCAGGATTATGGATTTATTCTTGAGGGATTTAATTGTCTAATATTTATTTTGGCATTTTCGTTAAATGCCGGGTATTTTCTTATCAGTTTCTCAACGAGACTTACGAGATGACGCCCGAATGGAATTGTGAAAAAAATAATATTGGTCTTGGATTTATTTCATTTTATTGGGGTTCTCATTTATTGGCGTCGCGTGCAACATTTGCTATCGATCACTGACGGGTTAGCTTTATTATCCGGTTAATTACTCGGCTTTCTCGTTATATCTCACGGTTTATTTTTAGTGGATGCAGCGCTGTCGTCAACTAACCGGATTAACTGGAATCTCAGTTAATATTGGAATTTATCCGGTTAAATCTCTCGGATGACCGTTTCTTGAAGAAATTTAACAGTTTATTTAATTTTCACATCCAACATCAGTCACGCGGATTATTAACAACTGTCAGCATCCGGCTTCCGGTTTTTCGCAAGATTGTCCGATTTCAAGATTGTTTATCCGGTTTCTCTAGGCAACCGATCGCGACGGTTCGACTCTCCGCATCTGATTTTACGCTTCCGACTTGATGTTTTTGGAGAGATTTAGAGAAATAAGAGGAATTATGGAACTGGATTATCGGGTCGATTATCCGGAGTTGGAGCATGTTCAGTGTTTGATTGGTTTATCTGATTCAGTTTGTTGTGGTTTGGACTCCGAGATGTAGCATTTTCTCAGTCTTGTACCCGACCGTGTGAACCGAGTGAGTCAGAGCACTTGGATCTCGAACTGGAGCAACGAGAACAGAAGAAGCTTATTCAGAGGGGGAATCTCTTCGACAGATTGTCTCCGGTTTATCAGTTTCTCATTGAAGATGTACGACAGAGCGATTCTTCAGCAGTTGAACAGATTTGAAAGCGTCAGTCAAGGGGGAAATTGTTAGAACAAAAATCTATGTGACTGACGCCATCAAATCTGTTTACCGAAGCATTCGACTGAAGAATCCATGTGAATCAATTTAGAGACTGAGTTGTGATGCTCGAGGCTTGCGAGATTGGACCGAAGACCGTTTTCTGGAAAAGTCAACCGTTCGGGTCAACGGTCAACGTAAAAGTCAACGGAAGATCGGTTCGAGCGAGTCAAGCTTCGGATTAATTAAATCAACTTTGATTTAATTAATATTTATGTTATTTACCTTTCTTGTAATTTCGTTAAGTTTTTATGTTTTTCTGTTGTCAGTCACCCTCACTATATATAGTGAGGGTGCCCATTACAAGTAAAGGAGTCTCCGAATGTGGAGATGATGATTTTCTTGTAGAGTGTGAGATTTCCATTCTAGAGAGAGAGTGAGTCATGGATTCTAGAGAGAGAGTGTGTTCTTCATGATTTCTTGTAATCTTTCGGTTATATGAAATCATTCGATATGTTCTTCATCTTTCTTGTTTATGATTATTCATGATTCATCATCATCATCTTCTTCATTTGTTTTGAGTTTTCGAATCCGAACCATGTTCTTGCTCAAGATCGAGATTCTTGTAGTGAAAATCGGTCCTAACAGGCTATGATTGTCAGGAGAGGTAAGAAGTTTATGAAGAGAACAGGCAGAAAAGATCTCAATCCCGAAGGTAAACTTGGATTTGATAAATCCAAAGTCAAATGTTACAATTGTCAAAATTATGGTCACTTCGCAAACGAGTGTAGCTCGGGAAAGAAACAGGAGACTTCGAAGTTATATCAGAAATATGCTGCTCAGAGTAACAAAGCATCAGGAAGCAGTGGTAATCCATCAAGTTCAAATACAAATGATAGTGGATTAAACTCAGATTCTAAAGCTTTGGTATCTCAAACCGGAGAAGCATATGATTGGGCTGCAGATTGTCCTGATGAGTCTGCATTCCTATGCACTGAAGAGAAAAATGTAGCTGTTGAAGATGATCCTGATCTTCCGGGAGAAGATTTCTTTGCTGATGGTCATCAAGCCTTTATGGCTGATATTCAGGTTAACTCTAATATCTGTGAATTTTGCATGACAAAGATTTCATCAAGATGTTAAGATGGTGGTATTATGATGAAGTTACTAGTGAAGCGGTGGTGGTTGTGAAAGAGCAGAACAAGGTGGTTAGGTTGTATGATCCTATGTGGTTGATAAATTTGTCTAAGAATGATATTGACAAGCTCTATCATTGTAACATTCTGTACAAGACTGATTATGCTGAACAAGCGTTGCAGTTTCAACGAGTGATCAGAGTTTGTTTTGCATTTAAGATTCACGCTGGGAACAACCGGACTCAACATTGGAAGAAGACGTAGACAGAAGTTTTTGAAGACTAGAACAAGACAAGGGGGAGTTTGTTAGAACAAGTTTTGTTGTCTAGTGCTAGGTCTTGTTATGTAATAGTTAAGTTTGTGTATTCTTGTCTCAGCGGACCAGATGCGGACCAGATGGTACGCCGGACCATCTGGTACACGGGTTAGTTGGTCCGCTGGACAGAATGTATATAAATAGTTTTAGCTCAGTTAGAGAAGTCAGTTGTTGAGAGTTGTGAGCTTAACTGTGTGTTTTCTTGTGTGTTTACTCTCTGTAATCTCTCTCTGTAATCTGAGCTTGGAATATAATCGAAGAACTATTATTTACCTTGTGTGTTACAATTCCAATGATAATCATGCATTAGGAAGATCAGAACTGGGTTTTATAGGGAGTTTGTTATATCTTTTACAAGTGGATCTTGAAGGTCAAAGATGATTCAAAAGTGATCCAGCCATGCAAGCTCTATTTCTGACAAGATTTCAAGTCGAAGATCGGATGCAGCAATGTTGAAGATTGAAGACTGGAGTTTAGTTAGAAAATAGATACACTACACGTTAAGGGGGAGTTTGTTAGAGCATATATCTATGCTATGATGTGTCTCGTGTATTGTATCTATGTGAGCGTGTCTTAGTATGAGTTTATTGACAATATCATTGGCACCGGACCAAATGGTCCGCCGGACCAAATGGTACGCCTGTACCATTTGGTACGCCCGTACCATTTGGTACGCAGCATGTTTAGTCTCTTACTATAAATAGGTTTGTGTTAGAATGAATGTTAACACTCTGAGTCATTCTACACTTTCTGTGTGTGTTTTCTAGAGAGAGAAACTAGAGAGAACTTGTTTGTATCTTCAAGTGATCAATACAAAATCTCTTATTTACATCTCGTGTTCATTACATTGATCAAAGCATGCAGTAGTAAGATCGTATCTCGGTTTTACAAGTGCTCCCGGAGTTACATCATACACGTCCTTTTCTGACGACTCCCCTTGAGTTGTAGATGGCCCAGCAGCAGCAGAAGATTCTCCAGCCGCACCTGTACCAGAACCACTACCCCCAACTCCTCATTCAGGGTCTGGATCCTCATTCAGATATTTCAAAACATCATCATCATCTTTACAACTTTCCTCAGGATCTAGTCGCCTCTCCCCCTGAGCAGGTAAAGCTTTGAGCAAGAGATTTAACTGCTCACCCAGGGAAAGTGATAGTTGTTGTAACTTGGCAATTTCACGACCCTTTTCCTTATCTCTAGATTGCAAACTGGCAATTTCACGATCTTTAGATTGATCCCGAGAAACTAGTTCCTTTACCAGATTCTTAACCCTCTGATTTCATCTGCCTGCTGACGATTCGTTGATTCTAACTCATCGAGTCTAGTTTGATGAAGTGCCAGCTTCAGATCAGCAGAAGAAATGGTTGACGTTGTAGAAGGTGTTGTAGTAGAAGCAGAAGCAGTAATTGAAGTAGAACCAAAAGGTTTTCTGATAATCAACTTTCGTACTGGCGGATTACTCGAGCTTTGAACATTCACAGACTTTGTGGTTGGTTGAACAGGAATAGAAGACGGAGTAGACACTTTTTGCTTCTTCCTTGGTGGAGTAAGGCCTGACTTTCTGGCATCAGCAAGAAACGAGCCTTGCTTTACTGAAACATTTGGCCGAGCCATTCGTTTAAAACGCTTGCCAGTACTCACCATCGGAGCTTTGCCTTTATCACTGTCTTAGTTTTTGCAACAGGTTCCTCCAAACCAGGAGTATATAATGGATCATAAGTTTTATCCTCAACCTGTTTGGTTCTAGTCTCATACATTGAAGTATCCCGATTCTGAGACTTGAAGTAGGCAATGTGTTCCTTAGAACCTTTCTTCACTGGAATTTCTCTGGTATTATGCAAAATTGTGACATAATCACCAGAATCAGAATCATTGTCAGCCGACAACCAATCGGTATCATCTTCAGAAACACCAGCATCACCAACTATATCATCAGCTAGAGTATTAACAGCTTCAGGTTCAGTAACATTCTCTGGAATAACTTGCTCGGGTTGTTCTTGTTGTTGCACAGGTTGCTGATCTTGTGCTATCTGTTGTTGTACATTTGGTGCTTGATTTGCTTGAACTTCAGGAATTTCTTCTTCATTTTCTGCAATCTCAACGGGAAAACCGTTATCATTATACTCTAATTCATCATCTGAACTGTCAGGATGTTTTGCAGCACCATCAGCAGGAGCTACATAGTCTGGATTAGCAAGATGACCAATCAGCCTTTTCACCGGAGGAGGAATATTATTCCTCTTGACCTCTAGTACGATTTTCAAAACATTTGATAATCACGTGCATCAGATACTTGTACGGAGGACTCAAATTGGCCTTGAGATACCATGGAACATATAACTGTCCATCATATTTTATTCTTCGCAATAAGGCAATCAAATCTGCTTCGTCGAATTTTGTTGGAAAATATGCTTGATCGTTCAATCTCAACACTCTTCGAACATCACCTTTAGAAATAATAACATCTGTTTGAAGAATTCTTGCACGAATGACTGAAGGCTCAACAGAACAATCAACTTGTGCTGAGGTCCAAAACATCACAAGTAAATCTTCATAAGGTGTACATTCATGAGTAGCAGCATAGTAAATCCTCGATCTTCTCATAAAGTCAAAAATACCCAGAAAATGAGGTCTCCAACGACCTGAAGCATCAAGAAAGGCACAAACATTATGTTCTCCTTCTGATTTTAAACTCTGCCATATCTGGAAAAATCACAAACACAAACATCCATTAAAATCATAAGATATAAGCAAAATTACTTACGAACCACTCCAATGTTACTTGAAACACTCAAACGATTACCATTTTTGAAAAATATGATCAACGGACCATTTGCGGACCAAAATTAGTCACGCGGACCATGTGGTCCGGCGGACCAGATATATTGGCCGCGTATCAGATAAAAATCATCTGGTCCGGCGGATCATCTTGTGGATCAAATTAGTCACGCGGACTATCTGGTCCGGCGGACCAGAATGTTGACTGCGTATCAGATTTAGTCAAGCGGACCAGACACGGACCAATTCAAATTTGGTTCAAAAGTGGTCCGCCGCGGACCATTTGGTCCGGCGGACGAACAATTAACCGAAGAGTCTTTTGCAAATTTGACACACCAAATTAGTTGTGTTGTGAAATCAAACACTAGAAATTGATTCTTGAGTTAATTTTGACCATGTACATGTGTTTGAAACTTGTTAAGACCAATCAAAACTCATTAAACCCTTTCAAGCCTGTTTTTGCGAAAAACCCGAGGCTTAAAACTCAAAAATAACACAAATTAAGCAACCAAAATCCAAATCAAGACCGTCAATCGAAGCGCAATCAAGCAACCTACCTGTAGCATCAAAAATCACGAGCAACAGTTCGTTATCCAGAGAAAAATCAACGAAAAACTAGGTAATTTGTGAGTTAGGGTTTTCAGAGGAAAAATAGAGGTGGTCCGTGGGTTATGCAAACCCCAGATCAGATTGATCTATATATAGCTAATGTGGTCCGCCGGGCGTACCATATGGTCCGCCGGACCACATTAAAGACCATTTTACCCTTTAGTCCTTAATTCTCACATTTTGCACCCGAACCTTCACCATTTTCAAATTTTAATACATGATGAACTGATTTTAGCATCGATTGTGGTTCTTTCATCAATAATGAGCCATATCCGAATTCAGTCGATCGAAAATAAAGCAGAATAAAAATCTTTTTGACTTTTATCAAATTTATATCAAAACACACCTAAATTCTTTTTGATTTTCCGAACTTATGCTAAAACTCACCAAAAATCTTTTTGAAATTTTCTGAAATAACAACAATATGAAAACAAGAAATTTAAATGCGATAATTTATGTTTTTGTGAGAAAGATCACAACGTGAGATCATATCAGTGAAATGCACTTAACACATTTCAATTTCAATCTATTCAGCATGCAAGTCAAGCAGTTCACGAATACAACATTTTCATGTTTATTTCACTCAAATCAAATCAATGTTTACTGCTTTCTGATATGAATTAGGTATATTTATCATGCGTAGAAATCATGGTACCCACAAATTCAAGTAATTTAAGAATCTGATTTATTCTCTTTTTGTTTATTTTCACTTTTCTTTTATTCATCCATGAATATTTACAGATACAAGTCGTTCGTAGTGTTTCATGCAAAAAGAAAGCAGAACCCTAAACAAACAACAATCAGGTCGATCTTTTGATACGCAGAGAAAGTCCGATTGTTTAGGAAAATAAGAAAGTAAAAACAAGTTGAAATTGTATAACTCAACAACAATCAGGTCGATACTTCCGTACACGTAGAGAAAGTCCGATGAGTTATACGAAACACCAAGAAAAATAAAGCAGAACGTCAAACGAACAACGATCAGGTCGATCTTTCGATACGCAGAGAAAGTCCGATCGTTTGACAAAATAAAGAAAATCAAACAAGTTTAAATCTTTCAAAAGAACGCATGCATACACTAGAACACTTATTTATTCTGTTTTTGCATTTTTCCACCTTTTATCAAGATTACTCAAACACAAGAACTATGTTACACCACTGATTTCAAGCAAGCATTATCTTTATATCATACTAGCAAATATCAGATATTGATCAACACATTCAATGAAACATACAAGTACCTACAGCCTTTCATTCTAGTTTATCCATGGTCAGTTACATTCACCGATGTACCATCATTTCTCACAAGGTTGGATCACATTTCTCAATTTTATATTTTTCAAATTTGATTTAAGTTTTGGATTTTCCAATTTTTTATGCTTTTTCATGTTTTAATACCGAAAAACACACAATTCACACTATTTTTGTATTTTTCATATGAATCTCCCCCTAAAAAGCAGAAAAAATAAAGAAAATATTAAAAACGAAAAATTGATCAACTGAATTAGACGGCATCCAGCTTTGTAATCCCATTAATTTGCAACAAAAATTTAAAACGAGTTTTGTCAAATGCTTTGGTAAACAAATCAGCTCGTTGAAAATCTGTATGAATCTTTTGCAAATCAATTAATTTCTTTTCGTAGCAATCCCGGATAAAATGATATCGGATATCAATGTGCTTAGTTTTTGAATGCTGAACGGGGTTTTTCGTGATCGAAATAGCAGCTGAATTATCAATAAAAATTGGGGTAGTTAAAAAATTCAAACCATAGTCGCGAAGCTGCTGTTGTATCCACAAGACTTGAGAACAACAACTAAAAGCAGCCATATATTCTGCCTCTGCAGTAGATGTTGCAACCGAGGTTTGCTTCTTGCATTGCCAAGAGACCAAGCGCTCCCCCAAAAATTGACATCCAGCGGTGGTTGATTTAAAATTGATCTTGCACCCACCATAATCCGAGTCAGAGTAGGCTAACAACTCAAACTTATTATCATTAGGATACCAGATACCAAGATCTGGATTACCCTTCAAATAAGCAAAAATCCGTTTGACCGCCAGCATATGTGAAGCTTTCGGAGCCGCCTGATACCTAGCACACAGACAAACAACAAACATTATATCAGGACGAGATGTGGTTAAGTACATAAGAGAACCAATCATAGCTCTAAACAATGTCGGATTAACAGATGCACCGGATTCATCTGGTTCGATACCATGTGAAACCTTAATTGGAGTACTAGGAATCCGAACATCGCCAACCTTGAATCGAGTCAACATATCAGACACATACTTTGATTGATGCAAAAATATGCCTTTAGCAGACTGTTTAACTTGCAGACCCAAGAATAAACCCATCTCTCCCATTGAGCTCATTTCAAACTTTGTTTGCATAACACGCTCAAACTCTTTGCATAAACTGTCTCTTGTGCTACCGAAAATAATATCATCAACATAAACCTAAACCAGCAACAAATCTTTCCCGAACTTCTTAGAAAATAGCGTACAATCCACTGTGCCACGCTGAAAACCATTATCGAGCAAGTGAGTTGAAAGGGTCTCATACCAGGCCCTGGGAGCCTGATGAAGACCATATAAAGCTTTGTCGAGCTTGTACACTTTGTCAGGAAAGTCTGGATCATAAAAACCAGGTGGCTGCTTCACATAGACCTCTTCACGAATCTTCCCATTCAGAAACGCACTTTTGACATCCATCTGATACACTTTAAATCCGTGATGTGCCACGAAAGCAAGAAATATTCTGATAGCTTCAATACGTGCAACAGGAGCATAAACTTCATTGAAGTCAATCCCTTCTATTTGGGAAAAACCTTGAACCACCAATCGTGCCTTGTTTCTGACAATGACACCACGATCGTCTTTCTTACATTTAAAGACCCATTTTGTGCCACACGGTTCTTTTGAGTTCTTGGGTAAATCTACAAGATGCCAAACGCCCAATTTTTGAAATTGCTGCAACTCTTCTTGCATTGCTTCTACCCAAGAAGCGTCCTCCAACGCTTTAGCAACATTTGAAGGTTCTACCTGAGATAGAAAACATGAGTGAAAAACGTTATTCTGAACCCCAGATTCTCTGATTTCAGCAATCAAAGTATCCACATTTTTGGATAATTGGTGTCGTGTACGAACTCCCGAAGACGGATCTCCAATGATATTCTCGTGAGGATGAATATTATGAATCCGAAGAATTGTTAAATCAGCAACTGCCTGAATATCTTCCAAATTTGTCAAAGATGCCTCTGCCACTTCTGAACTTGATAAATCATCAATGGGTAACGAATTCGGTATAGAAGAACTTGTATTTGGCAAAGAAATTTGATCATCTACAGATGTAGATTCAGCTTCATGAAACATACTTTCATCATCATCAGAAGAACTCATAGTGTCCAGACTAGAAGCACTCTGACTAGACGAAGCAACAGCAGTTGTAGTACTTGAAAGCTTTGGAATCCATGAACCTGGACCAGGAGTTGTCAATAAATGTAGCATAGCAGCTAAAATATCAGGATCCTCCTCTTCCTCAGATCCAGATGATGCAAACGTGAACGAATCAATTAGAGACTTATAATCATAAGACTGAGCATCAGCCGATTTGGGATGTAGAAAAGTATGCCTCTGACAGTCCACATTCACATGATTCTCAATTGTCTTGGAAGACGGAAAGTAAACACGCTTCATCGGATGATGATATCCAACAAAAACACCCTGAACAGCTTTTGAAGCAAACTTCCCACCTTCTTTGAGAACCGTGCAAAGACACCCAAACGGTACCAAGAAATTCAAATTAGGCTTTCGACCTTTAAGTAATTCATAACTTGTTTTATTGAATCGCTTTACAATCAGAACATGATTGAGCACATAACATGCAGTGTAAATAGCTTCGGACCAAAACTTTATTGGTAGATTTGCATCAGCCAACAAGGTTCGAGCCGTCTCAATCAAAGTTCTATTCTTCCGTTCAGCTACTCCATTTTGTTGCGGAGTATACGGCGCACTAAATTCATGAACAATCCCAAGTGAATCACAAAATGCTGCCATCTTAGCATTCTTAAACTCAGTTCCATTATCAGTACGAATGCGACAGATTTTGTGCTTGTACATTGATGGAAACTTGGATAACAATTTCTGAATTTGATCAGGAGTTTCATCTTTTGACGCTAGTGACACCACCCATGAGAATCGAGAAAAGTCATCCGTAATAACTAAACAATAATAACTACCCTCAATGCTTCGAACATTCACAGGACCAAAAAGATCCATATGAAGTAGCTCTAAAGGAGTCACAATCGAATATAAACGTTTAGACGGATGAGACTTTTTCTTTTGCTTACCTTTCTTACAAGACACACAAACATCATGTATAGAAAATTTATTCTTTGAAACACCTTCCACCAGATTATGATTTACCAAATAATTCATTTTCCGGTAATTGATGTGTCCCATACAGCGATGCCACATGATGGATTCTATTTCTGTAGCCTTAGAAATAAAGCATGTAGCAGAAACCGCTAAAGAAGTCTGATTCATGTTCAACACATATAACTCACAAAATCGAGGAGCTCGTACAACAATCCAATCATCAGGAATTTGGATTCCAGGTTTCAGAATTAAGCACTCTGAACTTGTGAAAGCAGCAGTGTACTGCTTATCACAAATTTGAGAAACACTCAGCAAATTGTGTTGCAACTCTTGCACAAATTGGACCTTGTCAAATGTGATCTTCTCATTACCCATTTTGCCCTCACGGTAATCTTACCCCCTTTATCGCCAGCAAAGGTAACATTTCCTCCTTGAATAGGTTTAACATCTGATAGCAAGGAAATTTTACCCGTCATGTGCCTGGATGCTCCACTATCAACGACCCAAAAGTTGTTAACAGCTGGCTTTCGAGCACCCTGCACATGTTAGCAGATAATTAGTGAGCATCTGGACCCAAGCTTTCAGCTTTGGGTCGACCGGTGTCTTCAGAAAAGTCCTCAGTGGCTTTTGAAGTCAATTTAGGCAACCACTTTTGCCTTAACCCAGAAACCGATGAACCTGTGGTAACATCACTTGAAGATGAACAATCAAATGATTGTTGAGTTTTGAAAAATTTTCCTCGTTTGAAAAATTGTTTTGTGACCACTTTGTCATCGACCTGTTTTGGCTCAGAAACATTTTCAGATTTTTCTAAACTAACAGCGGAAGCTCTTTTCTCAGCCAAAACCGGACATCTTTTTCTTAAATGACCCTTTTGATGACAATGATAACACCTCCTACGATCGACAAAAACGGCAGGAAAGTTATCTCCTGATTCAGTTGAGGTGTTACCATCAGTCATATGTTTAACCACTTGACTTGGTTTCTTAGCCCTAAATCTCCGAGATTTATGCTTTGGAAGTGGTTTAAACAAAGGACCAATATAACCATTTTGATTATAAAATCCATACTCATCAACTCCACAGTTTTCAGAATATCTTTTGGATTCACATTTGCTTTTGTTGTTTTCAAACAAACCAAAATCTTGTTCATAATGACCAAAGTCATCATAAAAATCATAATCCTCACAAAAACCATATGATTCATAGTCAAAACTGTTTGATTTAGCAGAAAATTGACCATCGGAATTATAAAAATTCTTAGGTGAATACTTTGAAGTTTTTGACTTTGATGAAAATTTTTGAACTTTTGGAGTGTGAGTCTTGACAGAATTCTGATCATCAGAACTAGTTCTGAGTTTCAGCAAAGAACTAGTTTTCACATGTTCATGATCAGGCACACATTTTTCATCTGAATCAGCATAAAACACTTTGGAAACTTTTGTTGGATCAACACAACATAATGGAAATGCCTCATCTAAAAATATGGTATCACTACCTTTAAGACAATACATTTTCACTTTCTTAGACGATTCAGCAACTTCAGTTTTACCTTTCTGTTTGTCATCAGAATTCCCAAACTTGACATTTGTCTTGTCGGTTTGTTGAACTTTCTGAGGTTTCTTTTGATTGACCTTAGAAACTTCATCAGGATGTCCAAATCCGATGCCATTAAATTTAGCTGATTTCGGTGGAGGTACCGGAATTGAATTCACATCCTGTGTGGTGGTGTTACTTACAGTGACAGACTCACGTTCAAAAAACAAATCACGACCTTTTGTAAACTTTGTCATTTCTAATTCTTTCATTGTTTTTTCAGTTTCAATGATTTTCTGCGCAGCCTCTAAAGGTGTAAGTTTTACATTCACCGAAACACCAGAGTCAGTTTTGGACATCAGTTTGACATGCTTTCTCTTATGAGTGCCCGTGGATTTATCAGATGCACCCTCAGCAAACATAGAATAATCAAACACAACAGCTGGTTTGATCTCAGGTTCAGTTGGACCTTTGCCAAGAACAATCGGTGGAGGAACTGAAGTACACCCTGATTCTTTGAGCACTTCTTTTAAATTTTCATCTTTGCAAAGGAAACTTGCAAAGGAAGATGAATTCTTGAAATTTTCTAATTGTCTTTGAAGATCCAATATCTCAATGTTTAATTCAGAAATTTTAGAATTTGCTTCTGCAAGCTTTTCTCACAAAAAATATAATCTTCAGTTTTGTTATTTAACTCAATTTTTGTGCTCAGAATCACGGCATGCTCACTTTTTAGTTCAGCTTTAACAGCCTCCCACCTTTGTTTGTAAATGGTGACATTTTCTTCTGCTAACATGTATTTATCATAATACATGACTTTCTCAGCAGAAAGATCCTGAGGAAAGTTGTAAAGATTATGATGATGTTTTGAAATATCTGAATGAGGATCCAGACCCTGAAGGAGGAGTTGGGGGTAGTGGTTCAGGTACTGGTGCGGCTGGAGAGTCTTCTGCTGCTGCTGGGCCATCTACAACTCAAGGGGAGTCGTCAGAAAAGGACGTGTATGATGTAACTCCGGTATCCAGGGTTGAATTGAAAGAAGGAAAATTTATCAATCCATATTCAAAGGAACAATTAGCTGCTATTTTTGCATTAAATGTGGATGATGTGGATAATGTTCCATTTGCTGATCCTTATACAGAGGAAAATTCAGATGATCATGTGGATTATGAAGAAGAGACTGTTGAAGTTGAAGATATGACGGCTAAAGAATATCCCGATGATCCGAAGGTGTATGGAAAATTTTCTTCTGATGATCATTCTGGAGGTTTCAATTTCTTTGGAAATGAAGATGAAGAAAAGATGGATGAAGAATTAAAGAAGAAAGAATCAGAAACTGCACAACCAGAGTTGAATGAATCTGAGAAATTATCAGAAGAAGAGGAAAAGAAGTTACTATTTGAAGCCTGGTTAAAAGAACAAAGAGCTAAGAAGTTACCAATAGTGAAGCCAACTAAGATTGTTGATCAGAAAAAGTATTTTGACAGAAAAGGTGGTGTAGCTACTGGTGGGATAATAAGTTGGATGTATGATTCAGAACTTAAGTGTTATACAATCAAGAAGGAGTTTGGAGTGATGTATCTGAAACACGCTACAAGATTTAATACTCTTCCAGTGTGTGATGTTAGAGATCTGTCGAGAAGGCCATTCTTGAATTATGAAGGAAATGTGTTGGCTGAGATGTTCAAGAAGAAATTGAAAGAAGAATGTCAAGGCAACTTTAGGTTTCTGACTCCGCAAAGATCGAAGTACATTGAACATCCAACAGATATTCATCCTGTCACTGGAAAGCCAGTTGTGATTCTGAAGTATAAGAAGCCGATACAATTGAAGAAGATTCCTTTGAAGAAGCTCGAACAAGATTTCATCAAGACGTTAAGATGGTGGTATTATGATGAAGTTACTAGTGAAGCAGTGGTGGTTGTGAAAGAGCAGAACAAGGTGGTTAGGTTGTATGATCCTATGTGGTTGATAAATTTGTCTAAGAATGATATTGACAAGCTCTATAATAGTAACATTCTGTACAAGACTGATTATGCTGAACAAGCGTTGCAGTTTCAACGAGTGATCAGAGTTTGTTTTGCATTTGAGATTCACGCTGGGAACAACCGGACTCAACATTGGAAGAAGACGTAGACACAAGTTTTTGAAGACTAGCACAAGACAAGAGGGAGTTTGTTAGAACAAGTTTTGTTGTCTAGTGCTAGGTCTTGTTATGTAATAGTTAAGTTTGTGTATTCTGGTCTCAGCGGACCAGATGCGGACCAGATGGTACGCCGGACCATCTGGTACGCGGGTTAGTTGGTCCGCTGGACAGAATGTATATAAATAGTTTTAGCTCAGTTAGAGAAGTCAGTTGTTGAGAGTTGTGAGCTTAACCGTGTGTTTTCTTGTGTGTTACTCTCTGTAATCTCTCTCTGTAATCTGAGCTTGGAATATAATCGAAGAACTATTATTTACCTTGTGTGTTACAATTCCGATGATAATCATGCATTAACAAGATCAGAACTGTGTTTTACGTATAAAATAGTGGACGATCGATCGATAATTTGAAAATATACGATCGATCGATCGATATATATACGATTTAAACAGAATAAAACATCACATCGTTATCTACACACTGATCGATTGTGCAATTCAAAAAAACTCACCCCCCCCCCCCCCCCCGGGATCGTTTCATGTAAAACGGGCTAAAATTCAAGGTCGTTTCATGCAAAACGACCGTAGGATTAAACATGATTTGATAGGGTCGCAGCTTTTGATGTAGACGTACAATTCCAAATGGCCGTTTCAGGTAAAACGACCGTTTAGGGACCGTTTTGTGTGAAACGATCGTGTGCTTTGAGTGTTTTTAGTAAAAACCTGGGTGTCTTTATAAGCACTCTTTTTAAAAAGGTGATAATTTCACAATACAATATGTTTAAATAAAGTAATTTATCACTTAATAGTTGCTAATGAGTCTCCCAGTGTCTGAGAGACTTTAGACGAATCTCACATCCTTGATTCAATAGCATGACAAAGCGTATTGTGAAAAATGATTTCATAAAAGGTCATTGTAACACCTTAAATAAATCTAACATCAGTCGTAACGATGATAGACAAGCTCATAAGAAATTTCCAACTTAAATACCTCAGATGCATTATGGACGCGTGAATTACGAATCAGTGTAGACCTCCATAGTACATGTACCTAGGTTTAGCAAGTCTGAGGATGTGTAATCTCTTGGAAGTCGTCACCCTAACAAATTAAAACAAATTTATACGTTCTTAGGGTGGGGGGTATGGTGCGGCATACCCCTCGGCACCGAAATCGGCAACCTTAGGCAACCATACACCCTCCTTAGGTAAACACATTTCGGCATCCAAAGTTGGTGTTTTCGGCATATGGTTGCCGAGAACTTTGTGTGTGTTGATGGTGGTCCCCACTTCACAAATGTACCCAATTTTGCCTAAACATCCTTTGTAGAAATGAAACTCGAATGCGGAAACAATCAATTCATAGCAATTGAATCAAAATCATGAAATACAGCTATATTCGATACAATGAAATTGAGAGACAACAAGATTAAGAAAACCAAGCAGAATGAAAGGAAATTGAGATCTTGAGAAGAACTCGATCCAATCCCCAAATCTCTGATTAACCTCAGTTTATAGCTTGACCTGGATTCCAACGGTAATTAACCAAACTATACCCGTATTAGACACTTAAACCCATGAACTATCAAGACTGTCAATAATAGTCCCTCAACTTAACAGGAAACAAGAATTTCCACTATTAGCCCTTGTAATCTTAGTAACTTGACAATACATATCCAACATATTCCACCTTATTGTCAAACTAATATTCTCACTTTAATAAATCAGTTAGCCCCAATCTAAAATGTTTTCATCATTGCATAGTAGTGATCCAACGGATTTACCTATACTAATGTGAAAACACACCAAGGTGACATAAATAATTCATTAAAATCAAATTTAGAATAGATTGTAGAGTTACCATTGATGATCAATCCTTGACCACCCTTATTCAACCCTGCTTTTCCATAAACAAATGTTCACTCAGCCTCCAATTCCTAATCTTTTCAGACAGAATATAAATTTGCTAACAGGAACACACTTAGTAAGCATATCTGCTTATTCTCCTTAGTGTCAACATATCTCACCAAAACTCTCCTGGAGGCAACTATTTCTCTAATAAAATAGAGCTTAACATCTCTATGTTTACTTCTGCTGTGATAAACTTGATTCTTAGACAGCTGAATAGCACTTTTGTTATCACAGCCAACTTCTGCAGTAGTTATTTTCATTCCTAACTCCTTGGTAAACCATGTCAGCCAAATAGCTTCTTTCACAGCTTCAGTCAAGGTAATGAACTCAGCCTCAGTGGTTGATAATGCCACAACATGTTGTAGAGTAGATTTCCAACTGACTAACCCCCCATACACCTAAAAAGCATACCCTGTAATTGATCTACCCTTATCCTTGTCCTTGGCAAAATCAGCATCAACAAACCCATTTATAACAGACTTATGATCACTATAGTTACCATATACTACACCAAGTGATCTAGTACCATTTAGGTATCTTAAAATCCATTTGACAGCTTCCCAATGAACCTTACCAGGATAACTTAAGAACCTACTAACCATCCCTACTGCATAGGAAATGTCTGGTCTAGTACAGACCATCAAAAACATCAAACTACCTACTGCACTAGCATATGGAACCTTAGCCATATATTCACTTTCTTGATTTGTCTTAGGACTATCTTGTCTTGAAAGTTTGAAATGAGGTCCCATAGGAGTTGACACTGTCTTTGAGTCAGCCATTCCAAAGCTCTCCAACACCTTAGCCAAATAGGATTCCTGTGATAGTTTAATCAAACCTCTGCTCCTGTCCCTCTTGACTTCCATGCCAATGATCTTCCTAGCTTCTCCAAGTTCCTTCATTTCAAATTCTTGCATCAACATTCTTTTAGTAGCCACTTTCTCAGACCTGTCCCTGCATTCTACAAGCATATCATCAACATAAAGCAACAAATAAACAAAAGAGTTAGTTTTATACTCCCTGTAATAAACACATGGGTCATATGAGCTCCTCCTGAATCCTTTCTTGATCATATGTTCATCAAATCACTTGTACCACATCCTAGGGGATTGTTTCAAACCATAAAGTGACCTTTTCAACAAACAGACCTTCTTTTCCTGATTTTTCCCAATATACCCTTGTGGTTGTTTCATGTAGATCACCTCATCACGACTGCCATGAAGGAATGCATTCTTGACATCCAGTTGCTCTAACTCCATGTCCTCTATTGCAACCATTGTCATCAAAATTCTGATTGATGTATGCTTCACAACAGGTGAGAAGATTTCATTGTAATCTACCCCCTCTCTCTGAGTAAACCCTTTTGCTACTAGCCTGGCTTTAAATCTAGGTGGTTCACTACTTGTCACACCTTCCTTTAACTTGAACAACCACTTACACTTAACTAGTTTTTTATCTTTGGGAAGATCAACCAATATCCAAGTCTTATTCTTCATCAAAGAATGCATTTGTTCATCCATAGCAGCTTTCCACTCTTTCTTTTGAGGTGAATTTAAGGCTTCCTCAAAATTCACTGGTTCAACTATACTTTCCATAGCAGCCACATTAAAAACAAAAGCAGCAAGATCATAATCATCCCTAAATCTAACAGTTATGACCTTCTCTCTCCTGGGCTTATCCCTTGCTATGCTATATGAAGTTTCACCACTTTTACTTGATGATCCTGCAGACTCCTGACCAGGTTCTATGTCATCTGAGTATCCTGATGGTGTATGAGGTTGACCATAAGTGTTTCCATCATTGTCATCATTATTACTTCCATAATGCTCCACCTCATTCTCATCACCATCTTCATCAGATCTCTCCACCTCAATCTGCACATTACCTTGTCTGGTTACCTCACTTGTAATATTACTTCTACCAGGTTGTACCAAATCTTTGTAAAACAAACTCTCATTGAAGACAACATCCCTGCTAATAATAGCTTTTTGACCTCCTGGTGTCATCCTCCATAACCTGTATCCCTTAACTCCCTCAGGGTATCCCAACATGACACACTTATCAGCTCTTGGGTCCAGTTATCCTGTATTAGTGTGAGCATATGCTAAGCTACCAAAAACTCTCAAATTGCTTATGTCAGGCTTCCTTCCACTCCACATTTCCATTGGAGTCTTCATCTGTATAGCTGATGAAGGTGTCCTATTTATGGTATAAGCAGCATTAGTCAAAGCCTCTCCCCAAAACCTTTTTGGCATTCCTGCATTCAATAGCAGACACCTAACCTTTTCCAATAGTGTCCTATTCATCCTCTCAGCTATCCATTTTGCTGAGGGGTATATGCAATAGTTTTATGTCTACTTATACCTCTGCTCCTACACCAATCATCAAATTCCCTATTACAGAACTCTAACCCATTGTCAGTTCTCAGCCTTTTAACTTTGCAATCTGTTTGTTTCTCCACCATACACGCCCAATCTCTGAATTTTTGAAAAGTTTCATCCTTATGTTTTAACAAAACACCCAAACTCTTCTACTGTAATCATCAATAACAGATAAGAAATAAACAGCTCCACCTAGTGATTGATGTTTAGTAGCCCCCCATAGATCAGCATGTATGTACTCTAATATTCTACTAGAGTAATGTGTACCTTTTCCAAATTTGACCCTATGAGACTTACCTAAAACACAATTCTCACAGAAACCTGGATCAACATTCTTTAAACCTGTTATGATGCCTTGTGAGCTTAATTCATTTAGACCCTGCTTACTGGTATGAGCTAACCTCATGTGCCACAGTCTTGCCATTAACACTAGCATCACCATCTAGGAAATATATATTGTTTCCCATCCTTGTGCCTGTAAGAATAACCAAACTTCCTCTACACACTTTGGCTCTACCATTCTTTAAACTCACATGATATCCCTCACTTTCTAAGGTTCCTAGTGAAATAAGGCTTCTCCTAAGGTTTGGTATGTACTTCACATTCTTCAATGTGATTTCACTACCACCTGCCATCTTAAGACATACAGTCCCTATACCAACAATATCACATGGTCTATCTCTCCCAACTGTACTACTCCTATCTTTTGTAACTTTAACTCCTGAAAGACTTCTTTCAATGGTGTCATATGAAATGAATAACCAGAATCTAGTATCCAGTTACATGACCTATTCCCTGAAGTGATAGCTAATACCTCAGCACTCTCATATCCTTCACTCTTTACATCTGTGTTATAACTCGCATTCTTGGGATTTCCATTGTTCTTATTCCAATCACTTCTTGAATTAAATTTCCTATCAGGGCAGTCCTTCTTTAAATGTTTTTCAGACTGACAAATAAAACACTTCCTCCTATACCTTGATTTAGACCTATTCCCATTTCTTTTCTTTCCAAACTGTGACTCCCTAGACTCAGTTCTGCCTCTAACAAACAGGCCTTCAGACTGTTCTTTGACCTCTATCTTTTTCTTCTGCTCCTTAGAGTTAAGGGCTGCTAGAACTTCTTCCATGTCTAGAGTTTCCCTACCATACATGAGAGTATCTACAAAGTGTTCTAGAGATGAGGGTAAAGAGGTAAGAAATATAATGGCCTGGTCCTCATCATCTAACTTGACCTCTATGTTCTCTAAATCAAGAATCAACTTATTAAAATCATCATTATGATGTTCTAAAGTTTTCCCTGGTGTCATCTGAAATGTATATAACTTTTCCTTCAAATAAAGCCTATTTGCAAGTGATTTAGTCATATACAAACTCTCTAATTTCAACCAAATACCTGCAGCACTGGTTTCTTTTGACACCTCTCTCAGTACCTTGTCTCCCAGACTTAGAATGATGGCACTATGAGCTTTTGCGCACATCTCATCCCAATCTGCTTCCTCAACATCATCTGGTCTATTATCTTCACCGGCTAACGCTTGATACACCAAGAGTGCGCGCATTTTAACCCTCCATAGACCAAAATCATTTTTCCCATCAAACTTCTCGATTTCATATTTGGCAGTCACCATCTTGAATCAAAACCTTGACACACCTGCACCTCCGATCTTCAATTCAACACTTCAAGAGCAACCGTACCTCTGATACCAATTGTAGAAATGAAACTCGAATGCGGAAACAATCAATCTATAGCAAATGAATCAAAATCATGAAATAGAGCTATATTCGATACAATGAAATTGAGAGACAACAAGATTAAGAAAACTAAACAGAATGAAAGGAAATTGAGATCTTGAGAAGAACTCGATCCGATCCCCAAATCTCTGATTAACCTCGGTTATATAGCTTGACCTAGATTCCAATGGTAATTAACCAAACTATACCCGTATTAGACACTTAAACCCATGAACTATCAAGACTGTCAATAATAGTCCCTCAACTTAACAGGAAACAAGAATTTCCACTATTAGCCCTTGTAATCTTAGTAACTTGACAATACATATCCAACATCCTTCTACAACCATACCCACCACTAAAACATCAAATTCTACATACTTTTCTCTCTCTTGTTGGCATCATTTGATTGGTCAATTTTGATGTTTCAAACTTTGTTTAGGCAACTATACCCCCCATCCCAAAACGATCAATGTTGGATAATATAACTTGTTGAATGTGACACTAATATTCGTCCTCTATGTCAATGTAAAACTTATAAAGTTCTAAACATGGTTCTATATTACTGAAAAAGGACATTATGAAGCAATCTAACATTTTCAACCAAACTGAACTGAAACCGAATTGAAAATTAGACTTCGTGGGTTCACCAACCCATGAATTTGACTTTTTTAACAGCTAAATCTTTGCATTTTAAGTTGAGAATTCTTACTTTACTACCGAGCTATCTTTTGAAAACAACCGATTGATTTGATTACTTCTGGTTGAACTTAAAATACTGAACCAAAACGAACCCTGTGGAGATGGTAGGGCATGGTGGTGCACCTAAGATCGGAGACAAAATGTGGTCAAATGCACACCTTTGCACCACTCGGTTCACATTCTTCTTGTCCATCCAAATCAAATCATTCCAATCATCATTATATCTTCGCTTGGCGTGCAAACCATCTTGCTTTTCCCACACTTTAATTATTATTCGTTTTTTTATATCCAATAATTAAGAAAAACGGTTACAATCCTTTTTTTTATACTTTTTTTAATGATAAGTATGCATACCTATCTATTCATACTTCTAAACTAATATCATATATTATCTACTAGAGACTTAAACTGTAACTTTTATAAAGTGACAGAAACAATTATTTACAGTTATACTATTGACTATAAATCCCTTGATAGTTAGGCTATGTGTAATGGTTAAAGCCCCATAAAGCCCCACAAGGGGCATTATGCGCCATGTGGACGCTGACTGGGCAAGGGGCTTTATGGGGCTTTATGGTGTAGTGGATAAAGCCCCCATAACGCCCCATAATCATTGCTTTTATCCCCCTTCTCGGCGTTACCTGGCTAACGCCCTCCCCCTTTTTTTTCCCTGATAACGCCCCATAACGCCCCTGCGTAGTGGGGCGGGGCGTTATCAAGGGCGTTATAGGCTCTTTTTTTGCCCCATAACGCCCCATTACGGATAGCCTTAGAATCACTTAACAAATTTCTTTGAATGACAAATACACATGCTTATATTCAAGATCTATTCTTTATGTCTTATAAGTGAACCGAACCTCTGGATTTAACTTCTCTCCGAATCTTAAATATGTTGTTATGTTAAATAGACTAAGGTTCAAATGAGAACTCTCTTGTTTTGTAAGAACCATTAGAACCGGCTTATCAAACCCTAAAAGATATGATAAACTATAAAGCTAAACAGTAAAATATGAACACTTAAAGCTAAACCCTAAAAGTTAAATTCTAAATATACGTGATAACAAGACGGTTCCAACACCACTAGATAAGTTCAATTGAGATTCGTTTGACCTCGATTTTCTCAGTTCACACAAAACAAAAGTAGTTCTCATTTGATGATTTCTCATTTTAATTAAACGTTAAAATACTAATGAAATGAAATCACCCTGTATAACTGTTAAATCAAGTCGTTGCTAGCTGTTTTGACAGCTGTCTTTGTCGTGTATTATTTTAAACTCTAGTTACCGGTTTGACTAGGATATTTTGTTAAAACTAAATGAAAGCGGGCCATGAAGACCTTTGACTCTGAAAAGTCAAAATTCAAACTCTCAATTTAAAACACAAAGCCAAAAATGAAAGATTACAATAATTAACAGCACTATATTATCTTAAATCAAGTATTACATGCAAAAACTCAATCTTGAGTGACCAAATTTAACTGACAATAGATTTAGGCATATTTAGGTCTCTTAGCAATGTCACAACTTGTAACATATTTGGCCTTCTTGAAGGGAAATCATCAACACATTGCAATGTTATCTCCAGAAACATCACTAGTTCCTTCACATATTCTTTCTCTTGCTCTTCTTGTTTCGCTAACAGTTCCGGGTCAATAACTTCTCTCGATTGCCCTTCGCGGACCTTCATTTTCGTCCACCCGACTAAGTTCGTGTCACCGAAATCCTCTTTATCCGTGGGCCGTTTCCCGGTTAAAAGTTCCAAAAATACCACCCCTAGTGAGTAGACATCGCCCTTTGCGGTGCACCTAAAGCTTTGATAGTACTCAGGTGGGACGTACCCGGGTGTTCCAGCCAGTGTGCTAACGCTCAAATGTGTGTCTAGGGCGTTAATTAGCCTAGCCATCCCGAAATCTGAAACATGGGCCTCCATTTCGTGGTCGAGTAACACGTTGCTTGATTTCATATCGCGATGGATGATGTGAGGGATGCAGTTATGGTGTAAGAAGCATAGCCCTTTTGCCGCTCCTCGAGCTATCTTCTTCCTTTCTTCCCAACTCAAAATCCTACGGTTTGATGAGCCGTTCATTGATCTTCGATGGAGCATCTCGTCGAGACTACCAAACTCCATGAATTCGTATACCAATAGTCGTTCTTCACCGATCTTGCAATATCCTAACAGCGGTACGAGGTTTTTGTGGTTTATTTTCCCTAAAGTTTCCATCTCCGCCATGAATTCGCGATCACCTTGACAACTCAAACGAACGAGTTTCTTGATCGCAACACTCGACCCGTCCTTCAATTTTGCCCTAAAAACTTCACCAAAGCCACCACAACCAATCAAACTCTCCGAAGAGAATCCATTGGTGGCTTCAATCAGTTGCGAAAACTTAAGTTTTCGCAACTGTCTTTGAAACGTGGCTACGTTTATACTCAACGGCTCTTTCTCCTTCTCGATCTTCCACGTCGTGGCAGAACGAGAAGCCTGTAGTCGCTCGAGCAATCTTTGCTCTTCAACCACCTTTCGCTTTACTCGCATCGCAATAGCCCAAACAATCAACAAGCAAACTATAGCAACCAAGATGAGAACCGCCATTATAACGTTGTTAGCCCAAGTTTTCGCCGACCGCCGCCTACCACCACCGCCATATCTCCCACCATCACCGCCATCCGCCACCGGGTTATCCACCATGCTGCAATCTTCCAAAGGCACACCGCACAATCCTGAATTATTCGCATACTGACTCTCCGGGAGCGTACTCAACTGCCCTCTTGTCGGGATTTGCCCGGTTAACTCATTGTTCGAAAGATCAATCTGAACCAGAAACGTTAGATTCGAAAACGACTCTGGAATATGACCTTGAAGCCGATTATGTGATGCATCAAAAACGCCCAAATTTTTCAAATGCCCAAGCGTCGCCGGAATCTCACCGGATAGTTGGTTATGAGACAACACAAGAACCTGTAAAGCAAACATATCCCCAAATTCATCTGGGATTTTCCCGCCAAAATCATTATATGAAAGATCAAGATACTCTAGAGTTTGATATTGAGTAAACATGCTTAAAATCGGACCAGAATACATTCTTCTAAAGTCACATGTTCTCAAAGTAGGAACCTGTAGTAACCTTTCCGGCCGGATTCCAGCGAACTCGAGTAAACCGCCGACCCCTTTGCATGAATTCCCAACATTCCGAACAAAAACTATGGTATTACCTGATAGAATTCCGATCAATGATTTTGCTCCCACATGCCGACCGATTCGAGGTGGGATTTCACCGGTTAGTTTGTTACTATTCAAATCTAGCCAAACAAGACTGCTACAGTTCGCCAATTCCGTCGGAATGTTGCCACTCAGGCTGTTATTAGCTAGCTGTAACACCGCCAGCCTCGATAACGACCCGAATTCCGGTGGGATTTCACCAGAAATCGAATTGCTTGTGAGTGAAATCCATTCAAGATTAGTGCAATTCAGCAATTCTACAGGAATATTCCCTGTGAGATGATTGTTGTTGAGAATAAGATCTTTTAGATTCTTGCATTTCCCCAATTCCACCGGAATGTTCCCTTCTAAGCCATTGTACCAAGCAAAAAACTGCTCTAAATTCTCTAGATTTCCGATGGAAGCCGGGATCGGACCTTCCAGGTAATTCAAGCTCAAATCTATCGATTTTAGCTTCCAACATTGCGATATATCCTCCGGGATTTTGCCGGATATCAAGTTATCCGGTACTCGAAGCTCTTCGAGTGAAGATGCTCCAGGACACATCCCAGACGGGATGGTTCCTGAAAGCATATTCGAGCTGAAATCCACCACTTTCAACTTCTCACAAAATGAAATCGTGGCTGGAAACGGTCCCGAAAGGTTGTTGTTACTCACAATCAATCGTTCTAATGAACGCATGTTTGTAAACATGGAATCGGGCAACCGGCCGGATAGATTATTGTTAGAAACATCGAGAACCCGAATCCAAGAACATGAAGAAAACCAACCTGGTATTGTCCCAGAAATGTTATTCGATGCGAGCCCGAGTTCTACAAGTGATCCGCATAGATTATCCAACTCATCAGGAATCCAACCCGTGAGTAGATTATGCGAAAAATCTAAGCTCTGTAAACTTTTTAGATTCCCCAAACTTCTTGGTATGTTACCTGTGATCACATTGTATGAAAGATTCAAATTCACCAGGCTGGTAAAGTTCGAAATCGCGAGGGGAATCGATCCAAAGATGTTATTCGAGGAAAGATCAAGAACTGTAACCGAATCAAGATTCGACACAAGGTTTTCAGGCAGCAAACCAGTTAGATTGTTCTTGGAAAGATTGATGAGACCAAGATTCTTGAATTTACCAAGAAGATTATCAAGAATCAAACCTTTGATTCCACAATTAGATAACTGAATTTGCTGTAACCCTGATGGGAGTTGAAATATAGAAGTTGAGTTGATGAACAGATGTGGGTTTTCTGAGAGGTTCAAGATAGTTAACATATCTAAAGATGAAAAGGGTTCGAAAGATATCGAACCAGCGAGATAAGACTCGCTGAGGTCGAGTCCAGTTACTCGACCCTGGGTGCATGTGACACCGAGCCATTTGCATGGGGGTTTGGTGAGCTGCCAGGTTGAGAGGAGTTCGTTTGGGTCGTTTTCGATCATGGTTTTAAACTGGAGTAAAGCTTCAGAATCGGTTCTAATGGTGGACAATGATGTGTAGGGGTTTGGTTTGGATGTGGAAGATGGATTCAAAGTGGAAGCTGAGTTGAGAAAGATGGAAGTGAGGGATATGGATGCATAAAGGTAGAGATGTAATGTGTTCATCTCCATTCGAGAATTAAGAACTGAGTTGCAGAAACTAGAACTAGGTGTGTGCTTAGGTAAAGATGATTTAAAAGCTGATATTTATACATATAATAAAAACAAATTTACAATATGGCTCCTGTCATTGGGTACACCATTTGAGGTAGGAGTAGAGTATGACTTCTATGCCAGTAGTATAAGATTTAAGATTAGACTCTCCGACACTTTATATTTAAAGTTTCATTTTCACATTTCAACCTTTATAAATCACTTTTTGACTTTCATTTTCACTTCACCGATATGACAAATAGACATACATTTTTCCAGTTTTAAAACCGCCTCCCATATATGTTAATCTTGGATTATATCATTATAATGCCAATGTAACTTTACTTTGTGACTATGATTGCTGGTAATTGATATTAAAATAAAAATAGGAGTACAATAATAACATCTTCATTCATAGTAGATAGTACAATATAGTCTAACTGATACAGGGTACAAAACAAAATGGTATCGTGAGAAAAAAAGTTTACTATACTGTTAAATGAACATATACATACGACTTGTATAAATCTATATGAT
>JBCNJP010000023.1:74510164-74536008 GCA_039602395.1 Deinandra increscens subsp. villosa | reverse complement strand
AACATAATCTTAAAATAAATAGCAAGTGTAGAATGTCCACTTATGGACATGAATCTTTTAGGTTTTTAATTACATTATTATATTTTTTATATATAAATGGAAGGTAAAGTTCAAATAAAAACCATTTTATTGTACAAACTTAAATACTAATGTAAATATCACTAATTTTTTATTATATAAAGGCTATTTAGGTAATTTTTTTGTTTTTCTTTTAAATTTTCGTGTCTATCAACATGTTGGCCACCTAACGATTTAAAAAAAAAAACAAACAAATTATTTTGGAGGGGGTCTCCGACTATGTTGCATATATGCAACATGGTATGTTGCGTATATGCAACATATGCAGCATGGTATGTTGCGATAGTATGCGTATATGCAACATATGCAACATGGTATGTTGTATATATGCAACATATGAAACATACCATGTTGCATATATATAATATACTGCAATATACCATGTTGTATATATGCAACATACCATGTATATGCAACATAGTTGGACGTACATGATGAACAAAAAAAACTTTTTTTGTTTTTGTTTTTTTAAGTAATCAGGTGAATATGGGTACATAATATATACAACATAGTTTTTCTTTGGTTTTTAAGTTTCTACAATAAAAAGTGATTTGTACATGAACTTTACCCATGGATATGTATTGGGTGAAGTTATTATACAATATATGACTTGTATTAGTGTATATATAAGGGTACGTAGTAAGAGGGTGTCATGTTTACTTTAAGAAAATGATAAAATTATCCGCGAACGTATAAGATAATAAGTACGTAAATTAGATGGTAACACACAAGCTATATGTTTACACTTACACTAAAATAATTAATATAATAATTACGTAAGTTATATGGATAATCACGCATATTATATTGATAATTACGTAACCTATGTATATAATTACACAGAGATAATCAAGCAAGTTATACAAGAAAACATAGACGCTTTTTTTTTAATAAAAAATGTATATAAACACTATACACAAATTTACAAAAATAAAATGCTCGATTTCATTGTGTTATTTAAAAAAATGATGTAATAAAAAAAGTTATAGACGTTTAAAAAAGTTGAAAGAAATTTAAAAAAAAAATCAATAGTTGTAGGCAAAACAATTTTACCCCTTCAACTTTTTCACACGTGAATTTTCATTTATTAGATCGGAACCATTAATTTTCTATATCAATGATACATGATATTTCTTACACTTTGTACTTAAAAGGACCTATATATTTAAACTTTCACCATATATACACACACACACATAGGGCTGTTAATCGGGTCAACCCGACCGGGTTTCGGGTTATTAGGGTCGGGTTAGTTGGGTTTTTAAGAAAAAAAATCTCACCCGCAACCCGACCCTATTAAGGTTCGGGTTAGTCGGGTTCGGGTAAGTCGGGTTTCGGGTTAGTAGGGTCGGGCTAGTCGGGTTAGTCGGGTTTCATTTGCCTTTGTAATGGAAGTTGATTGGTGCATAAGTGACGAACAATGATTTCCATGTTAGGTAAAATTTGTCATTATTTTTCTTTTCATATAAAACTTCTAATTTCAAAGTCATTCCTTTGTGTGTGTTTGACATTGTCTAATGACCGTTTCTTATGAATATCGAATATTGCCAATGTTGATATTTCGACTTTGTATACGTAAAGAAGATACATGGCCACATGCAAGATTTCTTTTAGCTTTGTTTATTTTATCTTAACATGTATATTTTCTATATTCCAAATGTTTATATGTTATTGATATTTTAGAGAGGAAGCAATCTTAGATGTTTTGGAAAACCTATTCAACGTACTTATGATTATATAAGTTGTTTAAGTTTGTGGACTAATCAACATCATTTTTCACTATATATTTGTTTTATTATTTGTTGGTTTCATACACGTTTTTTTTTGTTTAGTTAAACGTTATAGCATGCTGGTGAAACATCTATTTGTATATAATTTCAATCTAAACCACTACTATTCGGGTTATTCGGGTTAACCCGAAACCCGATTTTTTTTAAGATTTAACCCGAAACCCGACCCTAACTACAATTCGGGTTTGTCGGGTTAACCCGAATAACCCGATTAAGCATTTTAGACCTTATTAGACCCGACCCTAATTACCTTATTTGGGTTTGGGTCGGGTCGGGTTAATCGGGTTCGGGTATTTTTGTCACACCCCCAAATAACCACTAACGGAGTTTATACCGTTAAGGGGTGCGAGCAAACCAGGACCACAACCATTAGTTACAAATACTAAACGAACCAGAGTAAAGTCCAAACGTCATAACAGTTTAAGGTACGCAGCGGAAATAAAACATGAGTATCTTAGCACTAACCACGTGCTTTAATTACAAAACATAAATTGTCGTTAAATTCCCGAATTTAGTTTAAAATAAAAGTAAATGTCTTCTTGTGCCATGCCAACCTCCAGTGGATACTCTTCAATGATCTGCAAAAGTGAAAACCACACAAGTGTCAACCTAACGGTTGGTGAGTTCACGGTGGGCATGACATGCATTGGCCCGGTCTCATAATCGTATTCATCAACATATAAATAAGTAATAGATTTGCAAATCATTGCCAAGTGTTGAATTACCGAATATGCACTAGTTAAGTAAAAGATTAAAGCGGTCAACCGATATCGCGGGTTGCTAATCCGGTTTCCATGCACTAAGGAAGTCGTACCAGGGCTGAAAGCTGACGTAACAGAGTTCGGCATTTGCCGATGGTTGGTGCCTCCAGTTGTGTCCCTTTTGGGAGGCCCACAACTAAAACAGGCTGATATTGAACTCCGTTCGGCCTCCAACCGGTTGGTTACACATTTGTGTACCGCGGAGCAGGGTTTGTCAAACCCTCAGTAGATCTACCCAACATCCCCTCGCTTCTCAGATCAACAGTACTAAATTGAGGACTTTTAAGTTTTTAAGGCATCCTTAGAAATCATGTGATATCATTTGGTTTAGACTTTAACCTACACTAGTCATATTAAAACGTTTATTCTGGATTTCATCTGAAATCCCAAAAAGAGTTTAAGTGTCAAAATGGTTGTTTCCGGATTTCATTCGAAACCCCAAGGATGGACAGTTGCAAGTGCTCCCCATAAAACACTCCAACTTCCATAACAGGTATCTCATTTGGTAATACCTCAAAATGTCAGCGTTGTTTTTCGTTAAGTTCATTCGTTGTGTCCCAAACGGGCTCACAATTAAAGGGTTAGTGAAACTCACCTTAGGTTGCTCAGCTACACTTGCTAATTAATCCAAATATTGCTTAACGAAGACCTATGAACACGTTTAGGTCTTAAGTATTAGTTTTGTGTCTAATCATTAACTTATCGTCACTATGGCCCATAACATAGCACGTTGGAACTACGACACGACATAACGACACACGACACCGATGGTTGATCATAAACAAGGGTTCACATATTACAGAAATCAAAGCATGTTTCATCATAGCATAATCATACAAGTCATGGCATAACATTTAAATAAGTTGCACAAGTTTGGGTTTAGTCTGGCGAAACTGCTGGAGAAACTGCTGGAGAAACTGCTGGAGAAACTGCTGGAGAAACTGCTGGAGAAACTGGCAGTTTCGCTAGCTAGTTTCGCCAGGAACTGGTTGAACTTTCGTTCAGGGACAAGGTCTATGCTCGGCAGTTTCGTTCACGAGAGACACTACAGTTTCGCTGCACAGTGTCGCTGGAAGGAGATATGCATAGTTTCGCTGGATAGTTTCTCCTAATGAATGCACAGTGTCGCTAGTCGCTAAAAAACCCGTAAATTTGACTAAAAATCTTTCTAACAGCCTCCATACTTCATGTAATTCATTTTCAAGCATACATAATCATTTAGGAACATCACAGGAGCATTTTTAACATCATAAACATGCATTTTCATCATCAAATCTTCAAGAACACATTTTACACAAAATAACCTAATCTAGCATGAATCTTCAGTATGGATCAGTTTCACACGTAAAGTTACTGTTTTTATGATAGATCTAGCATTCCTAAGCATTAATACAGAAGATCAAGTGATTACATGAAGATCTAAGCATGCTTTGAAGGTAAAACACATAGAAAACACATAAAGATGGTCATGGGACTCACGGTTGTTCTTGGATCGATGGATGATCTTCACTAACCAGAGATGATGGCTGATTCTTGGTGGTTCTTGGGCTGGTCCAGAAATCGTGAGAGAGAGGGAGAGGATGGAGAGTGTGTGTGTTTGTGGATGATGATGTAAAATAGAGAATTAGGGTTTAATCTCATTTAAATACTAATGGTCTCATGGGCTTTCATTGGGATTTGGGCCCCCAATGATTAGCCATCATTAGCCCATGATTAGTCCATCATTAACTAATTACTAGCCCAATCATTAAACATGTATGCATACACTTAATTACCCGGTTAACATATAATAATCCAAATAAGCAATTTGTCACATAATTTATCAATTAATTAAATAGTCATGCTTTTTATTAATAATTATGCATTTAAATCACGTTTGCACATAATGACCATAAATAATTGAACACATAACATATATGGGCGGGTTTGGTGATCAACCAAAGGACGTGGACGTATTCGGCCTAGTTAAGTATTAGTTACTAAGTTAACACTTATAACGTAACTAACGGAAGTAAACCTTGAAATTCCCGGATGTCACATCATCCCCTTGTAAATGGAATTTTCGTCCCGAAAATTATTCTTGTGTTGTAGCGTTCGCAGCCTCAGCTGTCGTGGTTACTTGTCGTTGCTGGGGAAAGAAAGCAAAAGTTTTGGGGTCGCCACATCCTCCTCTTGTTAAAGGAATTTTGGTCCCCAAAATTAAATCATACCTTGAGTTTCCGTGGACGTCTGCTCAAACAAGTGAGGATACTTTTCCTTCATTTGATCCTCCCGTTCCCAAGTATATTCAGGTCCATGCTTTGAGTTCCATCGAACCTTGACGATCGGAATCTTGCTACGTCTGTGGGCTTTCTCCTCGCGTCCCATGATTTCTACCAGTTGCCCGATAAATCTCAGATGTTCGTCAATTTCCAATTCCTCCAAAGGAATTATTTCAGTGTCTTCAGCCAGACATTTCTTCAGATTCGAGACGTGAAACACGTTGTGAACTCCATCGAGTTCGGCAGGGAGTTGTAAACGGTAGGCCACCGGGCCTACTTCCCCAATGATTTCAAATGGACCGATATAGCGAGGATTCAACTTTCCATGCTTTCCGAAGCGTATCACTCCTTTCCAAGGAGATACCTTCAATAACACCTTGTCGCCTACCTCGAACTTCAAAGGTTTACGACGTTTGTCGGCATAGCTCTTTTGTCTGTCACGCGCTGCGGCTATCCGTTTCCTGATCTGAATAATGCGTTCAGTTGTATCATGAATGAGTTCCGGTCCGGTGAGTCCCTTCTCACCCGTTTCGGCCCAACACACGGGCGATCTACATTTTCTGCCATAAAGAGCTTCAAAAGGTGCTGCACCGATGCTTGAATGATAACTGTTGTTGTAGGAGAACTCCACCAACGGAAGGTGAGCCTCCCAGTCTTTACCGAAGTCGAGAACGCAAGCTCGGAGCATGTCTTCCAAAGTTTGAATAGTTCGCTCCGTCTGACCATCGATCTGCGGGTGATAAGCTGTACTCATATCCAGTCTGGTCCCCAGTGCTTCTTGCATAGATTGCCATAATCGGGAAGTAAATCGAGGATCTCGGTCAGAGATGATGGTCTTAGGCACTCCATGACGTGCCACAATTCGGTCAATGTACAACTTTGTTAACTTATCCATATTGTCATTTTCTCTCATTGGAATAAAGTGTGCAGATTTGGTTAGGCGATCGATGATAACCCAAATCGCATCCGGTCGATTTGATCGATGAGGTAGTCCTGTTACGAAATCCATGGAGATATCCTCCCATTTCCATTCTGGGATCTTTGGTTGCTGTAATAATCCAAAAGGCTTTTGGTACTCAATCTTAACTCTTGAGCATGTTAAACACTTAGCCACATATCGCGCAATGTCGGCTTTCATTTTTGGCCACCAATACAAACTCTTCAAATCTTGGTACATTTTGTCTGATCCAGGGTGCACCGAATACCTTGATTTGTGAGCCTCGTCCATCACGAGCTCACGGAGATTTCCCAATAAAGGAACCCAAATTCTGTCGTTGTAGTACCTGAGTCCGTCGGACTTAACTTCGGAGTTACCATCTACTCCTCGCAGTGCTTCAGCTGCGAAGTTTTCTTCCTTCAAAGCCTCTTGTTGGGCGTCGCGGATTCGATCCGGCAGTCCCGTGTGAATGGTAAGTTGCAGCGCTCGTACTCGTCGAGGCTTTTCGTACTCTTTTCGGCTTAAGGCATCAGCCACAACATTGGCTTTTCCCGGGTGGTACTTAATCGCTAAGTCATAATCATTGAGTAATTCGACCCACCTTCGTTGTCGCATGTTGAGATCCTTCTGATCAAAGATGTGTTGTAAGCTTTTGTGGTCAGTAAATATTGTGCACTTTGTTCCGTAGAGGTAATGTCTCCAAATCTTGAGTGCATGAACAACGGCTCCTAGTTCCAAATCATGCGTTGTATAATTCTTCTCAGTGTCCTTCAGTTGCCTGGACCCATAGGCAATCACTTTATCTCGTTGCATCAACATGCAACCGAGTCCTTGAATGGATGCATCGCAATAGACCACGAAGTCGTCAACTCCTTCGGGTAATGCGAGAATCGGAGCTGAACATAACATGTCTTTAAGAGTTTGAAACACGTGTTCTTCTTTTTCACCCCATCTATATTGCACTCCTTTGTGCGTTAAAGCTGTTAAGGGTTGAGCCAATTGCGAGAAACCCTTAATGAATCTGCGGTAATATCCGGCAAGTCCCAAAAATTGTCGGATTTCGGTCGGCGTTCTAGGAGTAGACCAATTCTTGATAGCTTCCACTTTAGTTGGATCGACATGAATTCCATCTTGATTGACAATGTGTCCAAGAAACTGGACTTCGCGAATCCAAAAATCGCATTTTGAAAACTTGGCGTAAAGCTGTTCCTTACGGAGTAATTCCAAGATAAGTCGTAGGTGATTCTCGTGTTCTTCCTTTGTCTTGGAGTAGGTCAAAATGTCATCAATGAAAACTATCACAAACTTATCGAGGTACGGCTTGCACACTCGATTCATCAGATCCATAAATACAGCAGGTGCATTGGTTAGCCCAAACGACATAACCAGGAACTCGTAATGTCCATATCGGGTTCTAAAGGCAGTCTTTGAAATATCTTCACCGCGAACACGAAGTTGATGATACCCAGATCGCAAATCAATCTTTGAAAAGTAGCTTGAACCTTGTAGCTGATCGAAGAGATCGTCGATTCGAGGAAGTGGATACCGATTCTTGATCGTAACCTTGTTAAGCTCTCGGTAGTCGATACACATTCGGAACGTTCCATCTTTCTTCTTAACAAACAATACCGGTGCTCCCCATGGAGACGAACTTGGACGAATAAATCCTTTGTCGAGTAACTCTTGGAGTTGTGCGGAGAGTTCGTTGAGTTCACTTACTGCCAAACGATACGGTGCGCGTGCAATCGGAGCTGCTCCAGGAGCTAAGTCGATTCCAAACTCTACTTGTCGAAATGGAGGTAAACCAGGCAGATCATCAGGAAATACGTCTTGGAAGTCGCGAACTATCGGGTAGTCGTTGATTCTACGCTCGGGAAGTGTCGTGTCAGTGACGTTTGCAAGAATTGCGAAGTGACCTTTACGAAGGCACTTTTGAGCTTTAAGATACGAAATAATACCAGTGACTGTTCCACCTTTTTCACCTTGAACCGTTAACACTTTACCTCCTTCGAGTGGAATACGAACCACTTTTTCTTGTCATAGAATTTCAGCTCGGTTTTCAGATAACCAATCCATTCCTGCTATAACGTCGAAACTACCAATCGGGAAAAGCATAAGATCAATTCCTAACGTTTGGCCAGCTAGTTCTAACTTACAGTCCTTAACTATCTGAGTCGTATCATGAAGTTTACCATTCGCTAACCCTACCACATACTTAGCATCTAAGTCAATCGGTTTAGCATTAATTAGTCTAGCAATCTTAGTGGAAATAAAACTTCTTTCAGCACCAGAATCAAACAATACAGTAGCAAAGAAACCATTCAATATAAATTTACCATTAATCACGTTGGCGTCGTTGCGAGCTTCTCCTTGACCCATGACGAAAGTTCTTCCTCTGTCGTTTCCATTTCCGTTGCCATTTCCCTGATTACCGTTCCTGTTATTGTCTCCCTGTTCTCTCAACTGCGGGCAGTCCCTCTTCATGTGGCCTGGAGCACCACATTCATAGCAGTTCCCATTACCATTTCCTCTGGGAGCTTCATTGTTGTTGTTACGGTTGTTGCTGTTGTTTCGCCTTGGGAGGTTTTGTGGCTTAGGTAAATTCGTCCAACAGTCTTTTGCTTCATGGCTTTTCTTGCCACATCTCTCGCAGTTCAAACTTTTTCTGCAGATACCGGTGTGATGCTTCCCACACTTGTTGCACCTGGGCAGGTTGCCCTTGTAGTTTCCATTCCCACCTTGGCGGTTGTTACCACCGCTGTTCCCAGACCTTTTGTTTCCAACACTCCGATTGTTCATTGAGTTTCCAGGAGTTTCTTCATCAGCCTTTCCCTTGTTACTTAAGGCAGTCTTCTCAGAGGCTCTTGCAGGAAGTGTACCTCCCTCATTCTCCTGTTTAGTAAGCTGATGAGCCAAATGGATGGCTTGCTGCGCGGCGATTGTAGCATGGACGGCTGCCACTGCGGCTTGTACGTGTGCGTTTATCATTGCTTGTAGTTCTGCAGGTGTCAGGGTAATGTTGTTCCTTCCATCTCCTCCCGACATTTTCTGGACAGTTAAAGTAGCCAGTGTTCAATCATAGTTATACTCTATACATATCCCATAATATGTATATTAGCAATTTCCCGTTATCCCTCTATTAGTCCAGAAAAATTTTGTGCAAAATCGAGGCGTCGTCGGAGAACGTCGTAAGTCGGCTTTCCCATAAAAGTCACCGTCGGCGTAGTCAGCGTAGTAGAAGTCAGGACGTAGCGTGTAGCATCGTTTCGTTGTCGCTTTCTCCCGGAGTAGTGCGCGTATTATCGTTCGCATTTCGTATTCGTGTGTGAAATCATCCTAAGGTTTTTCCGTTAGACTACCTAGACACGGTCTATATATATCTACATGTATATATCTACATATGAAGTATTTACTTACACAGCAGAGCGAGTATCCCAGGTTGGCACGTAAAAATTTTGCTTTGGGAATTGGTTTGTTTCGTTTGTAACTAAGGTTTCAAGTTGCAGTTTCCAAATCGTTTTCCAAAAAGATTCCAGTTCTCTGCAACTTATGGCTCTGATACCAATCTGTCACACCCCCAAATAACCACTAACGGAGTTTATACCGTTAAGGGGTGCGAGCAAACTAGGACCACAACCATTAGTTATAAATACTAAACGAACCAGAGTAAAGTCCAAACGTCCATAACAGTTTAAGGTACGCAGCGGAAATAAAACATGAGTATCTTAGCACTAACCACGTGCTTTAATTACAAAACATAAATTGTCGTTAAATTCCCGAATTTAGTTTAAAATAAAAGTAAATGTCTTCTTGTGCCATGCCAACCTCCAGTGGATACTCTTCAATGATCTGCAAAAGTGAAAACCACACAAGTGTCAACCTAACGGTTGGTGAGTTCACGGTGGGCATGACATGCATTGGCCCGGTCTCATAATCGTATTCATCAACATATAAATAAGTAATAGATTTGCAAATCATTGCCAAGTGTTGAATTACCGAATATGCACTAGTTAAGTAAAAGATTAAAGCGGTCAACCGATATCGCGGGTAGCTAATCCGGTTTCCATGCACTAAGGAAGTCGTACCAGGGCTGAAAGCTGACGTAACAGAGTTCGGCATTTGCCGATGGTTGGTGCCTCCAGTTGTGTCCCTTTTGGGAGGCCCACAACTAAAACAGGCTGATATTGAACTCCGTTCGGCCTCCAACCGGTTGGTTACACATTTGTGTACCGCGGAGCAGGGTTTGTCAAACCCTCAGTAGATCTACCCAACATCCCCTCGCTTCTCAGATCAACAGTACTAAATTGAGGACTTTTAAGTTTTTAAGGCATCCTTAGAAATCATGTGATATCATTTGGTTTAGACTTTAACCTACACTAGTCATATTAAAACGTTTATTCTGGATTTCATCTGAAATCCCAAAAAGAGTTTAAGTGTCAAAATGGTTGTTTCCGGATTTCATTCGAAACCCCAAGGATGGACAGTTGCAAGTGCTCCCCATAAAACACTCCAACTTCCATAACAGGTATCTCATTTGGTAATACCTCAAAATGTCAGCGTTGTTTTTCGTTAAGTTCATTCGTTGTGTCCCAAACGGGCTCACAATTAAAGGGTTAGTGAAACTCACCTTAGGTTGCTCAGCTACACTTGCTAATTAATCCAAATATTGCTTAACGAAGACCTATGAACACGTTTAGGTCTTAAGTATTAGTTTTGTGTCTAATCATTAACTTATCGTCACTATGGCCCATAACATAGCACGTTGGAACTACGACACGACATAACGACACACGACACCGATGGTTGATCATAAACAAGGGTTCACATATTACAGAAATCAAAGCATGTTTCATCATAGCATAATCATACAAGTCATGGCATAACATTTAAATAAGTTGCACAAGTTTGGGTTTAGTCTGGCGAAACTGCTGGAGAAACTGCTGGAGAAACTGCTGGAGAAACTGCTGGAGAAACTGGCAGTTTCGCTAGCTAGTTTCGCCAGGAACTGGTTGAACTTTCGTTCAGGGACAAGGTCTATGCTCGGCAGTTTCGTTCACGAGAGACACTACAGTTTCGCTGCACAGTGTCGCTGGAAGGAGATATGCATAGTTTCGCTGGATAGTTTCTCCTAATGAATGCACAGTGTCGCTAGTCGCTAAAAAACCCGTAAATTTGACTAAAAATCTTTCTAACAGCCTCCATACTTCATGTAATTCATTTTCAAGCATACATAATCATTTAGGAACATCACAGGAGCATTTTTAACATCATAAACATGCATTTTCATCATCAAATCTTCAAGAACACATTTTACACAAAATAACCTAATCTAGCATGAATCTTCAGTATGGATCAGTTTCACACGTAAAGTTACTGTTTTTATGATAGATCTAGCATTCCTAAGCATTAATACAGAAGATCAAGTGATTACATGAAGATCTAAGCATGCTTTGAAGGTAAAACACATAGAAAACACATAAAGATGGTCATGGGACTCACGGTTGTTCTTGGATCGATGGATGATCTTCACTAACCAGAGATGATGGCTGATTCTTGGTGGTTCTTGGGCTGGTCCAGAAATCGTGAGAGAGAGGGAGAGGATGGAGAGTGTGTGTGTTTGTGGATGATGATGTAAAATAGAGAATTAGGGTTTAATCTCATTTAAATACTAATGGTCTCATGGGCTTTCATTGGGATTTGGGCCCCCAATGATTAGCCATCATTAGCCCATGATTAGTCCATCATTAACTAATTACTAGCCCAATCATTAAACATGTATGCATACACTTAATTACCCGGTTAACATATAATAATCCAAATAAGCAATTTGTCACATAATTTATCAATTAATTAAATAGTCATGCTTTTTATTAATAATTATGCATTTAAATCACGTTTGCACATAATGACCATAAATAATTGAACACATAACATATATGGGCGGGTTTGGTGATCAACCAAAGGACGTGGACGTATTCGGCCTAGTTAAGTATTAGTTACTAAGTTAACACTTATAACGTAACTAACGGAAGTAAACCTTGAAATTCCCGGATGTCACAATTTTCGACACCCCTACACACACACAGGGGCGGATCTATGTAGGTCTCAGAGGGGGGAGAGGCCCCCACTGAGATTAATCTAAGAAGTAGAAAATTTTTGATAAATTTAGGAGGCCCCTTTCTAAATATTTTGAAGGCCCCTTAATGATGTTTGATTATCGAGAAATCTAGAAAGAAAATGAACTGAGATTAATAACTTACGTGAGGAATTTTTTAGTTTCAAATGACAGCCATGGATGCTTGGTAGGGATGAAGTGGAAAGAGGTAGAAGATGATGCTTGGAAAACTGTGAAATTGATAATTTATAAGTATTTAAAAGAAGGTAAGAAATTACAAATTTATCCTTATTTTTTATCCTGACAAGTCACAATTTTTCCTTATTTTTTTCTAAACCCACTTCACTTTTTTAAGTTAAACCTAAATATTAAAAATCCTACGTGCTACAAACCAAACATACGCACAATTATATATTATTTACGCACAATTAAATATTATTAATTACTATATTAAGAAAACTCTTTTTATAAATTATAAAATCATCCTAACTTAGTAAAATAAATTAGTTCTCGCTAGTCTTATTTATTTCTTTTAGAATACGTACAATCTTAAAAATTGATAGTAGATTATTACTTTGTATATTAAACCAAACTATTCCTTAAAAGTTGAAATTAATATCAACAACTAAACATAAGGAATTGTTTCAAATAAGTTATTTTTTAATCATATACATGAACTTATTTTGAAATATTTAAATTACGTGACTTTTTTTTTAAAGATGATACACATTCATTAAAATCTATCTTAAAAGTACCTATTGATCATTTTTGTAGGATATGAATCCACATCATTTTGGTTGAGATATACATCATTTACCACTAGACCAAATACCATCGTCAAAAGGTGTGTGTTGAGGTTAGCATTTTATAAATTATTATTAGTATTGTTATTCTAATGTGATCACTTTTTTTGGACTTGAACCGACATCATTTTTGTTAATTTAGTCCATCCTTATGAGTTATGACCCACTTTAACCGACCCTACTTATGAAGAAAAAAATTGCCCCCGCTGAATAAAAATCCTGTATCCGCCACTGCATACACATAAAAGGGCTATGTTATTCATGCATCAGTAAAAACTAATACAAATCATATAGATTTATACAAGTCGTATATGTTCATTTAACAGTATAGTAAACTTTTTTTCTCACGATACCATTTTGTTTTGTACCCTGTATCAGTTAGACTATATTGTACTATCTACTATGAATGAAGATGTTATTATTGTACTCCTATTTTTATTTTAATATCAATTACCAGCAGGGCCGGCCCCGAAAAACCTCAAAAACTTTTGGGCCCTAGACGAATTAAAAAAAACGGGCCCTTACAATTAAAAAAAACGGTATATATAAAAAGACAAATTTAAATAATAAAAGCAAAAAAATGGCAAATTTAAATAATAGATACACACGAGGGAGGAGGGAGTCGAACTAGCGACCTTGTACTTAAAATCTCGGTGACAAACCAACCGGACTGAGAAGCTCTTTGTTAATATTTTGCACATTCATTTATAAGTATATTAAAGGTAGTATATATATATATAAAATTTTAAAAATTTCGGGCCCTCCAAAACCCCGGGCCCTAGACGGTCGCCTACCCCGCCTATGCCCGGGGCCGGCCCTGATTACCAGCAATCATAGTCACAAAGTAAAGTTACATTGGCATTATAATGATATAATCCAAGATTAACATATATGGGAGGCGGTTTTAAAACTGGAAAAATGTATGTCTATTTGTCATATAGGTGAAGTGAAAATGAAAGTCAAAAAGTGATTTATAAAGGTTGAAATGTGAAAATGAAACTTTAAATATAAAGTGTCGGAGAGTCTAATCTTAAATCTTATACTACTGGCATAGAAGTCATACTCTACTCCTACCTCAAATGGTGTACCCAATGACAGGAGCCATATTGTAAATTTGTTTGTAGTTAAATCATCTTTACCTAAGCACACACCTAGTTCTAGTTTCTGCAACTCAGTTCTTAATTCTCGAATGGAGATGAACACATTACATCTCTACCTTTATGCATCCATATCCCTCACTTCCATCTTTCTCAACTCAGCTTCCACTTTGAATCCATCTTCCACATCCAAACCAAACCTCTACACATCATTGTCCACCATTAGAACCGATTCTGAAGCTTTACTCCAGTTTAAAACCATGATCGAAAACGACCCAAACGAACTCCTCTCAACCTGGCAGCTCACCAAACCCCCATGCAAATGGCTCGGTGTCACATGCACCCAGGGTCGAGTCACTGGACTCGACCTCAGCGAGTCTTATCTCGCTGGTTCGATATCTTTCGAACCCTTTTCATCTTTAGATATGTTAACTATCTTGAACCTCTCAGAAAACCCACATCTGTTCATCAATTCAACTTCTATATTTCAACTCCCATCAGGGTTACAGCAAATTCAGTTATCTAATTGTGGAATCAAAGGTTTGATTCTTGATAATCTTCTTGGCAAATTCAGGAATCTTGGTCTCATTAATCTTTCCAAGAACAATCTAACTGGTTTGCTGCCTGAAAACCTTGTGTCGAATCTTGATTCGGTTACGGTTCTTGATCTTTCGTCGAATAACATCTTCGGGTCGATTCCTCTCGTGATTTCGAACTTCACCAACCTGGTGAATTTGAATCTTTCATTCAATGTGATCACAGGTAACATACCAAGAAGTTTGGGGAATCTAAAAAGTTTACAGATTTTAGATTTTTCGCATAATCTACTCACCGGTTGGATTCCTGATGAGTTGGATAATCTATGCGGATCACTTGTAGAACTCGGGCTCGCATCGAATAACATTTCCGGGACAATACCAGGTTGGTTTTCTTTATGTTCTTGGCTTCGTGTTCTCGATGTTTCAAACAATAATCTATCGGGCCCGTTGCCCGACTCCATGTTTACAAACATGCGTTCGTTAGAACGATTGATTGTGAGTAACAACAACCTTTCGGGACCGTTTCCAGCGACAATTTCATTTTGTGAGAAGTTGAAAGTGGTGGATTTCAGCTCCAATATGCTTTCAGGAACCATCCCGTCTGGGATGTGTCCTGGAGCATCTTCACTCGAAGAGCTTCGAGTACCGGATAACTTGATATCCGGCCAAATCCCGGAGGATATATCCCAATGTTGGAAGCTAAAATCGATAGATTTGAGCTTGAATTACCTGGAAGGTCCGATCCCGGCTTCCATCGGAAATCTAGAGAATTTAGAGCAGTTTTTTGCTTGGTACAATGGCTTAGAAGGGAACATTCCGGTGGAATTAGGGAAATGCAAGAATCTAAAAGATCTTATTCTCAACAACAATCATCTCACAGGGAATATTCCTGTAGAATTGCTGAATTGCACTAATCTTGAATGGATTTCACTCACAAGCAATTCGATTTCCGGCGAAATCCCACCGGAATTCGGGTCGTTATCAAGGCTGGCGGTGTTACAGCTAGCTAATAACAGCCTGAGTGGCAGCATTCCGACGGAATTGGCGAACTGTAGCAGTCTTGTTTGGCTAGATTTGAATAGTAACAAACTAACCGGTGAAATCCCACCTCGAATCGGTCGGCATGTGGGAGCAAAATCATTGATCGGAATTCTATCAGGTAACACCATAGTTTTTGTACGGAATGTTGGGAATTCATGCAAAGGGGTCGGCGGGTTACTCGAATTCGCCGGAATCCGGCCGGAAAGGTTATTACAGGTTCCTACTTTGAGAACATGTGACTTTAGAAGGATGTATTCTGGTCCAATTTTAAGCATGTTTACTCAATATCAAACTCTAGAGTATCTTGATCTTTCATATAATGATTTTGGCGGGAAAATCCCAGATGAATTTGGGGATATGTTTGCTTTACAGGTTCTTGTGTTGTCTCATAACCAACTATCCGGTGAGATTCCGGCGACGCTTGGGCATTTGAAAAATTTGGGCGTTTTTGATGCATCACATAATCGGCTTCAAGGTCATATTCCAGAGTCGTTTTCGAATCTAACGTTTCTGGTTCAGATTGATCTTTCGAACAATGAGTTAACCGGGCAAATCCCGACAAGAGGGCAGTTGAGTACGCTCCCGGAGAGTCAGTATGCGAATAATTCGGGATTATGCGGTGTGCCTTTGGAAGATTGCAGCATGGTTGATAACCCGGTGGCGGATGGCGGTGATGGTGGGAGATATGGCGGTGGTGGTAGGCGGCGGTCGGCGAAAACTTGGGCTAACAACGTTATAATGGCGGTTCTCATCTTGGTTGCTATAGTTTGCTTGTTGATTGTTTGGGCTATTGCGATGCGAGTAAAGCGAAAGGTGGTTGAAGAACAAAGGTTGCTCGAGCGACTACAGGCTTCTCGTTCTGCCACGACGTGGAAGATCGAGAAGGAGAAAGAGCCGTTGAGTATAAACGTAGCCACGTTTCAAAGACAGTTGCGAAAACTTAAGTTTTCACAACTGATTGAAGCCACCAATGGATTCTCTTCGGAGAGTCTGATTGGTTGTGGCGGCTTTGGTGAAGTTTTCAGGGCAAAATTGAAGGACGGGTCGAGTGTTGCGATCAAGAAACTCGTTCGTTTGAGTTGTCAAGGCGATCGCGAATTTATGGCGGAGATGGAAACTTTAGGGAAAATAAACCACAAAAACCTCGTACCGCTGTTAGGATATTGCAAGATCGGTGAAGAACGACTATTGGTATACGAATTCATGGAGTTTGGTAGTCTCGACGAGATGCTCCATCGAAGATCAATGAACGGCTCATCAAACCGTAGGATTTTGAGTTGGAAAGAAAGGAAGAAGATAGCTCGAGGAGCGGCAAAAGGGCTATGCTTCTTACACCATAACTGCATCCCTCACATCATCCATCGCGATATGAAATCAAGCAACGTGTTACTCGACCACGAAATGGAGGCCCATGTTTCAGATTTCGGGATGGCTAGGCTAATTAACGCCCTAGACACACATTTGAGCGTTAGCACACTGGCTGGAACACCCGGGTACGTCCCACCTGAGTACTATCAAAGCTTTAGGTGCACCGCAAAGGGCGATGTCTACTCACTAGGGGTGGTATTTTTGGAACTTTTAACCGGGAAACGGCCCACGGATAAAGAGGATTTCGGTGACACGAACTTAGTCGGGTGGACGAAAATGAAGGTCCGCGAAGGGCAATCGAGAGAAGTTATTGACCCGGAACTGTTAGCGAAACAAGAAGAGCAAGAGAAAGAATATGTGAAGGAACTAGTGATGTTTCTGGAGATAACATTGCAATGTGTTGATGATTTCCCTTCAAGAAGGCCAAATATGTTACAAGTTGTGACATTGCTAAGAGACCTAAATATGCCTAAATCTATTGTCAGTTAAATTTGGTCACTCAAGATTGAGTTTTTGCATGTAATACTTGATTTAAGATAATATAGTGCTGTTAGTTATTGTAATCTTTCATTTTTGGCTTTGTGTTTTAAATTAAGAGTTCGAATTTTGACTTTTCAGAGTCAAAGGTCTTCATGGCCCGCTTCATTTAGTTTTAACAAAATATCCTAGTCAAACCGGTAACTAGAGTTTAAAAAAAAACACGACAAAGACAGCTGTCAAAACAGCTAGCAAGTAGCAACGACTTGATTTAACAGTTACTCGGGTGATTTCATTTCATTAGTATTTAACGTTTAATTTAGTGTAATTAAAATGAGAAATCATCAAATGAGAACTACTTTTGTTTTGTGTGAACTGAGAAAATCAAGGTCAAACGAATCTCAATTGAACTCATCTAGTAGCGTTGGAACCGTCTTGTCGAACACTAACCATATATATTTCGAATTTAACTTTATGATTTAGCTTTAAGTGTTCATATTTTAATGTTTAGCTTTATAGTTTATCATATCTTTTAGGGTTTGATAGCCGGTTGGTTCCAATGGTTCTTACAAAACAAGAGAGTTCTCATTTGAACCTTAGCCTATTTAACATAACAACATATTTAAGATTCGGAGAGAAGTTAACTCCAGAGGTTCGGTTCACTTATAAGACATAAAGAATAGATCTTGAATATAAGCATGTGTATTTGTCATTCAAAGAAATTTGTTAAGTGATTCTAATTTTTTTAATTTGTTAAGTCAATAGTATAAGACTACCCGTAATGGGGCGTTACTGGGCTCAATAAAGCCCTATAACGCCCCCCATAACGCCCACCCCCACTACGCAGGGGCGTTATGGGGCGTTATGAGCAAAAAACCGGAGAGGGACGTTAGCCTTATAACGCGCAAAAGGAGAAGAAATTGGGGCGTTATGGGGGCTTTATCCACTACACCATAAAGCCCCATAAAGCCCCTTGTCCAGTCATCGTCCACATGACGGATAACGCCCTATTTGGGGCCTTATCCACTACACTTAGCCTAACTGTAGATAATTGTTTCTGTCACTTTATAAAAGTTACAGTTTAAGTCTCTAGTAGATAATGATATAAGTTTAGAAGTGTCAATAGATAGGTATGTATACTTATCATTTAAAAAATTAAAAAAAAAAGGATTGTAACCGTTTTTCTTAATTATTGGATATAAAAATGAATAATAATTAAAGTGTGGGAAAAGCAAGATGGTTTGCACGCCAAGCGAAGATATAATGATGATTGGAATGATTTGATTTGGATGGACAAGAACACTGTGAACCGAGTGGTGCTAAGGTGTGCATTTGACCACATTTTGTCTCCGATCTTAGGTGCACCACCATGCCCTACCATCTCCACAGGGTTCGTTTAGGTTCAGTATTTTAAGATCAACCAGAAGTAATCAAATCAATCGGTTGTTTTTGAAAGATAGCTCGGTGGTAAAGTAAGAATTCTCAACTTAAAATGCAAAGATTTAGCTGTTAAAAAAGTCAAATTCATGGGTTGGTGAACCCACGAAATCTAATTTTCAATTCGGTTTCAGTTCAATTGGTTGAAAATGTTAGATTGCTTCATAATCTCCTTTTTCAGTAATATAGAACCATGTTTAGAACTTTATAAGTTTTGCATTGACATAGAGGACGAATATTATTGATCGTTTTGGGATGGGGCGTATGGTTGCCTAAACAAAGTTTGAAACATCAAAATTGCCCAATCAAATGGTGCCAACAAGAGAGAGAAAAATATGTAGAATTTGATGTTTTGATGGTGGGTATGATTGTAGAAGGATGTTTAGGCAAAATTGGGTAGGTTTGTGAAGTGGGGACCACCATCAACACACACAAAGTTCTCGGCAACCATATGCCGAAAACACCAACTTCGGATGCCGAAATGTGTTTACCTAAGGAGGGGGTATGGTTGCCTAAGGTTGCCGATTTCGGTGCCGAGGGGTATGCCGCACCATACCCCCACCCTAAGAACGTATAAATTTGTTTTAATTTGTTAGGGTGACGACTTCCAAGAGATTACACATCCTCAGACTTGCTAAACCTAGGTACATGTACTATGGAGGTCTACATTGATTCGTAATTCACGCGTCCATAATGTATCTGAGGTATTTAAGTTGGAAATTTCTTATGAGCTTGTCTATCATCGTTACGACTGATGTTAGATTAATTTAAGGTGTTACAATGACCTTTTATGAAATCATTTTTCACAATACGCTTTGTCATGCTATTGAATCAAGGATGTGAGATTCGTCTAAAGTCTCTCAGACACTGGGAGACTCATTAGCAACTATTGAGTGATAAATTACTTTATTTAAACATATTCTATTTATCATCTTTTTAAAAAGAGTGCTTATAAAGACACCCAAGTTTTTACTAAAAACACTCAAAGCACACGATCGTTTCACACAAAAACGGTCCCTAAACGGTCGTTTTACCTGAAACGGCCATTTGGAATTGCACGTCTACATCAAAAGCTACGACCCTATCAAATCATGTTTATTCCTATGATCGTTTTGCATGAAACGACCTTGAATTTTAGCCCGTTTGACATGAAACGACCTTGATTTTTAGCCCGTTTTACATGAAACGGTCGGGGGGGAGTTTTTTTGAATTGCACAAATTTATTGATCAGTGTGTAGATAACGATGTGATTTTTATTCTGTTTAAATCGTATATATATATCGATCGATCGATCGTATATTTTCATATTATCGATCGATCGTCCACTATTTTATACTACGATCATTTTCTCAATCTATAAAATTCGTAAAAGATGTCATGGTTCGATGAATTATTTGACCTCAATGGAGGCAGCGGAGGTGATAGCTACAACCCCGGCGGTTATGATGGAAGTGATAATTATGGAGGTAATTACGGAGGAATTTACCAAGGAGACGCCGGTAGTTATGTCGGTAATTATGCAGGAAATTATTCTAATAATTACTACAACAACAACGACGACGACGACAACAACAATAACAACAACAACAACGCCGACGGCGACGACAACAACAACAACGACGACGACGATAACAACAACTGTCACACCCCCAATTTCCACTAACGGAGTATAACCGCGTGGGGTGTGATCCAGACCAGGATCCAAGTCTTTAGTTACAACCAAGCCATAGTTAAAGGGGTAAACCAGTCATGTATTTCATTTAATAAATCAGAGTTTACATTTCACCAAAATCAGCGGAAGCATTAAAAGTTTACAAGGTTGTTGTTTAGTACAAGTGATTACTAAAGTATCTGAAATACAATTTCCAAAAGGGTTTTACAAAAGGTAAGTATTGCCAACGCCCGTGCCATCCATGATCCTCCAAGCAACCTGAAAAGCATTCAACAATCAAGTGTCAGCCAAGGCTGGTGAGTTCACTAAAGCGGTCTACCCGTCACAAGTAGACCTAATGTTTATGAATAAAGACAGGTAAAACACAATCAATATCATAAGACCAGTAAATTCCATATCGTAGGTAGCTAGCCTATAGTTATGTACACCTTAATTGTTCGTAACCGAAGCTGACAATGTTTTGATAGGGGTACCTTTGAATTTGCCTTCCCGTGTCTTGACGGATCACGGTGGGTAGGCTAACATTGATCTCAGTCCGACCGCCAGTCGGGAGGGTGCATCCCGTGCACCGCTGAGCGGGGGTGTCAATCCCCAGTAGTACTACTCAACATTACCTCGCTACTGTATATTAACGGCTCGAATGTAAGGACTTTTTAATAAATAAGTTCAATTCAGTGTAGCATATGATACCGTTCGGGTTACGATCCTTACCGGATGCAACCACCTGCGCGTTATCGTCCCTAACTGGACATAACAATATAGAGAGTGAACTCACCTGAGGGTGCACTGTTACTCAGCACTTGGTTCCACCGGTTGGTCAAAATTAACCTATTCGGGTAAAATATGGCCTAATCAAATTAGTAGGTGTCGCTAGGACGAAAATAGCACATAAACACCTAAACATGTTTTATACAATCATACAAGCCATACAATGCACATACAAGTCCCAATTTAGGAGAAAAACAAGAAATTGCAACTTAAGTCAAAGTTGACCCAGAAAGTCAAACTTCAAGCACCTAACTAGTGACATAGCTAAAATCCACAATACTTTAAATTAACTCCTTAAATTTTACAGGAATATACTACATATCATTTAGGACTTGTTGCAAAAAGAATTAACCCAAAAGGTTAAGAAATGAGAAAGTTATGCACGTCGGAAGTTTGCAAAAATCAACATTATTGTCATTAACACAACGTTTGCGAATACGCCTAATTTGCTCCATATTTGGAGTTAGGTTCTAAAATTTTACCGAAATATACTTCCCAAAATTTAGAACATGTTGCAAATTGAATCAGCTAAAAAGGTTAAGAATTGGGGAAGTTATACGCGTACGAAGTTGGCTAAAAATCACCTTTGTCAAACATTAACACACCATTTGGTGACATAGCTAAATTGCTCATTTCTTGGAGTTAACTCCTAAAATTTGGCAGGAACTAACTACCCAACATTTAGAGAATTTTGCAAAAAGAATCAACTCAATCGGATAAGTATTGAGAAAGTTATGCGCGTCGGAAGTTGGAAATTTTAGCTTTTTGCAAAATAGTCAACGTAGGTTTAAAATTTTCACAACTCATTCAAAACTTAGAGTTTGAACATGAAACCTTCCATATCTTACTTTTAATATATAAGCCTCATTTTAATTTAACAAACCCCTCATTAAAACGAGGTTATCATGCTTAACCAAAAAGCAAAGTCTACTTTTCACAGAAAAATACAGCTCTGCGCACCTAACTTGCAGCAGTGTTTTGGATGACCAAACGGAGGTTTTAGAAAGTGTGCGAGTATATGTTGTAAAGATAAGACATCCTAATTTACTAGGGAAAAAGAATCAATCAGTTTCGAGCAAAATTGAGCAAGTTATGACCTCTGCAAGTTGACCTAAAAATCTGGTCGAATCTGTCCAAAATTTGTAATTGTATAAATTGCATTTTTGTGGTTTTGAACAATCTTTTGCTCGTTTAACTTCGTGTAAATACTTGTAACGCATTAGATATAATATTATCATGCATTTCTAGTTGTCATAACAACCATACAACAATCCTATCAAAATTCAATCATGCCACTAGCATATAAGCATATATTCTTCAATTTCAAGTACTCATATACCCAAATTCTATAAGAACACTTGTAAGCATGTAACCACATGAAAATCACAGCCATGATATCATCTCAAATCTGTCCAAACTCATAAAACTACTTGTATTAACATAAAACATGATTGAAGCACATATTTACACACCAAAATGCACAAAATCACAAGACTAGCACATGAATTTAACTAATTTCATGTTAGAGATTTTAGGGCTTACAAGAGATGGGGGAAGAGGGGCAGATGAGAGAAGAGGAGACGAGGTTGGAGCTTCTCCTTGCTTCCTTGAAACTTGAATGAGCTTAGAAACTCCACATCTTGCTTGCTTGATGTTTGATTTCAAAAATTTGAAGGAGTGTGTGTGTGTGGATGAAGAACCGTAAGGAAGAAGATGGGGAGGGGAAAATGAACGTGAAAGGGAGGGGGAGGGGAGTCTTAGGGCAGATTTTTAAGTTTGTAAAATTACACATTTGGCCCCTCTAGTTCCATTTTAAGCATATAATGCCCAAAACTCAAATAAATGGATTTTAACCCCAAAACTTGTAAAATAAAATTACTAGAAATGTTTCTAAATGTTTATAACTTATTTAACATGAAATATTTGGTCGGGAAAAGTTTAGTTGATGTGTACGCATATAAACTTAAATCGCGTACGAAACCCGATTTCTCACGAAAAGCAATTTTTCAAGAAACACATAAAACCACGAAACAAAATACTAAAATTAATTAGTAATTAAATGTGTACATTTTTATAAACGTTCAAATGACATCTCGTGACATGTAATAAATTATAAAAATTTATTTATGTGTGATTATTTATTTCGCATATTGCAACAAATCAAATAGTGACCTGTGATAGGCTCGGTTACGTGAACGCACGTGATCCTAACATGACATGAAAAGTATAACTGGGTCGTTAACGAGACTAACGGAAATAGTTAACGGTAAGTCTGACGGTTGTCACAGCATCCCCTAGTTGAAAGAATTTTCGTCCCGAAAATTGTCATAGTGCTTAAGGTGTGTCGGCCACTTGAATGGGATGAAGGAGAATGGAAACAAGAAATTTTTTAATTGTCACATCATCCCCAGGTTGAAAGGAAATTTCGTCCCGAAATTTTCTTTAGTGCTAATCGTTTCATGGATTATGTCCTGATAGTATCATTATGAGAGAATCCAAGTTCTCTGTTCCAATGGGAGTGATGGACAGTATATGATTAAAAAGCATCGAATTAAAAATTTCGCATGAGCGCATAAAGAATGATTTTCTATATCCAGTGTTTCCACGAGTGGATCGAATCGTGTCGCATGGTTAGGTTTAACGAGTATCATGACGACACAAGTGTTCGAAATCGAAATATTTAATATGACGAAGTGATCATATGTCCGAGTAGCTTCCAGCTGTAGTATTCCAATAAGATAACAAAAAGTATTGTGTCAAATGACGCGGTAGAGGCAAGAAGTGCTGCAAAAGGTTCGAATGTTAACGTATCTGGAGGGTGGGTATGCATCCTTGAATTTGGCTAAGATCAGGTGGCTCTTACAGTTCGCATAGCGAGTAAGCGCGGTAATCTCATAAAGAAGTGCTCTGCTTCACCAAGCCGGTGAAAATTTAGGCGTACGCGAGGTTAACAAATCGTGGTATGTCAGAAATGCAATAACTAGAAGAGTAATTGGAATATTTCACCAATTTCCATGGTGAATCAAGACAAGTACGGATCTGGGACGAGTAAACGTTGATAAAGGTTTTCAAAAAGTCACGGTGTTGCTCCAATGAATATGTGATTAGTCTTTTATAATATAAAACTTGGGTTGTTAAAACGTTGTTGTTCATCTGGGTCGTAATCTATATTTGACCCTTAGTAGGAAATTTATATCAGGATGTTTTCTCTCAATCTAGAGAGTTGGAAAAACAACAAGTTTTATTTGATTAAACTGTGCATGTCTCTTCTAGTGAAAAATATGTATGATAGACATGCGAGATTTCAACGGAAGTAACATAAATTTTGCTTTATTGTGGGCACTGTCCCATTAAATGAAGTTTCTCAAAATAAGGTTTTTGTCTATGATTTCATGGTAAATATGTGGTTCAGCGCTGATCCCACCTTTCACATGCCGATAGTGCTTATGTATAGGGTGTACCGCAGCTAACCCACCACACTACCAGCACGTTAAGGGTGTACCAGTTTCCTTGCCATTCCTGGCTATTTGACAAATCTTGTTAGATAATATATTTGAAAATAGGGTATCTTATGTTTTTCCCCAATGCTTTTGAGTTGATTGAGAGAGAAATATTTGAAACCATGCAACATGTGAAAACTTTGAATTTTGCGACAAAAAGTTTTTCCACGTTTTCGGTCGGTGGGGTCTTCACCCACGGTGAGGATTATTAAGAGTTTAGCGCACACAACGCGAATACAATTTGGGTTTCTGAAAGGGATTCAAAAGATAAAGTAGTCCTTCACGTTTAGGTTTAAAATGAGGTTCGCCAACATGGGATATATCGTCATGCATATTACCCTCCGGTAAAGATCTAAAATAAGGGTGACATTCTAATGACCGAAAGATTCTTTGTAGAAGAATAAATGATATCAAGTATGGGAATACAGACTCAGGATGAATGGCGAGGTAGCTAGTGTAGGGTAGTTGCAACTACTCGTTTCAAAGAAAGTCTTCCGGTACAATTGACACGAATCTCGAGAAAAACGATTTGGGTCGACCGATATCAATGAAAACGTGTCAACGGTGGTATCGTACAGTAGGATAAATATCATGTAAGAACATCAGTATATATATATCGGTCCTCAAGAGTAAGTAAAGGCGCAAACGCGTAGTAAGAGTGGGTTTCCGCAACGCCAAACGCTGACGGATTCAAAATAATACTTAGCTTTCAATGAGTGTAAATACGAATCGTAACTAAGGTTTCGCGAGGTCTAATACGTATCGAAAATTCGCATTGCATAAAAAATGTAAAAAAAATATCGGGTACTTGGGTCGCTTTCAGTGATCCTCGGGTAGCTCGCCGCATACACGATTGATTCAAATGCGTCTTCGTCTAATCTGAAGTCAATCTACTTCCTTATGCGTGTCTCGAAAGTTCGAGTCAATCATTCGATCAGTCAGTACAAGTTATGAAACAGGGGTTACCAATGAAAGTTTTTCTAGAGAAGAAGGAATGAGGACAATGGGTATCAATGTATGATGTTGTGGAACTTTCCTAGCATAATGCTGCCTATTGCTGGTTGTCACTGTTTGTCGTACGGGAACTTCTGACCAAGAAGTGCATGGGAATTTCATTGATGAGGTTAACTAGCCGTGATGGCTCAAAGCTTGTGTTGATACATGAAATGTGCGTCGTGTGAAGTATCGAATGAAGATCAA
>JBCNJP010000023.1:74455658-74509664 GCA_039602395.1 Deinandra increscens subsp. villosa | reverse complement strand
TGATGTCTTATTCTTCATCCATGTTCTCTCCTCAAAGGTCTTCAATCTCCCAATTGCCTCTTGAAACAAGGTTGCATCAAAATCTATGAACTGCTCAATCGATGCCACTATATGTATGAACCTTTCAGGAATTGAATTAAGAAGTTTTCTTTCCAAAGTGGCCTTTGTATAGGTTCACCCAATTCAGATGACTTAGATGCAATTGCACTCAATTCACCTGCATAGTCATCAATACACTCTCTACTCTTTCATCTTGAGAGTCTCAAATTCGTTCTGGAGAGTCTCAAATTCGTTCTTGAGAGTCTGCAATCGAGCCTTCATGACCCTATCCACTCCAACGAATCTTGTCTTGATTGAATTCCATATATCTTTCGCCTATTGCATGTTTGCAACCTGAAGTATCAAATCTTCGGGTAATGACTGAAATAGGTATGCAATTGCAGCACTGTTTTTCTTCGGATGAATCACTGCACCTTCAGCAAGTTGAACTATCTCCCATAGACCATGGACATCGAATATTGCCTTCATCTTCACAGCCCAAATTGTGTAATTCGTCTATGTCAGCATCGGAACTTGCAATAGAATCGTGGTAAAATTCTCTCTTGGTCTGGTATTACCTCCTTCCGCCATTAGTCTACAATTTCAGGGGAAACAAACTACTGGTACGCAAACGCCCAATTCAATCACAGCGTGATGATTGCGATCCTTCGAATCACCGTCGGTCCTTCGATTAGTGATCGAATCGATGAGAGAGCACCTTCAATTGATGCTCTCATACCAAATGAAAACAGGTACCAAGAATAAGATCAAATAATTATGTAGGAATGAGAGAATTTTACTAGAAATTTTAAATGAATGAGAGATATCCGACTAACAGCAGCTAACAACTATTTAAAATCGATTAACAACTAATTCTAACTAATCAATAAAACATTACCCTTTATGCAGAATTACATTTTCTACCCACAATTTTCTAACAAAATCTTATCAATTTTATGAACTTTGTTTTTTTTTTTGTTTTTTTTTTGTGATTTGAATTTTTGTACCGAAAATCAAACTTCTTTTCTCGTTATAGATTTGAAAGTGGGCTTTAAGAAATACATTAGTAGTAAAATTCTTTGTATTTCTAGTTTGAAATGGAGATTCACAGCTCCTAATAGTTTTTCTTCAAAATGATTTAATATTTTTCTCATTAAATCATTAAAGATTACAAACTCAAACTCTAGATCTAAATATTATCACTTATAAAGTTAAAAGGAAAGCCAAAGTGATTTGTTAATGGATAATGAATCAAACAGAAGGACAATTTAGGTTCAAATGAGTCGTTGGCAACTATCACGGTACATAGCTAGCTCTGCGAAGAGTTTTGATGCAGATACAGGAGAACCCGACCCGAGCCCGTCCGAATATTCGAGACCCATCTCCATTGGGTTGAAGGATTTCTATCAATATTTATTTTAAATAGTTTTGTCTAATTATTTAGTATTTTATTTAATTATTTAGTTTCCTAGTTGGTTTGTGTTTTCTTTTATTTCTTTGCCTATTTAAAGAACTTTTTGTAATCTTTTTAGTTGGTTGATTTTGATTGAAATAAAGAACTTTTCTTTGGAGGTTTATCCAAGGGGTTTTCTAAAAGCCGGTTTTGGCGTCTAGGGTTTCTAGCACCGGGTTTTGGAGCTAGGTTTTCATTCTTTGACATATATCAAGAGTTTTCTATCCACCACGCTATCAAGTGGCATCAGAGCCATGGATCGGAGGAACCACCATGATCATCAACGTAGATTCGCTGCCGTATTAAAGGATAGTATTCTGTTATATTTATATATATTTAGTTTATTATGTGTCCATAGTTAGAGTAATCTATTGTAGGAAATTGTTGTATTTTCCTTCTTGTATTTCTGTGTATATATACTCTTCTCTGGTATGAAATCATTGATTGAGCCTTTCATTATAATCCTTATATGGTATCAGAGCATTAAACTCAGAATCCATAGCCTCACGCCAACGAGAATCCTTGAGAGCCTGAGTGTGGGTCGGTGGCTCCAAGGAGGTAGGAAGAGGATGAAGAGTAGTATGGTTGACAAAGTCGGGATTGAAGTAACGAGAATTTGGTTGACGAACCCGTTGCCGAGGTAGAACGGGGGAAACAGGAGATTTCGGCGGAGGAGTGTCGGGATTAGCCTCAGAGTCGGAAGAGGTCGACGAGGAGACCGATGTAGCAGGGGTGGCGAGGCCGGCGACAGGAGAAGCCGGCGATGAGGGAACAGAAGATGACGGAGCCGGGGTGGCAGTCGTCGAGTGAGCAGGAGAGGCAGGAGCCGTCGTCGAGGCTGAGGACGTCGATGACGGGGCTGTGGAGGTACCAGCCGACGACCTGGAGGTGTCAGTCGTCGCCTGTGAGGAAAGAGGAGAGGAGAGCGAGGGTGAGGAAGGTGGCGGGGTCGGCGGGGATGGTGTAGGGTCATCGGATGGAGGAGCAGTAGCAGGTGGAGATGGATGGGGAGTGGAACTAAGGAAAGTGGACGGATCAGGAAGCGAAGAATCGGATTCGATAGAAGAGATAGAAGGAAATTCAGTCTCAACAAACTGAACATGTCGAGAGTGGTACAAGCGACGTGTAACCGGATCAAAGCACTTGTACGCAGCCTTAGAGGGCGAGTAGCCAAGAAAGAGACAACGAGTAGAGCGAGGCTGCAATTTCAAGTTTGTGTAGGGACGAAGCCACGGATAGCATAGACACCCAAACGGTTTTAGTTTGGTGTAGGAGGGGAGGCGATCATGAAGAATCTCAAATGGGGATTTGAAATTCAGAATTGGAGTAGGTAACCGATTTATGAGGTAGACCGCCGTCTGGAAGGCATGCGACCAAAAATAAAGTGGTAAACTGGCATGATGTAGGAGGGAGAGACCCGTCTCAACGATGTGACGGTGACGACGCTCGGCGACACCGTTCTGTTCCGGCGTGTGAGCCGGAGTGGTGAAATGGGAGATGCCATTTGTGGTCAAATAGGATGACAGACCGACATATTCACCACCGTTGTCTGAAAAAAGTGCAACAATAGGGAGTTGAAAATATTTTTCCACAAGTGTTTTGAATTGAGGAAACAGGACCGAAAGATCCGATTTGCGTTTCATTGGATATAGCCAAACATATTTGGAAAAATAATCAACAAAAATAACATAATACGCAAAGCCATCATTGGACAGTTTAACAGGGCCCCAAACATCAGAATATATCAATTGTAATGGTTTAGAAACATTAAAAGAATTTTGTCCAAAAGGAAGACGATGACTTTTATTGATAGCACATGAGTCACAATGAAACGAAAAATCCGACAAAACAGAAATGTTTAAATGCTTAAAAATAGTCTTCAAAACTGGAAGAGACGGGTGTCCAAGTGTGTGATGCCAGGCTTGGACAGAGTTGGATAACTTGGTAGAGTGAAGTTGTTGAGACGGAACGGTAGAATTGGAGGTGGCGTAGTAGACATCGTTACTGTTCGCCCCTCGCATCAGAAGCGCCCCCGTGCTGAGATCCTTGACCAAGCAATAAGAAGGAAAAAATTCAACAAACACTTGGTTAGTTTTGCATAATTTCGAGACAGAGACAAGATTATTATGTAAATTTGGAGTATGAAGAACATTGCGTAAATGAAGAGAACGACCCGATGTGGGAATGGAAGAATTGCCAATGTGAGAAATAGGGAGGGAATTACCATTACCAAGTAGAATCTCATCAGGACCCCCATAGTCAGACATGTTGTGAAGAATGCCCGGGTCACCTGCAACATGATTAGACGCTCCCGAATCAAACATCCAGGGAGTTGTAGAGGTAGTATTGACCGCTGGTGGTGGAGCAGGAACCATTGAAGAAGTAATATTGCTCTCAGTCAAAAGCTTGTGTAGTTTGCGACATTCAGAAGTGTCATGACCAGGAATGTTGCAAAACTTGCAAAACTTGGAACCCCTGGATCCCTTAGAAGCTTGCGGCACACTAGAGGAGGACCCGGAGGGCATGCGTCCTGGACGACCACCGTTGAACCGTGGGTTAGAGAACCGGTTCTCAGTTATGGGTCTGGCAGAGATGCGAGCGGTCTGCCTGTGAGTGGCATGGACACTAGTAATCTGAGGGGTGACAGGTGCGTCAGGCATGGAGCGTTCATGATCCACCAGTTTGTCATACAGGTCAGAATAGGTCAGGGGAGTATCCCGAACCTTAAGGGCAGCAGTGATGTGGTTGTACTCGTCGCCAAGTTGTGTAAGTATATGAATGGCGAGATCTTCATCGTCAACCGGACTGTTTGCAAGGGCCAATTCATCCGCAATTTTCTTCATCTCGTGGAGATAATCCATGATTTTGCGAGTACCACGGGGGTTTTTGGCTAGGCGTGATTTTAACCCAATGATGCGAGTACGAGACGCACTCGCGTAACTCTTGTTCAAGTCGTCCCAGGCCTGTTTGGCGGTGGTGGCAGACGAGACAGTGGGCTGAATGGTATCGGCACAACTGCCGAGCATGGCGGAGATGATAATCTGATCTTGGCGGAACCACGGGAGATACTCCGGGTTGGCGACTTCAGGCTGGTTCGGTAGGGTTTTGGAGGGAGGATTTTCAGTGATGTGGGTGTCAAGAGCAAGGCCAAAAAGAGTAGAATGAATCTGTTTCCGCCATACCGGAAAGTTGGTGTCGGTTAGGCGGATGGGGAAGTGAGTTTGGGCTGATAAGTGGATGGTGGGGTTGGCGGCAGGAGAGTTGGACGGGCCGGTTTGTTTGGCCGGAGTGGGATCGCCGGTCATGGTGAAGAGGGGCTGGTCGACGACGAAGAAAAGGAATGGGAGAGGGAGGATCGCAGCTTTTAGAGCAGAGTGGCTCTAGATACCATATAATGAAAGGGTTTAAACCAGTGACGGTTCGTACGATTCTTTCCATTGCCCTTTCGAAAGGGTGGTCTTTACGTCAACTTGACGTAAATAATGCTTTTCTTCATGGCACGTTGCATGAAGAGGTTTACATGCAGCAGCCTCCTGGATATGTTAACTCCCAGTTCCCGACTCACTTGTGCAAGCTCCGGAAGTCCTTGTATGGACTCAAACAGGCTCCCCGTGCATGGTATATTGAACTTGCCTCGTTTCTTCTGGGTTCTGGTTTTACAAAATCCCTCGCTGATTCGTCTCTTTTTATTTTTAGTCGCGATGGAATTCTTTGCTATTTTATGGTCTATGTTGATGATATTGTTGTTACTAGGAACAATGATGCCTTTATCTCTAAATTTGTTGCACAACTCAGTGCTCGTTTCTCTGTCAAGGACTTAGGTCCTCTTCATCACTTTCTGGGCATCGAAGTCATCTCTACGCCTTCTGGCTTGTTTTTATCACAACATCGACATATCCAGGATATTCTTTCGCAGTTTCACATGGATGGTGCTAAAGAGGTTGTCACTCCGCTAAGTGCCTCTGATCCTCTAAATGCTCATGACACATCAGCCCCTGTTGATCCGACTCCTTATCGTCGTCTGGTTGGTTCCCTTCAGTATCTTGCTTTTACTCGTCCTGACATTTCCTTTGCTATCAACAAATTATCTCAATTCATGCACTCTCCCAAACAAAATCACTGGCAGTCTCTCAAGCGTGTCCTCCGATATCTCAAGGGCACTATCCACCATGGTCTTTTTCTTACCCGTCATGCCAAGCTTAATCTCTCAGCATTCTCGGATTCAGATTGGGGTGGGGTCAATGATTCTGGTCGCTCTACAACTGGTTATTTAATTTACCTTGGGCCTAATATCATCTCGTGGAAATCTACCCGTCAGAAGTCTGTTTCTCGCTCTTCGACGGAGGCAGAATATAAAGCCCTTGCGAATGCGTCTGCAGAGCTTCGTTGGATTCAGAATTTACTTGCAGAGCTTCGGGTTTCTTGTAGTGTCACTCCCACTTTGTATTGTGACAACACCGGTGCTACTTATGTTTGTGCTAATCCCGTCTATCATTCCCGTATGAAACATGTAGCGCTGGATTACCACTTTGTTCGTGAACAGGTTGCTGCTGGCAAGCTACGGGTTCTTCATGTTCATTCCAAGGATCAGCTTGCAGATGTCCTCACTAAGCCGCTGCCCCGGTCATCATTTCTTCTGTTTCGGTCCAAGATTGGTGTCTCCGATGGAGCCTCCATCTTGCGGGGGCGTATTAAAGGATAGTATTCTGTTATATTTATATATATTTAGTTTATTCTCTGTCCATAGTTAGAGTAATCTATTGTAGGAAATTGTTGTATTTTCCTTCTTGTATTTCTGTGTATATATACTCTTCTCTGGTATGAAATCATTGATTGAGCCTTTCATTATAATCCTTATATGCCGGAGGCAACGACGACTATCAAGTTCGATTTTTTTGGGATATCCATGCCATTTGGGCCACTGTTAGAAATTGTTGGATATCAACTAACTTTGGGGTTTCAAATCAACTAGACTCATCTTAAAGAACCGAAAAGAATGGGAGGGTTGCATAATTTATTGGTGCATCCTATCTACTTGAAGTTTGGAATTGTATTAATAAAGTTAGGTGCAGAAATTGGGGATAGTTTTTGTGGCAATATTGGAAATAATATTTATGAAAATATCATGCTGGAATTCGGAAGTCGTAACTCCATGGTAAGGAGGAGTCATAAAATTACATCTGGGGAGGTGCCTATTCATGCAAGGGTCAATTTAGATTTTGAAATCTATGTGTTGGTGGAGGCTACACTTAAGTTTCATTCTTTAAAGAATTATATTGCCGAAGCCGTGGGTTATATGAAGATGTTATGTGTGCGGCGATCTAATTAGTTCATATTCAAGTTACACATCAAGCTTTTTTGTGGTTTCACGTACATCACTAAACTCATGTCTAGAAAAAATAAAATTAATCTCTTCGATGTTCTTAAGACTCGAGGACGATGTTCTTAAGACTCGAGGACGAGTCTTTTATCAAAGATAGGGAAAAGGGAAAGGAGGCGAGATGGCCCGGAAACCCAATATATCTAGGCACTGCCGACCCTCAAGATACGGAGTCGAAGTCGACCCGAGCGAACCGTAAAGATAAACATGAAGAGTGGGTCATGACAGCATTGAGGAAATAACATCAGGATGTTCCATTCGATCCAGGTGGCTCTAGCGAGGTTTTCATTGGACGTTAAAACTCGAGGACGAGTTTTTCGAAGAGGGGGAGAATGATGCAGATCCAGGAGAACCCGACCCGAGCCCGTCCAAAAATCTGAGACTCGTCTCCATTGGGTTAAAGGATTTCTATCAATATTTATTTTAAATAGTTTTGTCTAATTATTTATTATTTTATTTAATTATTTAGTTTCTTAGTTGATTTGTGTTTCCTTTTATTTCTTTGTCTATTTAAAGAACTCTTTGTAATCTTTTTAGTTGGTTGATTTTGATTGAAATAAAGAACTTTTTTTTGGAGGTTTATCCAAGGGGTTTTCTAGAAGCCGGTTTTGGCGTCTAGGGATTCTAGCACCGGGTTTTAGAGCTAGGTTTTCATTCCTTGACATAGATAAAGGGTTTTCTATCCACCACGCTATCAAGATCATACATTTTGCTGGTTTACTTTCCATTTTGCACATTTTCGCCCATAACACAATATGTTACCCATAACAATAGCTGACACAAAGCTAGCTCTCGGAGAAGTTAAAATGAGTCATTGGGGAACAATAACTAACCCATAATAGTCAACACATTTTCAAATCAATTAAACTAAGTGGTAAATTTATTAAATCTTTAAAAGTAAGGGTCATAATTTCCCTTAGAGTTAATAATAATTCACATAAGCACGAAAACAATTGGATTTGTTATGTAGACAAAATGCAAGTAATGTTGACCATACATTATTGAATGTAACAAGTTTTGTGCATTGGAATATATGATTTTCTGTTATACCTTCTCAATTTCGTCTATACGTGATATGTTATTAAGGGTACAATTCATTATAGGATATATGGAGGACGTTATCTATGTGTTTGTTGACATAAAAGAGTTAAAAGTCGGGTTAATGAAACTAACGCAAAAAATGAACGGGTCATCATATAGTTTTTAATTGGAACATTATAAATTGGTTATGTTTTCTATAAAATTACCCCTTTTATTAATGTACATGATAAAATTAATAACAAAATTAGCTAGTGTAGTTGATAAAATTAATCTACACGTTTTAGAATAATCAAATTAATCATAAAGACGGTAAAAAAAAAAATTCAAAAAAAAAAAGAGTAAATAAACAAATTAACAAGACCTTCTAGTTATTATATGTTATTTTACACATGCCCATTTTTTAAATTTAGTTCTATGTTTGTACTTTTAATTATTTCTTGGATATATAATATGACGTTGATCATCTTCTCCATTATTTTAGTAAATAAACAAATTAACAAGACCTGCTAGTTATTTTATAACTTCATGGTGTATCTTAAAAGTGTAGTTGTTGTTTACCACTCTTAATCATGAAAAGAAACTTTTTGTTTGGTAAGGTGGTAGTTAAAAAGATGAGAAAAACACGAAGGAGTGAAAAGGAGAACTAAGCGTTGGTGACACAAACACTCTATAAACCAGTGTATATACACTCACTTCACTTATAATTTTGGGACCTCGTTAATTTAAAGAGAAATACTATACAAACTACAACAAACTCATAATGGAACATAAAATTATATTATGATTTAAATAAAAAACTAAATATATATGTGAACTAATAAAGTTCATGATTCACAAGTTTTTATATTAATTAAACTAGATTTTACTATCCACACATGTTGTCACTAGGATGACGAGGTACATAAAACAGTTGCATTGTTAATAGATAATCTGCCCTTGATCTTCTAGTATCTGGGCATCCCAACCAGTTGTTGGAAAAAAAATAAGGAAAATGATGTATTTTTTTCCTAACTTTGGACATAATTATTTATATGTAGATATAATAATTAGATGGGTTATTTGATGTGGTTGAATAGCCTAGAACAAGGGCTTTCCAACGATATATTAAACGTCCAAAGTGATTAAGAGGTGAATGAGATATCGATGCTCAAAATGTGGTCTACAAACTATATGTATTTGAGCTAGAAACCATTTGTCCCACATTGGAAATGGTTCAAAATGAAGTGTGGTTTATAAGCCAAGGAACTTGGATGGTTATCAAATTGTATTGTCACTTTATACTCCAACATCTACGCGCGGGGCGGGGGGGGGGGGTGCAGAAAAATGAGAAACCCGGTTAAAAATCTTGGGCGCGCTCGCGCATCCTGCGGACATGAATGCGACTCGAAAAATGGTCGGGTTTGCGCAGACCGGTTTTTGCTCCTCCCGTTAGCTATTTTCGGAAACGATTTGATATTGGAGAACACTAATCAGTTATTTCGGAAACTAATTCGCGTTTTAATGCTGATTGCTGTCTTGGACAGCAATCCACCTCGTGGCTATTTAAACCAGTCGATATCAGACAAAAAAAATACAAGAAAATTCGTTCTCCTCTTCTCGACTCTCTCTGCGATCTCAGGCAAGTAACAACTCCGGCAATACGTTGCTTTAGCCACCGTATCCTGGGAAACAGACCGAAATTTGTTTTAAGGAAATCGTGTTCAACACGAGCTCTGGCTTCGTTATTTCTGTTTTTCTGCATTTATTTTTGTTATTCTGCTTCTACTCCTTCTGTAGTGTAATAGTATTGTTCTCGTTTGATAAAAATAATATTTTTATTGTTTCTGTTTACAAATTCGCATTTAATTCCCAGTTGCGTGGCATACAGTCTTAAAACAGATTCAAATAACTTTGTTGTTCGAATTTGTAAAACAGATTTTAAATTGCTCATACAATCTCTGGTTTCTTGATAAATAAAATTTTTGACAAGCACTCGTAGTTGGTTCTATAAATTAAAGAATGTCTTTTTTAATTCACATGTTGATGTGGTACAAAACAATTGGATTAAAAAGGATTTTTAATCTCCGTGTGTTTTGTCCAGATGTTGGTTTAACATGCGTGGTTTTTGAATGATTTATAAATGTTATTGTCCAACGTGAGTGCTACAAAGGACGATGGTTTTGTTTTTGAAAACCCGAACTTTATGTAAACTCGGTTTTTCGAACGTGCCTTGATGTGATGGCGATGACCATTGATAATTTAATGTTTTACATTAATAAAATGGTTTTGGTTAATGTGTTTACAACCCTTGTAACGGGTCATAACAAGAATTAAACATGGTTGAAATTCTTTTGAAACACCTTGCTACTCTTGCGAGAAATTGCAATTGGTAAAAACAACTTGGTGTTGTTCTCAAATATAAGTATTTGGTTAAACTTGGTGTTGTTACTTTGAGCAGATTTGTTCAAAGACAAAGAGTTTCAAATGAAACGAGGACATGAAGAGATGAGTACGTGGAGTTCCACGAAAGGAGTACCTCAAGACGAAACTCACTGAAATATCTTAGGATTCACTCCATCATTTTCTGCAATGACACGAGTGATTGCATGCCGAGGATGGTTTATAATGTCGGGAGCAACTGTCCATGCGTGCTCTAATCGGTATTCCTTTAAGGAGTATCACGCCTTTAAAAGTCGCATAATGTTGCTAGATGGCACAAAGCAAAAGGCAATTGGGATCGGTACTGTGGAATTAAAGGTGTCTACAGGATGTTCCTTACCTTGGAAGATGTTTTTCATGTTCCTAGCCTTAAGAAGAATGCTATATCTGTGAGCAAGTTGAATATCGATGGCTACTCGATATTTTTTGCATCTACAAACTCATGGAGGATGTTTCGTCATCGGAATTTGGTTAACTTCCATGCGGTTGGAACCGTTTTAGGAGGACTACATCGATTAACTCTTTTGAGCGACGTTAAAGAAGTTATCGAGATATCTGATGATGAGAGTGTTGGGGATAGCAACTCTATATGATGTTATGTTTTGTTTAAATAAGACTTTGTTTCGTTATGAAATATTGATTTAAATAAGGCTCTTTTATGTTTTAAATTAATGTATTTATGGTTTGAAATTTTTTTTCTTTGTTTTGTTGCTTTGATGTTTGAACATTACAATGCAAAGATTTATTCGAATAATTTCCAATCCGATAGTGCAAAATGTCAATTGCACATGTATAATCTTTGAGTTAAAATTAAACGTGTAAATTATATTTGAAAAACCCCACACAATGGTAGATGATATAGTGTATTAAAATACACGAACATGGTATATCTTGTAGTATTGATGTATTCAACACAATATGGGTGCACAAGTGTGAATTGTGACGTATATGGATTACAATATAGGGTATTGTAAATTATAAATCTTCGGAGACTTATGAAGGTCAAGTAGATGCGTCTACCACCTCAAGATTGATGAACTATTTTAAGACTTGGTCTTCATTTAGGAGAGTATCCAAAAAATGAATAGTTCTAGAAAACAATGGATGATGCACCGCGTGTTTTTGGATTTATTCATATTGGTTATGAATGCACTCACCAAATTTTAATGCTCATGTGAGGCCTTCGAGTTTCATTGGTGCTTTGCATATGTACCTAGGCAAATAGGTTATGATCCTAAAACCGAATAATGGGCTATGTATGGTTATGTAACATACATATGAGGCGTACACAATGTTATTGGTCAAGTCTCACGAATTTGTCTAAACGGATGTGTGAATGTGGGAAATGGATATTGTAATATCCATTGTGGCTGTAATGAATCAGAATGATGCATCTTCTGTTCACATGCTAACGTATTGCAGTCTAAAGCATGCTAGACTAGCACTTGGTTGATTGTGATGCTGTGTTGAGATTAATCAACTATAACATTCAAGATACACATGAACACAATACAAGACTTGTGTATAGACAAAGTTCAAAGAAAGTCTACACTCGGTGTAAGGAACGTGATATAAACTATGGAAAACTTGAATGACTAGGTCATTAAAGTTAATATTACCTAGTTTTCGACGCCTATAGCAATTTTGATCTCTTCTGAACCACTAATTCTTCCAAACATAGTGTTCCGGACTCACGTTGGTATTCCACAATTTCTAGAATTGTGCTAGAGGTTAACTTAGAATTATTCTAAGTATGAGGTGCTTGTGTGAACATACTTATGGAAAAAAAACATGTGTTGCTTACTTCAACTCTAAAGCACTCGTGAGCTAATATATATAATGAGTTGAACTTATGGACCGTAATGATACATTTGTTGTTCAAATCATGAGGGTTGTGATCATAAGTGATGTCACGTAAAGCTTATCAAAGTGCATGAAATGTGGGGGGAGAGAGAGACCATTTGAGAAACAACAAGTGTGATGGTTGAAATTACATAAGCATAGAAAAAGGGAGAACCTTTCATCACCCTATTTAGATACCATCCAATGACACTTAAATGTGGGGGTGGCTTGCATTTGATACATGTTGGGCAATGAGGATTGCAATCATATGACTAAGTGGAGTACACAAAAGTCATGGAAAAATGTGTTCACCTTAGAAAAACTATAATGTGGTCATAAAGGGTGATTATTGCAAGTTAAGAACACATAATACAAATTGTAAGTTAAAATTATAGATCTTGGCTGCAAATTATCGTGGTTGGTTTGACAAAGTACGGGAGCCATCTAGATTATGATAACCGGGTGGTTGGAGTCCCAGGGGAAGATCCAATAGCTCCCATGCAGATAATATACTCATTGATGTGAGTAATGAAAAGACATGAAAGACATGGGTTTGGCGGATGTGATTCTTGGGATAAAGATCACCAGGACCAAAGAGGGTCTCATACTACACCAACCTCATTATGTGGAAAAGATTCTTGAGAGGTTTAGTTCGGGTGACTCGAGTATAGCTAGAACTCCTATTGACACGAGTCAACACCTCTGGAAAACAGGGTTCAAGGAGGAGTTTCGTAATTGGAATACTCAAGAATCATTGGTAGCCTAATGTATTTGATGAGTTGTACGAGACCAGGCTTAGCTTATGTTCAACTCATTAGGAGTTGTGTGATTAGGTCACTTAGGTACCTAAGGTACACAATGGAATATGGGTTGCACTAGAACAGATATTCAACAGTGATTGAAGGACACTGTGATACGGATGACTCCAGAACAAATTGGATATCTGACGTGATATCTGATACGGATGATTCCAGAGCAACGAGTGAATATGTATTAACACTTGGAAGTGCAACACATCGTGGAAATGTTCATGGTTAGTGCTAGATCCACGATGAAAGCAGACTTCATCGCTTAGATAAAGTTGGTGAAGATGCAGAATGGCTACGTCAATTTATAAAGAATATACCAAGATGGCCTAAGCCTGCAACAGCCATATGTATACATTGTGATAGCCAAGAAGCAATTGGCAGAGCTCATAACACAATGTATAATGGTAAGAATAGACATATAAGACGTAGACATAATATTATACGACAACTGCTCTCAACGGGGATTATCACGATTGACTATGTAAGGTCAGCTGATAATATAGCAGATCCGCTTACTAAAGGCTTAAGCAGAGAGGCAGTATATAGGTCGTCAAGAGGAATGGGATTGAAGCCCGTGAATGTATAACTCATACGAAGGAAACCTAACCTAAGTGACTGGAGATCCCAAGATCTAGGTTCAATAGGACAACCTACTTGTATGAATTGAGGAGGTCACTGTGGGGGAAGTCTTGATATGACTACACCCAAAACTAAAAGGAAATTTCCAAGCTTCCAAACCCGTTCCTTTATTAAACAGTGACAGCGAGGATAAGCTTCCAGCTTTTAATGATTCGAGGAATCACCTATGTGAGAGAGAAGTGGGGTCGCTTCGAAGAGAAATGGGGGGCTAATTTCTTAAGACTCTCGCAGAACCAGGCAAGTGTTCAGGACCATAAAGGACACGACTATGAGGAGTTGATACTGTCAGGAAGAGTCCTGTGTAAATTGTATTGTTGTGACATCCGAGAATTTCAAGGTTTACTTCCGTTAGACAATCTCCGTTAGTTACGTTATAAGTATTAACTTAGTAACTAATGCTTAACTAGGCCGAATACGTCCACGTCTTTTGGTTGATCACCGAACCCGTCCATATGTGTTTATTTATTGAATTGTCCCTATGAGGAAGTATGTGCAACATGATTGTTGATTAATTGTGTAATTGTGTGAAATTTATGAATCGTGTTTATCCTGCTTAGAATGTGAAATTTACCACTTTTGGTAACCAGCGAAACTACCGGGCGAAACTATAGTGTCGCCCGGCAGTCCATTGGCTCACTCGTGATCAGAGCCAGTTTCGCCTGGCCAGCGAAACTGCCAGCGAAACTAGGCCCTGATATAAAATATCTTAATAAACCCTAGCTCTCCCATTTGCATCCTTTGCACAAAAACACACACACACTCCATCTTTCTCCTGGAAATCTGGTCAGTCGAGATTCACACCGAGCCATCGAGACCTCAGCCCCGAACCATCATCCATCAAGCTTGGAGATCGGACCGTGAGTCCCAAAACCACCATTTTTATGTTTTCTATGTGTTTTCTTAAAAAGCATGCTTAGATCTTTATAGAATCACTTGATCTTCTGATATGTTGTTTAGGAATGATAGATCTACAATAAAGTCAGTAACTTTACGTGTGAAATCCATCCATGATGAAGATTTATGCTAGATTAGGCCATTTTAGGTTAAAATGTGTTTTTGGTGATTTGATGATGAAAAATGCATGTTTAAGGTGTTAAAGCTTACTGATTTATGTTGGTAAATGGTTATGTATGCTAGATAATGAATTGCATGTAATATGGAAGCTGTTAGATTGATTTTTAGGCTGATCCGTAGGTTTTTCGCGACCAGCGAAACTGTGAAGTTCACTGGGCGAAACTGTATAGCGAAATTATGTACATCTCCTTCAGGCGACACTATACAGCGAAACTATAGTGTCGCCGGGTTAACCAACCAGACCTGTCCGAACGAAACTACCGAGCGAAATTCCCTGAACGAAAGTTCAAACCAGTTTCGGGCGAAACTAGGCTAGCGAAACTGTGCCAACAGTTTCGAGCGAAACTAGCCTAGCGAAACTGTGTCATCGGGTATTGCCTAGCGAAAGTGCTGCCCGTGCACACAGCGAAACTGCTTAGCGAAACTGCTAGCGAAACTGAGACCAGAATCCAAACTTGTGCAATTTGCTTGAATGTTATGCCATGACTTACATGATTATGCTATGATGATACATGCTTTGATTTCTGATGTATATGAACCCTTGTTTATGATCAACCATCGGTGTCGTGTGACGTATTGTCGAGTCATAGTTTCAATGTGCTATGTTATGGGCCATAGTGACGTTAAGTAAAGATTAGACACCAAACTAATACTTAAGACCTAAACGTGTTCATAGGTCTTCGTTAAGCAATACTTGGATTATTAACAAGTGTAGCAGTGCAACCCAAGGTGAGTGTCACTAACCCAGTTACCGTGAACCCGTTTGGGTCACGCTGAATAACTTAATGAAAAACAATGCTGACAACCTTATGAGAGCTATGCACCTCTCTGATGAACTTGAATTCGGGAGTGCTTGGCACCCACTTGATGAACTTGAATTCGGGAGTGCTTGGCACCCACTTGATGAACTTGAAGTGTTTTATGGGAAACACTTGTGAATTACTTAAACAACTAATTCTAAAACGAAACTGAAAAATGTTTTTGGGATTCATAAGAACCCCAAAGTAAACCGTTTTAATATGACTAGTGTAGGTTAAAGTCTAAACCAAATGATATCACATGATTTCTAAGGATGCCTTAAAAACTTAAAAGTCCTCAACTAAATTGTACCATTAATTGTAAAGCGAGGGGATGTTGGGTAGATCTACTGGAGTTTGACAAACTCCGCCCCGTGGCACGGGGAGTGCACGGAGGTACAATATCAGCCTATCTGACCGTGATCCCGAGAGGACACGGGGGAGGCAAAACCGCGATGACATAGGTCCGCAAAACAGAATGGCACGGCCTCTACAATATTGGTCAGCTTTGGTACAAACTTCCTTAGTGCATGGAAACCGGATTAGCTACCCGCGATATCGGTTGACCGCTTTAACTTTACTTAACTAGTGCATATTCGGTAATTCAACACTTGGCAATGTTTGTAAAACTAATACTTATTACATGTTGATGAATACGATTATGAGACCGGGCCAATGCATGTCATGCCCACCGTGAACTCACCAACCGTTAGGTTGACACTTGCGTGGTTTAAACTTTTGCAGATCGCTAAGGAGTATCCGGTGGAGGTTGGCATGGCACTCGAAGATTCCCTATTTTAAACTCAAACTTGGGAATTTAATAACAACTCATGTTTTGTAATTTAAGCACGTGGCTAGTGCTATGATACTTATGTTTATTTTCCGCTGCGAACTTTAAACTGTTTTATTATGAACATTTGGACTTTACTCTGATTCGTTTAGTATTTGTAACTAATGGTTGTGGTCCTGGTTTGCTCGCACCCCTTAACGGTATAAACTCCGTTAGTGGTTAATTTGGGGGTGTGACAATTGTCGCCTACACAAACGGCAGCTCAGTTCAAAGACATCGCCGTCTACTGACAGCCAGGAGGCTAAGTACATTTTACAAGGGAAGGTTCAAAGGGGACACCTACCTATCCTACGCAAGACTCAACTGTTGAGATTTCAGAATGATCGAGTAAATTGCTCCATCGATCTCCATGCATGTGGGGGATTGTTGGAAAAAAAATAAGGAAAATGATGTATTTTTTTCCTAACTTTGGACATAATTATTTATATGTAGATATAATAATTAGATGGGTTATTTGATGTGGTTGAATAGCCTAGAACAAGGGCTTTCCAACGATATATTAAACGTCCAAAGTGATTAAGAGGTGAATGAGATATCGATGCTCAAAATGTGGTCTACAAACTATATATATTTGAGCTAGAAACCATTTGTCCCACATTGGAAATGGTTCAAAATGAAGTGTGGTTTATAAGCCAAGGAACTTGGATGGTTATCAAATTGTATTGTCACTTTATACTCCAACATCTACGCGCGGGGGGGGGGGGGGTGCAGAAAAATGAGAAACCCGGTTAAAAATCTTGGGCGCGCTCGCGCATCCTGCGGACACGAATGCGACTCGAAAAATGGTCGGGTTTGCGCAGACCGGTTTTTGCTCCTCCCGTTAGCTATTTTCGGAAACGATTTGATCTTGGAGAACACTCCATCCCAGTTTATGGAAACGATCTATGCAGTTAATACGCAATCAGTTATTTCGGAAACTAATTTGCGTTTTAATGCTGATTGCTGTCTTGGACAGCAATCCACCTCGTGGCTATTTAAACCAGTCGATATCAGACAGAAAAAATACTAGAAAATTCGTTCTCCTCTTCTCGACTCTCTCTGCGATCTCAGAGAAGTAACAACTCCGGCAATACGTTGCTTTAGCCACCGTATCCTGGGAAACAGACCGAAATCTGTTTTAAGGAAATCGTGTTCAACACGAGCTCTGGCTTCGTTATTTCTGTTTTTCTGCATTTATTTTTGTTATTCTGCTTTTACTCCTTCTGTAGTGTAATAGTATTGTTCTCGTTTGATAAAAATAATATTGTTATTGTTTCTGTTTACAAATTCGCATTTAATTCCCACTTGCGTGGCATACACCAGTCTGAGTCAGAATATCATATAAGATTGGTCCCCCTTCTTTTGGTAATAGTATAACTTTCCCCGGTGTAGCTTTCAGGGTTCTAAGTACACGTGTGACAACATTCATATGGTTCTGTCTAGGATCTGTCACAAATTGACTAAAGACATTTACCGAGTGTGTAATGTTGGGTCGAGTGGCGTGAAGATATAGAAGTCTTCCGACCAGCCATCGATATGTGTTAGAATCCATACGCTCTTTATCTTCTCCCTTGTTGAGCTTTAGGTTTTGTTCCATGCGGAACGGACTAGGACGATGATGAACCACAAAACCCCACCGCTAGTAGATTTGATTTAATGATCCAACATGGAATTGAGATAACATATAGAAAAGTATTGGAATGAATGGAATTTCATTGATTCAGGAAATACACATAGTTAAAGGTGAAATCCTAGATTTGAAAGTTGTCTATACAAATTATGAAATGCCCTATTTATACTCATTCTTCAGAATCACATCTTTCATAAGTTGAGGAGATGCACTTGTGTCTTGAACATTCGCAACTGCATCATTCTCTGCCTTGCCTTCATATGCGATATTAGTCTCTTGGAAGTGTTATTCTAGAGGCACTTGCATGTCCACTCTTGACCTATCCTCATCAGACGACATCCCAACATGTCGTTGTCTTTGAGATGCCGTTGTCTTTGAGAATGTCAAGGACGATATATTTTCTTTGAATGAGCACTAATCCTTCCCTGGTTCTTGCCACCCCGACGCCGAAGAAGTATTTAAGGGGGCCATGGTCTTTTATGCTAAATCTTTCATTAAGGAAGGTTTTCGTGGTGTTGTTCCTTGCCACAATGACATCGTCCACATAAATGAGTGCTACCACAAATGTTCCTTGGTCACTGAAGGTGAATAATGAGTGGTCTGTATTCGAGGATATGATATAGTTTGTTTTGAATTATTATTTTATGTTTATTAGTGTGATCCTTTCCTAACTTATGGGGATTAGGAGTTTATTTATTTGGAACTTTTGTAACTTTGATCAATCAATCAAATTATTATTTTGGAGACTTTCATGGTAATCAGAGCAAAACCTCCAGTTTTTTCTCTACCCTAATTCCCTAGTCGACGCCATGGTTGAAGGCGACGGCGGTGACCCCAAAACCTCCGCCACCAAATCCGACCAAAAGCCCCTACATCCGGCGTTCACCGCCACCAACGTCCATCTTCGCATTCGTGTTTTGGATGGCAAGAAAACTACCTATACAAACTGGGTGAAATTGTTCAAAAATCACCTAAAGATCTACAAGTTACTGCACCATGTAGATGGGTCCGCTCCCCCCCGTGTCCGATGATCCTTCGTACGAGTCATGGGTCGAGTTAGACGCATTGGTTCTACAATGGATCTATGGAACGGTCTCCGATGAGTTGCTCCCCCGCATCATAGACGATGAAACCACCGCCCGAAAAGCTTGGGTCCAACTTCAATACATCTATTGCAACAATAAACATGCCCGGGCAGCCACATACGAACAGCAATTCTCCAATCTAACCCTATCGGCCTGCACCTCCTTCGATGACTACTGTCAGAAATTAAAGGACATCGCTACGCAACTTGGGGATATAGAGCAACCTGTCTCTGAAAGCCGCCTGGTCATACAGATGGTCCGCGGGCTTCCGCCCGAATACGACACGGTCGGTGCCATTATTAATCAACAAACTCCCACATGGGATCAAGCGAGGGACATGGTTGAAGCTGAGCAACAACGCCAGGCGGCGCGGTCGAACTCGTCCCGGGATGCGACTCTCACAGCTACGCAGTCTTCTACATCTCGCACCCCGCAAGACAACAACAACATGGGCCGCTCTCCCTACCCCAACGGCTACTGGGGTAACAACTATGACCCGGTCAAAGCCGCGCGTGGTAGGGGACGTGGCGGCGGTGGTCGTCGATTTTCTGGTAACTCCGGTCGCATCAACAATTTCGTTCCACAGCATGGGGGTCGACAGCCTTGGAATGCTCCTTCAAACTACTCCCCGGCTGCTCCTTCCTACGGCCCAGCAAATTTCCCTGTTGTTGGGCCCAGCACCGGTCAGCAGCATCAGCCCATTCCCACCCAATAGGCGAACTGGGCCCCTCCGCCAAGCCCATTCCCCACACACTCGGTCCAGCTCTCTCCGCAGCAGGCCCACGCAATGACCCAGCAGGTTCCGGGCCTTGGAGCTCCACCCGGTTTCTCCCTTGTTCCGCAACAGAATACCGGACTCAATGCTCTAAACCCCAATGACATTGGAGCTGCCATGACGACCCTCAACCTCAACTCGCACAATCAAGGTCAGTGGATCATGGATACGGGTGCATCCTCGCATATTACCTCGGACCCAGGTAACATTAAATTCCGCATTTCTTTACCTGTGAATCCTATTTTTGTCGGTAATGGTACTACGTTGTCCGTTAGTGGTTCAGGAACAGGCTTTTACAGTACCCACAACAAAACCTATCACCTTAACCACCTCCTTCACTCACCTCAAGTTATTACCAATCTTATTTTTGTTCGTAAATTTACTACTGACAACCAGGTCTCAATTGAGTTTGACCCTTTTGGTTTTTCTTTGAAGGACCTCAAGGATGGGCAACTGCTTTCCCGCCACAATAGCAGTGGAGATCTTTATCCAGTCACTCCCGCCAGCTTCTCTCTCTTCGCCGCCTCTGCCTCAGCCCCATGGCATGATCGCCTCGGACATCCGGGGCCGACCGTGCTTCACTATCTTTGTCGTGTTTTTTCTTTGAAAAATAATAAGTCTGTTGATTCCTTGGTATGTAATTCGTGTCAGGTTTCAAACAGTAAACGATTGCCATTTCAGGATTCTGTTTCTCAAACTTTTCGTGCATTTGATTTAATACATTGTGATTTGTGGACGTCACCGGTTGTCAGTAATTCAGGCTATAAATACTATATGGTTCTAATCGATAATTTCACAAATTTTGTATGGGTTTATCCGTTAAAATTTAAATATGAAACGTTCCTAAACTTCACAAAATTCCACAAATTTGTACAAACCCAATTTCAATGCAACATTAAGGCATTTCAATGTGATCTGGGGGGGGGGGGGATTTGACAATAATGAATTCAAACATTTTGCCAACGAAAACGGCCTCGTTTTTCGCTTCTCGTGCCCTCAAACTTCTCAACAAAATGGGAGTCTGAGCGAATGATTCGGCGCCTGCACGACATAATTCGTGCCCTCTTAATTCATGCCCACCTTCCGGCTAAATTTTGGGTCGAAGCGCTTCACACCGCGTCCTATCTTCATAATATCTTGCCCACAAAGAAACTTAATTACTACACCCCCCGCATTTGGTCTTTATCGCCGCCACCCGACATATGATCACCTTCGCGTGTTCGGGTGTGCGTGCTATCCTAACTTTTCCGCAACCCAACCAAATAAACTTTCACCCCGCTCCGTCCAATGCGTGTTCCTCGGCTATCCCGCGGATTTTCGAGGGTACTGGTGTTACGACCCGCAAACCGGGCGTGTTCACCTATCTCGACACGTTGTGTTCGATGAAGCAAATTTTCCCTTCACCAAACCCCCCCCCCCCCAACCACCACATATGATTTTCTCCAAGACGATTGCCCTCTGTTTCCTTTTACCTCCACCCCAACCCATACTTCCGTCCCTCCACCCACGCCGAGCCCAGCAACACCGCCCACACCCTCGGCCCATTCACACTCCCTCCGGCCCATCAAGGCTCTCCTCCCTCTAGCCCACAGCAGCACCCTACACCTCCTGTCTCATCTCCTCCTGCCACCCAAGCCCAACCCGACCCACCCGTCAACCACCCGGACCCCCCAGCGAACTCCCATCATATGTCCACCCGATCCAAATCAGGCATTGTCAAACCGAACCCCAAATATCTTTTATCCGCCTCCACCATTTCACCCATCCCAACCTCCCATGTTAAAGCCTTGAATGACCCTAACTGGCTACGTGCCATGAACGATGAATATAGTGCTTTGCAGGTAAACAACACATGGGAGCTTGTTCCTCGACCAGCAGACAGACCTGTCATTCGTTCGATGTGGTTATTTCGGCACAAGTTCAACGCCGACGGCTCGTTAGACAGGTACAAAGCCAGACTGGTCTGCAATGGTAAGTCTCAAACGGTTGGTGTCGACTGCATTGATACTTTTAGCCCGGTGATCAAACCCGGCACTATTCGAACCGTGTTATCTTTAGCAGTGTCTAAGTCGTGGCTCATACACCAACTTGATGTCAAGAATGCTTTTCTACATGGCACCCTCGAGGAAACTGTATATATGCAACAGCCGCCGGGGTTTCTCAACGAACAGCTCCCAAATCACGTGTGTCGCCTCAAGAAGTCATTATATGGTCTCAAGCAGGCTCCCAGAGCCTGGTATTCCAGATTTTCAGATTTCGTGGTTTCTATGGGATTTACTCGCAGTCGGTGCGACACATCTTTATTTATTTACTCCCAGGGCGCTCAGGTTGTTTACCTCCTTGTATATGTTGATGATATAATTTTGACTGCTAGCAACAACCAGATTTTATCGCAGGTCATAAACAGGTTGTCCGGTGAGTTTGCCATGACAGATATGGGTCCCCTTCATCACTTCCTTGGCATTCAGGTGACTCGCAATAAAGATTCGATTTTTCTGGGTCAAATGCAATATGCCCGTGACATTCTCCATCGGGCCAACATGTCTGCTTGCAAACCGTGTCACACACCGGTGGATACCAGCTCTAAGCTTAGCGCTCACGATGACGATCTCATTTCCGACGGTTCTCTGTCTTGAAGCTTGGCTGGGGCGCTCCAGTATCTCACAATTACCCGGCCGGATCTCACTTATGCGGTCCAGCAAATCTGCCTTTTCATGCACGCTCCTAGAGAACCTCATATGCTATTTTTGAAGAGGGTTCTTCGCTACGTCCAAGGCACTATCGATCACGGCCTTCGTATCAGCGCCTCCACGGATCACTCTTTGGTTGCTTATTCGGATGCCGACTGGGGGGGGGGGGGGTTGTCCGGATACCCGTCGGTCCACTTCAGGTTACTGCGTGTTTTTAGGCCCCAATCTCATCTCGTGGTCGTCCAAGCGACAACCCACTATTTCTTGGTCCAGTGCGGAGGCGGAATATCGTGGTGTCGCTAATGCGGTTGCCGAAGCCACTTGGGTGCGTAATTTACTATTCGAGCTCACTGTTCCAGTTCGTCAGGCTACTATTGTTTATTGTGACAATGTTTCGGCGGTTTACTTGTCCGGCAACCCGGTGCAACATCAGCGCAACAAGCATGTGGAAATGGATATTCACTTCGTGCGGGAGAAGGTTCAAATTGGGCATATTAGAGTTCTTCACATTCCAGTTCCATGCCAATATGCCAATATCTTCACGAAAGGGCTTCCTCGGTATTTATTCGATTCTTTCAGGTCCAGCTTGAACGTTTCGCAGTCTCCACGTTCGAGCTGAGGGGGACTATTCGAGGATATGATTTAGTTTGTTTTGAATTATTATTTTATGTTTATTAGTGTGATCCTTTCCTAACTTATGGGGATTAGGAGTTTATTTATTTGGAACTTTTGTAACTTTGATCAATCAATCAAATTATTATTTTGGAGACTTTCAGTCTGCTCTTGATTGATGAAATCCGTACTCAATAGTGCCAATGTGAATTTTTGGTACCAGTTCCTTTAAGCCTGCTTCAACCTATACAAAGATTTCCTTGGTCGACAGACTTTGTTTTCTTTTCCGTTATCAAAGCCTTGCGGAACCTTCATATAGACCTCCTCACCTAGGTCTCCATGTAGGAAGGCGTTGTTGACGTCTAGTTTGTGTATCCATCAATTTCTCTTAACCGCAACGGCTAAGGTTCGAACCGTGACCAATTTAGCAACCGGTGGAAATGTGTCGTGGAAGTCAACTCATTCCATTTCTGTGAACCCATTTGCAACCAATCTAGCTTTGTATCTTTCAACATCCCCGTTTGGCTTGTACTTCACCTTGAATACCCATTTGGAGTCTATTGCATGCTCTCTTATGGCAGTTCTTCAAGCGCCCAAGTTTCATTTGTCTTAAGAGCATCCATTTCGTGCTCCAGGGCGTTTCTCCAATTTTCATACTGCACTGCTTGATCGAATTTTCGGCTCATTATTTTTGGTAAGGGCCGTTAGAAAGGCTTTATGAGAGTTAGAAAATTTATTATGGGAGATGTAACTAGCCATGGGATGTACCCTCTAAGAGCATTGATTGGAATTGCTTGTTTTTAATAAAATTTTACCGTTAAAAAAACTGTTACAATTTTATCTATCAGTTCTAAGAATGATTGTGACAGAAGCTCCGTATCATGCGGGCTTGATGACATGGCTGTTGATCATGTGCGAAAATGCAGAAGCATGAGTGTTAGTATCCATAGTTTTGGGTCTTTCCCGTGGAAAATGAATAACACACCTCACACATCTATTTTTTTTTTTTTCCTAAGTTTGAGAATGGTGGTGTTTAAAACATATTATTTCAATATAAATACTACACATACACGTAATCATACACATAGTGATAAATTTAGGGTTTTTTGTGTAAGGTAAAATTCGGTTGGAAAAAAAGTAGGAAAAAACATATTTTATAGTAGGTGTCAAAACGGTGACAAGTCAAAGTCTTTTATGAGTTTAGACACAATATGGGCTACTGAAATCTAGTTCTATTAAATGGGTTAGGTAAAAACAAGTTGGGTCAGATGACTCAAAGAAAAAATTCATACTTATTTATTCATAATACTAGTTTTTTATCTCCGTGTGTTACACGGGTGACTTTAAAAAAAAAACTATAAATACAATCATAATATACGACAATTATGTATTTTTATATCTTTAGTAATTAAATAATTGGTTATTAAAATATTTTGGAATGCAATAAATAAAAAATTGGAAATACAAATCACTTCCATAATTAGGAGAATTGGCGGGAAAAATTGTTGAGGATGAATGTGATGGTGCCACATGGCAAATTGTGATGCCAAAAACTTTTCTTTTATTATATATATAGATTGTTAAAATATTCACATTTATTTACTTAGTAAGATTTACTATTTACTTAGTAAGATTTACTATTAACGTGCCCAACCCGAGACCCTTATGGGGAGTTCGAAACTAATCCTAATTCGGTTTCTTGTTCCTACTCTATTAGTATTTAATAAGTTTTCTAGTTTAAGTATCTTTCCTTTTGTTTATTTGTCTATTTAAAGAACCTTTTGTAATCTTTCTAGTTAGTTGATTTGAATAAAAGTTTAAGTTTACTTTGGAGGTTTATCCAAGTGTTTTCTAGAGCCAGTATTTGGCATCTCGGGTTAGTTCTTGACATAGTTCAAGGTTTTCTATCCGCTTCCGCTATCAAGTGGTATCAGAGCCATGGATCGGAGGAACCACCGTGATCATCGACGTAGATTCGCCGCCGGAGGCAACGACGACTATCACCGTGACCCCCGAGATGTAGAAGAAATCAAGAGGTTGAAACAACGAGTTCGTGAACTCGAGTTGCGACCAATTTATGAAGACACGCCCAGGTACGATGAAGACGGGCTTGAACCAAACGCCGAAGAATGTTTGTTAATCCAAACGCTTCTGGGTTGCGTTACTCTTGCGCCATCCGCGTCAACCATTCCGCAGCCGTCAAAACCCCACCTGACGATCGCATCGGTTCCGTTGCGATCTGCAATGTCAAATAATACAAATCTCGAAAAAAATATTTCATACAATTTGCTATTCTATCTTTTTGGCTATTCCCTGCAATTGGGATTTCAACGTAAGAGGATTATTATTATTTGGAAGGTATTATTATTGTTTGAAAGAGAGAAGTATAAACTGATATATTCCGTACGATTTGACATATTTAATTTGGAGACTTGGAGTTCAACTTTGAAGGAAAAGTCATATTAATTGTCGTAGATATCGGCACACAATATGAATTTCCGTTCGAGATCTTTAAGAAATTGATTTTGAAACATAATTTGGGTTTATGTGGATCTCCAAATTATTTAATTAGCATGATTTATTCTGCACACATTGGATTGAGATTCGAATTCCAATTGGGACTTGGACTATTTATTTTTGCAAGGGGATCATGTTATCAATGGTAGTGATGCGTTGGTTAGCGGCCGTGTCCACTTTAACATTAGCGTTGATCTCTTTGACGTTCTAAAGACTCGAGAAATAGTCTTTTTCGTGGAGAAGGAGAAAGATATAGAAGTATCTGCCAAGCCCATAGACCCGGGACCCGCCAGTCAGAATGATGTTTGCTTAATGACGACCGAGGCGACAAATGAATATAAAGTTGAAGAGTCGGTCGTAAAGGTAGTGAACATAAGCCGTCGGGATGTTCCGTTTGATCCAGGTGGGTTTGATCAGATATTAAAACTCGAGGACGAGTTTTTCAAAGAAGGGGAGGATGATACGGATCCGGGTGATCCGTTCCGGTGCCCAACCCGAGACCCTTATGGGGAGTTCGAAACTAATCCTAATTGGGTTTCTTGTTCCCTACTCTATCCTTATTTTAATAGTATATTATTATTTAATAAGTTTCTTAGTTTAAGTATGTTTCCTTTTGTTTATTTGTCTATTTAAAGAACCCTTTGTAATCTTTTTAGTTGGTTGATTTGAATAAAAGTTTAAGTTACTTTGAAAGTTTATCCAAGTGTTTTCTAGAGCCGGTATTTGGCTTCTAGGGTTTGTTCTTTACATAGTTCAAGGTTTTCTATCCGCTTCCGCTATCAACTACGTAATGACGTTATAATATAAGCCAAATGCTCAAAGTATCAAACCTGAGACATGCATGTTATGTTACACAACTTTACCCATTACACCGTAAATTTCTCTGCAAAATGTGTTGCGTTTAGGGTAAAAAAGAAAGTTAAATTACATAGTGCCAGCCACGTGGCAACGTCCAGAAAGTCACATGGATCAGTCACTTATAGGTACTATTTATTTCAACTTGATTTTGTTTATATGTAACTAGTCTTTGTGACCCATGTGTAACACGGCTTGGGTTTAAAAAAAAATTGTAGGCATAATTAAATTTTTATTTAAGCTGTGATTTAGTAATTGAATAGTTGATTATTAAATAATTTGGGAGGAATGAAAAAGGAGGTTCATAATTGGATAAAACAATTAATCTTAAATTTAAACATTTGTTTAGTAGTTAAATCTATTTGGACGAATTAAAAACAATGTCTATATAAAAAAATGTTTATAGATTTTAAAAAAGTCAATAGAGGAAATGTAATTTTGAAAGAATTAAAATATATATATTAATTATGTATTTCCATAATTAGTAATAATCATGTACTATTAAATCTTTCTATAATTAAAAGTTTAAAAATTAAGAAGATAATTATGTGTTTGAGCCAAAGTTTAAATTTTACAATTTAGTAAAACTCTAATTATGAAAATAGATCATTTAAATATAAATGTAGTCTTTAATTTTAAAAACAATTTAGACGGGAAAATGATTGTGAGGTTGGCTATGGTGATGTCATGTGACAAAAAACTTTTCTTCTATAAGAATAAGAAGACGATGATTTAATAAGCAAGACATATATATATATATATAGGGAGAGGATCATTTGAGAACCAATTTGGTTTGAGAACTGAAAAGAACTAATTTGAGCCACAAGTTTATTTACATGTATCCCCCCTCCCATGAATTGTAGTGGTTCCCCCTGAAATTAGTGGTTGAGATTTAGTTCTCAAAAGTTCTCAAAATAAAAAGTTCTCATTTGAACCTAACCCTATATATATATATATATATATATATATATATATATATATATATATATATATATATTTATTTATTTATAAAACTCAAAGTTTGGGGGGGGGGGGGGTATGGTCTTAGACAAATTTTTTGTAACTTTTTAACCAATAAAGTTAACTAGTTTAGGATTAACTTTTTAAAATTCTTTTTTTATCATTTAACATTTAATTAAACAACCAACATAAAAATAAAAATTTCAATAACTTCAAAAAAAAATTACAAATTCCTAAAAATTATAAAATAAGCTTAAAAAATTACAAATTGCTAAATAAAAGAACCAAACACATATTATAGTGTATTGATATAATCTTGAAACGATTCATGGTTATGAGAAAAAAGAATATAAAGTTTGAGGTAGAGAATAATTTACAGTGTGTTTAAAATAAAGGACTTGTGAGGTGTATATATATAGTGTATTGATCAAATAAAATAAAATAAAAAGTTAACAGTCATAAGACCGTTGCCAATGGTCAAAATGGGAGAAATTATACTCGACAACCATCGACAAAACGTTACTGATTCGAGCCCCTAGTTTTTGCCGAAATGAAGTTGTCGAATGGGTGGGTGTGGTTGTCGTGAATCTTGCCGAAAATTTTATTGTTTCCGAGGGGGGGGGGGTGTGCCGATCCATACCCCCACCCTTATAGAAAAGAATAAACGTTTAGAACTTAGTTGACTAATTCAGCAATAAAACACATTGCTCGTCCATTCAATTTATTAGTTAGTTATAGTTAATACCTAATGTTTTAAGGGAAAATTGATTTTAACAATCCCAAGTTTCATTTATTGGACGAGATTAATTCCACATTCGAAAATGTTTCTCACCGAAGTCGTAACATCGATTACCTGCTGTTGTCGTAGCACCTAAGTCGTAACAGAGATTTGAGACTCAGAGAACTCAGAATAAACTCCGATTGTCGCTGTTTTGGAGCTTTTTTCGCTGTCGTATGCTTGTATGTGAGTGATTTAACTTCGATTTCGTTAGATTTCTAAGTCGTGTGAGAGATTCTGGTGAAATTTTCGTTCGATTTTGGAAACCCTAGCTTATCGCCATCGTCGATCGTCGTTCTTAGAGAGAGAAGTGAGAGAGGTAGTTTTGGCGGTTCGTATCTCCTTTCCTTCATAAATACGCACGCGTTATAAAACAATTTCCAAAATTGCCCCTTCAGTTTATTATGTTTTAAAAAGTATCATCAGGTATGATTTTTGTTAAAAAAACAACCCAAAACTAGTAGTTTTTAAGTTCTTACAATAATATTGGTTTGTACTATAACTTTGCCCGTTATGGTTAATGCCTAAAATAAAAATATAAGATGATAACTCTTAGGGTTTTTTAAAATTTAAATTAAACATAGAACTTATAGGTTTATTTTATAAATTTATCTTAACTAACGGGGTTTTGTGAAACATGCGATTTTAAAATTGTGATAGCTGAGAAAATTTACTGTATTTCTTCTCAAATATCAAGATCATCTTCTATCTACTCTATATCTATTTCTTCTCAAATATCAAGATCATTTTCTGTCTACTCTATATCTTCTTCACCAAACTTTTTTCTTCATTAGAGCATCAAATTGTTTAGGTTGCTTTTATTTCTCTCTTTGTTGATGTTATATAGGTCTCTCAAGTATTTTCTAAAGACTTACATGAAACAACCAAAAAATTTCTACTACTTAATTACTTAAATGTTGATCGAACCCTGAACCGTTATCATAATAAACAGATAATACGTATGTAAATATTACCTGTTGTCATCTGGTTGAGATCAGCAGCAGTCAGGTTATCCATCCTGTGAGTAACCATGGTTCCCCTTTAGGGTGTATGCTAATGATGGTGATAATCGTAAAGGGGATTATGATTGAGAGAGAGAGCAGAGAGAGAGAGGTTACGAAAATATGAAAGGTGATTAACCTCTAATCTCTCTAATAAGGCCCTATATATACACCCAAGAGGAAACCCTAGTCCATCAATTAAGGGCAATTACGTCCATCAAATAAATGCCTGATAGGGTTAATTAGGTAATTGATCATTTAAGATAAATGATTAAAGGTCACATATTATATTTAATTATATATATATATATATATATATATATGTATGTATATATATATATATATATATATACGAAATACATATATATATATATATTTAGTATATATATTTTGTCTAACATTCTCCCACTTGGCCGAGTAATCATTTATAATGAGTTATTAGCTAAGTCTGATCAGAATTTAATACTCATTTCAATTTTAAACTAAAATTACAGCAGAAAAAATACAGTCATAAAGTTGATCATCCAACTCAAGACCCCCATTAATCATACTACAACCTCAAATTTAAAATTCAACATAAATTCATAATCAATCACAAAAGCAAGCCCTTAACGTTGATTTATAATAAAACTGTCTATATGTCAATAATGCATGCATAACATATTTAGAGACAAAAATCAAACGGAGAGGAAATTAAATTAAAATAAGAAGTACGATATGCTAGATAAGGTCTTTAGTAAAGCCCATCCTTGAAACATGTTCTTTGAATACTTTAGTTGGGAAACCCTTAGTCATCGGATCCGCAAGCATATCCTTAGTACTTATATACTCAATACAAAGAACATTTTCCTCAACTCGTTCACGAACGAACAAATACTTTGTATCGAGATATAGTCCAGCGCCAGTCGAGCTATTACTGTTCGAGAAAGTAACGGAAGCTGAATTATCACAATAAAGCTTCAATGGTCTAGAAATGGAATTAACAATTTTGAGTCCAGTGATCAGGTTTCTGAGCAACATTCCATGACAGGTTGCGTTGTAAACAACAATGTACTCTGCCATCATAGTGGATGTTGAAGTTAGTTGTTGTTTATGACTCTTCCATGAAATGGGCCCGCCTGCTAACATAAAGATGTATCCCGAGATGGATTTCTTATCATCTTTGCATTTAGCAAAATCGGAATCAGAATTTCCGACTAATTCCAGATTATCACTTCTTCTGTAGGTTAGTTTGTAGTCTCTCTCGTCCCATTCAGATATCTAAGAACCTTCTTTGCTGCTATCCAGTGATCATGGCTAGGATTAGTCTGATAACAGCCTAAAATGCCAGCAATGTAAGCAATATCTGGACGAGTACAGACTTGAGCATACATGATGCTACCAACTACAGATGCAGAAGGTATCATTCTCATTCGCTCCTTTTCTTCATCTATTTTCGGACATCGGAAAGTGCCGAAAACATCTCCTTTAACTACCGGAGCTTTAGAGGGGTTACTATGTTGCATGTTATATCGAGCGAGGACGCACTCAATGTAGGCCTTTTGGGACAAGCCTAAGATCCCTTTGGCTCTATCTCGGTGTATTTCGATGCCTATAACGTAAGAAGCCTCTCCGAGATCTTTCATGTCAAAGTTGAGCGAAAGTAATCGCTTTGATTCATGCAACATATCTAAACTATTTCTTGCCAAGAGAATGTCATCTACGTATAGGACAAGTATAGTAAAGTTGCTCCCACTCATCTTAAGAAAGGTGCATTGGTCTACTTGATTCTTCAGGAAACCTTGTTTCTTCATGACTTCATCAAACTTTAGATACCACTGACGCGATGCTTGTTTCAACCCGTATATCGATTTCTTTAATTTACAGACTAAATGTTCTTGACCTTCTGGTTTAAACCCATCAGGTTGTGTCATGAACACTTCTTCATACAAGTCACCGTTCAGGAAAGCAGTTTTAACGTCTATTTGATGTAGCTCTAAATCGAAATAAGCTACTAGGGGCGCAACGATCCTTAAGGAATCCTTTCGAGAGACGGGAGAAAAGGTCTCTTGATAATCAATTCCCTCTTTCTGAGCGTAGCCTTTTGCAACCAATCTCGCTTTATAGCATTCAACGTTTCCTTGAGGATCTAGTTTGGTTTTGAAGACCCATTTACATCCTACGGGTTTTGCACCGTTGAGTAATTCAACTAAATCCCAAACGTCATTTTTCTTCATGGAATCCAGCTCGTCAAGCATAGCTTTATTCCATTCAGAAGAATGATCACTGTTCATGGCTTCTTTATAAGAGGTGGGATCGATGAACTTTCCACCATCCGTTTCAGTTTCAGCCAGGTATGTTTCATAGTCATCAAAGTTAGTAGGCTTTCTTACTCTAAATGACCTCCTGGGTTGAACAACGGGTTCAGCGGGTGCAACATTGTTCTGTGGTTGTTCGTTTGAAGTGTCTTCATTTCCTGGTGTGGGATGTTGTGTGAGAGGTTGTGTGGGTGCAGTATCGGCAACGGAGGTGTGTACAAGAGGAGTAATCGGAGTGATGGTAAGCGACGAGTCCCTCCCCCGTGTCTTGTACTTCTCGCAAATCATCTAGAGAATTTTCACTGCTCCCACTGTTGTTATGATCTTCAAGGAACACGACATTTCTTGTTTCTACTATACGAGTGACATGGGAATGACAATAAAACCGATGACCCTTTGAGTGTTCGGGATAACCGATGAAGTTACAGGTTACGGTTTTCATATCAAGTTTCTTTAAGAAGGGATTATAGAGTTTGGCTTCAGCAAGACAACCCCATACTTTCATATATCTTAGACTCGGTTTCTCTTCTGTCCAGAGTTCACAAGGAGTTTTAGGGACAGATTTCGAGGGAACTCTATTGAGTAAATGAATGACTGCTTTTAAGGCCTCGGTCCAGAGGAATAGAGGTAATACTGAGTTGGCTAACATACTTCGTACCATGTTCATTAAAGTTCTGTTCCTCCTTTCAGCAACACCATTCTGTTGAGGAGTACCAGGCATGGTATATTGGTTCACGATCCCCTGGCTTTTGCAAAACTCATAAAATGGTCCAGAGGCCTGACCCAAATCTGTATGTCTACCATAATACTCACCTCCTTTATCTGACCTGACAACTTTTATTTGAAGACCACACTGTTTTTCAACTTCAGTTTTATAGTCTTTAATAGTTGTTAGTGATTCAGATTTTTCTTTGCTGAGGTACAAATACATATAACGAAAATAATCATCTATGAAAGTGATAAAAGAGTTATGTCCTGTAATTCCAGTGGTAGTGTAGGGGCCAATAATATCATTATGAATAATTTCTAATAATTTAGAACTTCTAGTGGCGCCCTTTTTATTAGTTGATGTCATTTTGCCTTTAATGCATTCGACACATGTTCCAAAATCATTGAAGTCAAGAGATGGTAAAATTTCATCTTTCATGAGTTTCGATAAACGATCACGTGAGATATGGCCTAAACGTTGATGCCATAACATAGATGAAGTTTCTAAGTCTCTTTTGGGTTTTCTCTTTGTTGATGTTTTATTAATGTTATACGACAACAAAGAATTAGAGAAAACATCATCCAGTTCTAATCTATAAAGACCACCATCCAGATAACCAAAACCAAATACTTGAGAATTAAAATAGATAGTAAGTTTGCCATGGCCATGAGAAACATCAAAACCATCCATGTCTAACTTTGGTCCTGATACAAGATTCCGAGTAATCTCAGGAATATATAAGGTATCATAAAGTTTAATAATACATAAACCAATTTTCATTATTAAATCTAAGGTTCCCACGGCTTTAACGGCTAAATCTTTTTCATTCCCAAGCTTAAGCGTTCTTTGGTTTCTTTCCAGCATCTGGATTGTATGGAAGCCCTGAGTAGAATTAGTTACATGAACCATAGAACCAGAATCAAACCACCATGAATTAGTTGGAATATTTAAATTAAAGGACTCCTTGAAACCTTTGCAGTCCTTTTGTTTATGTCCAAGCTTGCGACAGAACTTGCAGTAAGGTTTGTTCTTGGAGTTGTTAGAGCCGGATGATGTACCTTCATCCTTCTTCTAAACCTTAGGATACTCCCTTTGTGGAACTTGCCCTTCCTCTTGTTGTTGGAGTTAGCAGTCACGAGGTAAGCAACTTCTGGTTTGTCAAGCTTCTGACGTTCTTTCTCTTGCACGCACATCTCAATCAGCTCGCTCATTTTCCATTTGTCCTTCTGAGCATTATAGTTGACTTTGAAGGTTTCGAAAGACACAGGAAGAGAGGTCATAATGAAGTGAACCAGAAACGTCTCGCTAATCGGCATTTCTAGAACCTTAAGCTTGTTGGAGATGTCATTCATTATCATCAGATGTTTACGAATACTGCCATTTCCATCATACTTAGCAGTCAGCAACTTGATAATGAGGTTGCTAGAATGCACTTTTGAGGTTCCTTTGTAGTACTCCTCCACGGACTCCAGGTAAGTTTTGGCATTGTCAGAATCTGGTATGGCCCCTGTGACATCCGTTTATTTTTCCATATTTATGAACCAACCCGTTTCTACTATCCATACTAAAGTCATACCCAAGTCAACCCAAAGCAAAACCAGCGGTGATATTAATGATGGAACAATGATAGAGTTTATAAAAGTTAAACATCATACTATTTTATGAAGTTGTGACTTATATCATTATCATTCTCGCGGAACATTGATCCCGCCGAAGTTCAAATGGACCTGCATGATCCGGGCAAAACTGAGGTCAGCCGGTTGTCGTTCCGGCTGAAGTCCAAGTGGAATGGTTCAGGCGGACATCGTTCCGTTGAGGTTGAAACATTTATGTTCCATACCTCTGTTAGTAGTAATCTCACTAGAAATGTGATCATTAGCTGGCAAAGCATATCAAATTGAAACTCGTTATTTTATTTCTCTATCTCTCGTATATATAATATCACATAGACCAAACACATGACTAAAATTAGTCATCACACATGACTAAAATTAGTCCTCAAGTACACCACCCACATGACTAAAATTAGTACTCAAGTAGTCCTCAAATGGACCACCCACATGACTAAAATTAGTCATCAAAGACTAAATCTTCTTGTATAAATACCAAAGCTAATGCATTTGTTTTTCTCACACCTACACCTAAAATCTACCAGATTCGTTACAGCCACTTCTACAACCCATATCTCCCTCATAAATCGTCCAAATCCTCCCATTCTTGCCCAGAGATCCTCCCCTTTGAGCCCTCTAAAAATGCCAACTGACCTCACTCAGTTTCGATAAAAACTCAGCCCACTAGACAACTTTGAACGACGACTACTCCGGAAGCTCGCTGCTGTGCGACCTTGTTTTCCATAGCATATTTGAGGTACCAAACGAGATCAGTTTGAGCTGATTCTTTTTCCTACATTTTCCTCTTTCAAAGTACTTCACTTTAGACTTAAAATCTGTACCATTTGGTTTCCTAAATCATCCAGAATCGTCCTCCAAAGTCGACCCAGCTTTCTGTCAGAAAAACTCAAGAACTCTTTGAGGCTTCAAGTGTTGATCCAAGCTCAACCGTCACCTTCTGAAATACGTGAGCATCGGATCGTCTACTCGATCTAGCTATTAGAACATCGAAACGTAATTAACCGATTGTTTTATTGATCACAATGAACAATTACAATGAGTGAAACACTAAGAATACAGACACAGAGAACACTCTCAGAAACACACACTTAGCAGAAATTTCTCACGCTCAGAACTAACTATTACAATGTCCAAACTCCTATATATACCCATCTGGCCGAGCCTAGTCCGAACCTCAGGTTCGGCCAGACCGAACTCCAGGTTCGGACCTGGTTCGGCCAAGCATACTTTGTCTTGATCTTGAACATTGCTTGATACTTCACACGACGCACATATCAAGTATCAACACCTTCACTACATTCTCCTTGCTTGCTTTCTGTGAGAAAAACATCTTGTTTATATTCTTAAATACTCGTTCATATTTATACCTAAAAACACCCATTAAAAAGGGGCTTGTTGGTTAATAACCTTTAAAAGAAAACTACTCAACTTTAAATTCTGGAAAATCACAGATTCGTTGTTAGACTTTAAGCCGGCCATATCTTGGTCATTTTAAACTCAAATTTAACAAACTCAGACTCTGCGACTAAGTTCGTCGAGTTATCTTTCCAATGGTAAATAGTTTGTCTTCTAATTCAAATCGAGCAGCTCACCATAGTCCTTACAAAAAAAGGTGCGTGAATCTGTACCTTCTGTTTTGTAAGGCAGTTTCGAGCTATCTCTTAGCTTTTTCTTTAAACGTTATCTAAACAAAAGTTGTTTATAATACATTAAACTAACAATCTGTGAAGTTTCATAATTTTTAGATAAAGTTTGATATTTTAAAAATGCACTTAAATTCACAACTCATAAGCTGTCCAAATTCTCCAAATGATACACTAAACCAAAAACCAATGTATATCACCAACGGTCAACGGGTTAACTCATTTAAACAAGAACCAACTAGTCTAAAGTGGGTGACTTAGACATTCAATTCATGACTTACAGTGTCTTCATATAATCTAGGACACGGATAGTTGTCTTCATATCACTTGGACTACTTTCATATCTCACTCACCACCTCATGTGAGTACTCATACCCCTTTTTATTACTGTGGAATATTATGCGATATCAACTCTTGTTATTATTAGAGGGGTGATTCATTCAAACAATAATTTGAGTAGTGAGTATTCAAATCCTTTCTCTTTTACTATTTTGGGGTGTAACATGTATCCTATGACAAAAATATAACTTTCAATATCCAATTCTCATTATCATACGAATGGTGATTCATTCAAATGGTGATTTGCATTGTGGTATTAAATAATCAATTCGTGTTATCATTAGAATGGTGATTCATTCGAAATGGTGATTCGTGTTGTGAGTATACACATTCAAACATCAATTCTTTATTCATTTTACAAACCACGTGATTTCATTATATGTCTATGTGTGATCACATGCTATATGTCAAACTATATTACATTTTTATTCATCATTCATCATTCATCAGTGTAATCATTAACATACAAGCCTACAGTAACAATGATAGATCTATTGGTTGACGACCCACCTGAATTTGACTGGTTTGGCATTTGGGTGATTAAAACCTAACTCAATCTAAGCGTAACTTTTGAGTTACGGACACTAGTCATCAAGGTTTGATTACACACATACATTGGTTCATTCATACATGGTTGAGTCTACATTTGACATTTGAGTCGCTTTTCAACTACTACATATATTATAACCCTATGTTTACTCACCAACTATTTTTAGTTGACACTCTCTATTTTTATACATGTTACAGGAAATGCAGTGTGAGCTATACTTGATTGATGTCACATCTAGGATGCTTTGGACCTAGATTTATTAAATCAACTTCAATCCTATTTGTTATGTGTATTTGAACCTATTGTTTAACTTGGAATTTGGTGATGATTAAGTATTGAAACTTTAATTAGTGTCATGAGCATTTGGACAATCATCATGCCCCGACGTAAATTCCGCCGTCGGTTGGGGTGTGACAACCCCCCTAATGGCAATGTCAATGGATTTCTTCATGATCAAAAGGCACATCTTGTTGCACTTGACCCATTTCTCATGAGCAGTCTTCTCTTCAGTAGTGCTCGAACTAGTGATAGCATCAGGGGCATTGTCTATGAGTGCATGATCAAAACCTAATATGCCGAGAACCAAATTCACAGAATCCTTCCAAGCAGCAAAATTTGTTCCAGTTAAGGTTTCAACTCCGAAAGTTGAGGTTTAGAGTGGACAAGAGTGAGAATAGTAAGATACTTAGTAAAGAGTCTTGTAGTGGTTATCAGATAATAACAATAATAATAATATAACATTAATAATTATAATAATAAGCAGACATAAATAAGGACCATAGTAATGAAGCAACGAAGTTGTGATAATAGTCTATTACAATCACCAAAATCAATAGACAAAATTAAGGTTCTACTTAAATGAGTCAGCTTTCGCGTTGGTTACTTACGTATCACCTAAGCATTATGAACTAGATAAGGGTATTTACATAGAGCGACATATCACATCAGCGTTGGCCAGAAATGATACATCTAAGCTTTATGTACAAATCAGGTTTGCTGAATACAAGTGCAAGTCACCAGCGTTGGCCAGAAGAGAAACACTTGTATAAGAAAGACGAATGCTTAATTCTTAGTTGATAATCATTGTAAAAAAACAACGAATCAACGTTGGCCAGAATCGAGGTTTTAAAGATGTCATCAATTTAAGCGTATAGATTAGTTTAATCTAAAATTAGTTAACTAGTATTAGAAAAAAATGGCATTGGTTAAGGTTGTAAATCAGCGTTGGCCAGAATTACTACATGTCAATAACTATAAAAAGTTAAGGAACTAATCTAACATATATGTATTTTGTTTTGTAAAACATGAGCATTAAGGTTTCAAACAAAACAAAATTTAAATGTGAAGCCCCAAATTTAGCAGAAACCCCCCTGTTGCGCGGATCGAAAAAGGGCGGGGCGGGAGCCCTAAAATTTTTTTCTGAGGGTACCCGGTCGAAAAGGGTGTCACACCCTGTAAGATTTGTGTCGGGATGCGAAAAAGGTTATCACAGTCAAGGTTACGAACGTACTCTGGATGGTTCAACAACTAGAGCCGTTTTGGAAATTGTTAAATTGTTGGAGTAAATAGGAGTTTTTCCAATATCATTACGCATCGGATTAATTGTAATGAGAAAAGTAAATAGTTTTAAGTTTACAACACATAAGTTTCAAAAGATTTTTAGGACATGACACCGTCAGGTGTTATGTCAGGAAAATCTCCAAAAGCTAAACCATACTCCAGAAACAAATGAAAAGTTCTAAGATGCAAAGGTAGGAAACAAGCAAGCAGGTCCGATGCATGCACAGCAGTTAAGTTTAAGTACCTGAGAATTCATACGAGCAAACGGTCAACAAATAATTGTTGGTGAGTTTCACAGGTTTAAAGTGCTAGCAGTTAAAGGTTAAATGAAAATAGTAATTGAAAACAGTTCATGTTAATAATTGACAATATTTGATAAGACTAGTTGATAATGTTACCATGTACCCTGAATACCGAAACTGACTGTTTACCCACTCTTGGTACCTATTGTCCGGTTGGTACCGTATAGATATGACATAACAATTTGTACTCTTGACATAAGACGGAGTCACGATTGGAGCTACCAATCAGAGCAGGGGCGTTAACCCAATAGATCTATTCAAACGTTACCGTCTGCAAATGATAATTAATCGGATTCAGTTAATAGTGGGGTTTGGGTTATAGCATGTATGAACATGAGATAACAAGTATGGACAATGGAAAGGCACATGAAACAGTGAAAACGCTGGAGCCTGTGGATCGGTTTAGTTCGACATCAATAACGTGAAAAACAATGAGAACAATCAATGTAAATAAAACGACTCAATCTCATTAATCAATAGAACGATTACAAGAGATTCAGAGTACAAAACACTAGTTCTCACACACACAAGCTCTCATGAACAACTAGTAAATTACAAGACAAACGACCTATTTATAGATTCCTAAAACCTGACCTCCGAACCTGAAGATCGGCCAGAGTTCGGAGCCGCCGAACCTTGGGTTCGGCCAAGGTTCGGCCAGTACAAAAACTAGGTCAAACATTGTCTTCAAAACTCTATTCGATCCAGCCCGTTGCCACATATAATGTACCAACAAACTCCCCCTTGGCAACAGCTGGACCCTTCGTCTTCAGCCTTGAACATCAGCATCAGCCCCATCTCTTTCTCGAATCAAATCATGATTGTTTCCTGCGTAAATGTTGAAGGCAAAGCAAACTCTGATCACCCTCTGAAACTTCAATGCAAGTTCCATGTAGTCAGGATGATACAGAATCAGATTGTAATACAGCTCTTCAATATCAGCCTTGGATAGATTAATCAGCCACATTGGATCATAGATTCGAACAACCCGGTTTTCCTTCTCCAGCACTATCATAGCTTCTCCGGTACTCTCATTATAATACCACCAACGCAGGTCCTTGATAAAATCAAGTTCCATTGGCATGAGAGGAATTTTCTTCATCACTACCGGTTTCTTCTTGAACACCAATACAATGAGTTTCTTACCAGTTCTTTCATGTATTCTGGTGCGAGATCGACGTCTTTTAGGTCTCTGAGGATTCAAAAACTTAAACCCTTCTCTGCATTCTCTCTCTAACATCTTCTTGAAATGAAAGCCCACATCATCATTCTCATAATTACAGAAAGGCTTTCTAGACAGTTCTCGTACATCCCACACTGGTAGACTACTAAAATCTCTCGCACGCTTAAAGTATTGAACACCATTTTGGCGTTTAACCCCATAACACTTCAACCTTGCAGAATACATCCAACTGATTATATCACCTGAGACTTGACCCTTGAACTGAAAATACGGTCTTTGAATAATCGGCTTAGCAGGAGGAACATAGTTGGCATGGAACTCTTTCATATATTCATCCATCACCCAACGTTGTTTCTGTTCTTTAAACTCCTTGACCGTTGGATCTTCAGGTTTCTCTGATTCTTTCTTTTTCAGTCTCTCCTCTGCTTCAGTAACCTTTTCTTCAGGAAATACTTCAAAATCATCACCAGACTGATTATTGTTGACATTTGAATACATATCCGGGTATTCTTCTGATGTAATGTCTTCAATTTCAATTTCTTCTTCAAAAATCCCTTCAATGTCGTCATCAGACTCTGGATCAGATGATTCATATTTCTCTGGTTCAGCTTCAGAAACTTTCCTCATTTCTTCATCATTCAACTCAAACACTGCTTTAAGCTGTTCAGCTGTTAAATCACCAGCAATCTCTCCTTCTTCTAAATTTTCAATAATATGCTGGAATTCTTTCAAACTAGTACCAGCTTGATTGGATGGGATTGACGAAATCGGCATCGCTTCTCTTGAATCTTTCTCCCCCTGAGATGTAGATGTCCCAGCACCCGAACTAACATTACCAGTTGGGCCTGATCCTCCACCTACATTCCCTTGATCATCTTGATCGGGATCATCATTCAAGTAATCCATAAACTCTTCTCGACACCCTGATCCATCACCAATCTCCCCCTGAGCTTTAAACTTTTCCATTAAAAATTTTATTTGCTCACTCATCGTCACAAGCATTGAATTCTGAGTTTCACTTGCAAGGCTCAAACGTTGAATTTGTTTATCTTTAGCCAAATTCTCTGCCCTCAATTCTTCATTACTAGCCTGTAGCTTACCAACTGTAGACTTCAGGCTATCAAGCTGTTGTTGCTGATCTTGAAGAGCACTCTGAAGAATACTAGCCTGAGAAAACGACACAGAACCTTGCTCAAAATTGAAGTTGATATCTGGAGAAGCATTTGTAGTAGTAGCTGTGGAGAACACCGGAGTTGTGGGTGTAGAACCCATAGACTGAGGAACAAACTGCGCACCAGCACTTGCTGAAGGTGCCGTGCTCACAGTTGTCGATCTTGTTGCATTCATCAGATCACGCAAGAAATCAGCCTGCACATCAGACACCGAAGTCTGAACAGTTGTAGTAACTTCTGGCACAGACACAGAAGAAGAAGACATCCCAGAACGAGGCTGTAAAACATATTGCTGAGTCCTTCTCTTCTTGCCTTTACCACCAGCTGATATTGACTTCAATCTTCGTTTGGAACCAGCAACTGATTGCTTTCCTTTACCATGTACAGAATCAGCTGAAGGATCATAATCTTCGTCAGAAGCAGATGAAGCTACTTGATCATACACACGACCCTGGTATCGGTCGTTGCTTTTGTTCTGGCCCAGACGATATGCTAGATGAGCATCACTACATTTCCTCAACTTCACATACTTTGAATTAATCAAAACTCGGACAAACGGATCGTTTGTATCCGATACGTCTTCAGAGTCAGCCCCCATATTCAGAAACTCATCATCATCCTCAGATTCATCAGATTCATCTATCAAAGTATTCACTGCAGCTGTCTCAGTCACACTTACAGTTACTGGAATCTCTTGTGATAAACTCACAGATTCAGACACAACTGGCTGAGACACAGTTGGTTGAGAGACAGCAGGATTGAAAACTCGAATAGCATCGGATCTAGTGATTTGTACACCGAATTTGGACCGAAACTTTACCCGAACTCAAGAACACAAAATCGTAAATATAACTCGGTTTATAGCTCGAATCGATCTATGTTTACATGATTTGAACTCGTTTACAGCATCTAAACATGATTCTAGACTCAAATCTCTCTGAAAAACAAAATCGAAAACTCTCCTCTTATGATTTGAACTCGGTGAAAACCGTTATCCGAGAGCCTACCATCGTCCGAACTCAAAAACACATATATATGGAGATCTAGTCATGCGCCGAACTCCAGGTTCGGAGGTAGATTGGCATATGTCCGAACTTTAAGTTCGGACCTCAATTCCTCATCTTCAAATCCTGATTTACGTATCTCATTTATATGAGTTTTACTAAAACACAATCTAGTCCCTCCACTATAATAGATTGACACAAACTACCCTCTAACTTGATTTAACTATTCTAACTATCTCAACTAACGACACTAACTGGAATACACACACGTCACACATATTTTGCGCCAACAAACAGTTACGATAACAAGGTCTAATTGTCTAACATGGAAAAATGTATGTATGAATTCTCCCCCAAAGATAAAATAGTTAAAGGAAAAAGGGGCCGTGAAAACTCACATGATTCAGAAACGGTAGTCGGAAATGTGATCAACGAAAAATGCAAGCCTAGATAATTAGAAGACATGCAATGAAATAAGTAATTGGGTTAACATTAATTTCACTCCAATTAGGTAGGTCAAGTCTTGACGTCATGGTAGCCTTGAGGTTAAGTAATGTGAAAACCAAAGTAAGTGTATCCGGTTATGTATTTATTTGGAAATAATGTAGAATATATATTTTTAATTAAATAAAATATACAAAAATTCCCAAATAATATTTAAAGATGGTAAATATTTATAGAAATAAATATTAAGTCAAAATGAGAGTTTTTATATGATAATTGGTTATTTTGACTAGTTAGCCAAAAATCGGGCGATTTCGCGGTAACCGCCGATTACACGATATTTATCCGTTTAAGTTAAAAATCAATCAAGTTCAATAAAATATGATTATTTTCTGTCCAGAATGGGTGGATAATTATTTTGAGTGTCGGTTTGCATTAGTTTGCCGGTTTTGTGTATTTAGTGTCGGTTTTGCCATTTTGGTCCCGTTTGCCCGTTAAATGACACTGTTAGGTTCCTAAATTTCACCATAAGCATTTGTAAACATGTTTTCATCATTAAAATAACCTTATGAGTTCATTTGTACCAGATTTGGGTTTCTTTACAAAAATGGTGTTTCCGGGCCCGTCGGGTGTCGGTTTTAGTCCCGGTTTGTGCCCAAATTTAAGTAATTTATAAAGGGATCTTTTGGCCATGTCTTAGGTTCACTTTAACCATCACAACATACTGTTTAAATGTCCAAACGTTCTGGTCAAAACGGATCTATAGCTAAAGGCACTTTTTAGGGTTTTTAAAGTGTACTTTTGTATGTAAAAGTTTGTTATGGTGAGTTTAAGCACTAGTAACTTTTATAAAGTCCAAGATATCATATTTTGACTATAATAAGAGTCTAAAAACGTGTCATAGGCATCAAGGGTTCCAAAATTACAAGATCTACACATAACACATGATAAATACAAAGTTATTGTCTAAAAATGCAAGCTAAGCTAATACTTGTGTAAAAGTCTAATCAAACTAAATCTTGACATAATAATGCAAGTAAATATTATCATGAGTTTCTAGTAGGTAGATATATGGAGGAACATGAAGTTAAATACAAGTAAGTAAGCTTTCATGGGGTAAAATGATGTTTAGACAACAATGTGAGTCAAGACTTGTAAATGGAGTGATCTAGTTATGAAAGAATACTAGTAATACTTGTTAGAACAAGATTTAACTAAGAAACGTGATGATGGAACCTTATTAGGAGGTGAGAGAGGCCGAAAATGATGATGATGAGGGTTGTTCTTGAGTGTTCTTGCTTCCTATCACCATGAATCATCAAGAGAATGAGAGTTTGAGTAGAAAATCTAGAGAGAGAGTAGAGAGAGAGGCTTACGGTTTGTAGAGAGAGAGAGGAGCAAGAGAAGTGTTCTCCAAGTGTTTGTGTTGTAAATGAGGCTAGGTTTCTAAAAGATGATTAAGTATGGGAGTTAAATGAGAAAAGGGAGTGTTTGGTTATGTGGGTGTGTGTGTTTCGGTTCAAGTGTAAACAAGAGAGAGAGAGAGGGACGGTTAGGGAGAGAGAGGTGGAGAGGAATGAGGGTTTATGTCTTGGTTTGTAGGTAAATATCTAGTAAAGTGAGAAGGTAAATAAAAGTCTAAGTGTTTGTGTGTGTGTATGTGTGGTGTTTGTGAACCGAAAAGGAAAGAAGAGGGGGACGGGTTCGAGTCCCTTGCTTGGCCGGTTCACAAGCTCACAAAGGAGGGTCAAGGAGAGTTAAGTCTTGTGTTTTATGTTGGTTTTTGTTGGGTGAAACATGGCTGCAACTAGAGGGAAAGAGGTGTGTGGAATGGAGGGAAACTATTACACTTTGGGTAATAGAATTGTTGTCATAGGAGACAACCTTAGGCTATGTTGTCAAAAGGCCTATAGGCTTGTTGGAGATGATGGAACAAGGCAAGAGGAGGTCAAACATGGTACAACCAAGTAACTAGAAAATTGAATGGGAATGGTGGTGGTTTGTTTCTTGGTTGGACCGACCGAACAAGGGAGGGGACGGGAACCGGGTTCGGTCTCGGGTGGAGGCCGGGTCGCGAGGAGAAATGGGAAGGGGGAAAGGGAAAGGTGACGGGTCGGATGCTACGCGGAACGGATAAAATAAATAAACGAATCGAGTGTAACAAAACGTTTTATAAAAATAGTTATCCACGACGTTTAGAGATAATAAAATGATAACTTAGGTGAACTCAAAGTATTACATAGGTTTATATTTTGAAAACCTACGTTGCATGTATAAATATATTGCATGCATGTGAAAATACAGTTGTCGTGAATGTTAATAAGGTTTAACAAAATGTTTTGGACGTAGAATATATTGAGGTTTACGCGAGGAATGGATCACAAGTCTCGTTTTTGTTGTCGTAGTCTAAACACGTTGTTATTTAACATGAAATTGTTTGTATTAGTCACATATGAAATGTGTGTCATAAAATGATAGAGATCGATCAAAGTTTATGATTAAAATGGATGTAAAATGATAAATGAAAATAATGATAAATCCACAAGATGATGGGATTATGTATGGTGTTTACCACATAGTTTGGTAAATCTAATAAATGAATTCGGTTAGTCGCTTTATTATTGAAGTTTCAGCAACCATTTCGTGCAAAGAAGTCATCATGTTCAATTATTGTTCACAACATGAGTTAAGGCTACGTCAAGGCTATTTTCCTATTGTAAATGAATGTAATTACGATAAAATTGGCACGTTGCAAGTAAACAGTTACGTAACACAGTTAACACATAAGTATATATCATCGGTTTAAGTCCTTGAAAACTTACGGGTTGTTACAAAGGGGTTTTCGATCGAAAAAGGTGTCCGATCGAAAAGCAGGAGTCTGATCGAAAAGTTAACTTTTCGATCGGATCAAAAGGCTGGTCGAAAAGTCGATCGAGAAGTCGACCGAAAAGTCGATCGAAAAGTTGGTCGAAAAGCCGGTCGAAAAGCTGATCGAGAAACCGGTCGAAAAGCCATATGGCCCGATCGAAAAGCCGATCGAAAAGACATATGGTCCGATCGAAGAGCAGGGACTAAGCCACATGTTTCGATCGAAAATTAAGTCGAAAAGCCATATGGCCCGATCGAAAAGGCCATATGGTCCGATCGAAAAGCAGGGACCAAGCCACATCTTTCAATCGGAAAGTAAGTTATTTGGTCGAAAAGTAAGCTTTTCGATCGAGTATTTATATTTCGATCGAAAAGGTAATAATCTCTCGAAATCAGTTAGGGTTTGTGATAAAAACGACATAGTGTTTTATGATTAAAACCGATTTTATGATTAAAACGAATTAGGGTTTTTCAGGCTTTAGGTTAGGTTCGAAAACCCTAGTCTGATTTCGAAAATAGGGTTAAACGAATTCAGATTTATGATTCGATTGAGCAACATATGCTCTGATACCACATGTTGATCGAATCCTGAACCGTTATCATAATAAACAGATAATGTGTATGTAAATATTACTTGTTGTCATCTGGTTGAGATCAGCAGCAGTCAGGTTGTCCATCCTGTGAGTAGCCTTGGTTCCCCTTTAGGGTGTATGCTAACGATGGTGATAATCGTAAAGGGGATTACGATTGAGATAAAGAGAGAGCAGAGAGAGAAGTTACGAAAATATGAGAGGTGATTAACCTTTAATCTCTCTAATAAGGCCCTATATATACACCCAAGGGGAAACCCTAGTCCATCAATTAAGAGCAATTACGTCCATCAAATAAGTGCCTGATAGGGTTAATTAGATAATTAATCATATAAGATAAATGATTAAAGGTCACATATTATATTTAATTATATATATATATATACAAAATACATATATATATATATATATATATATTTCGTAAATATATTTTGTCTAACATTAAATCCTAGTGGGAACCTTGCCAGTAAACGACATGTAGTTTCACCTCTACATACACACACAATACTCATGGCATACATCTTTCTTACATTCTACAAAATTATAAGCAAGTCAACTTCGTTGTTGATTGATGCCAAAACACTCTTTTTCAAGGTGGTATTAGATGATTAGACGACGCAGCTGAAACTTAATGTCCGATAACAAAAGGAGCTCGTATAAGGCTCGAAACATGTTTTATCATGCCGATCTTGGTAGCATTGATTATATGCATCAGAAGCGGTCTAATTGCCCTCTATAGCTTGGCGAGGGCAATACATGTGTGGCAATCATCCACACCCATCATAATGATCAAAACGGCAACACCACATGATCAATGGTTTTGACATACCTTCTTTGAAGTTGTCGGTTTAAATAGTGACATCAATATTCTTAATCAATCATTAGTGGTGGAGCTTGAAAAATTATAGAGAAGGTACTGAAAGTCACGTGACCTAATTTTTTTCTCTTATCGCTATGTTTCGTATGTTCGAATTAGCGATGCGTTGCGGGTCGGGTCAAACAATAAAAACTATAAATTACAGAAAGTTTTATATAAAATTTTTCGAATAGGGGACCGACTAAATACATAAAAAATTTGAGTAGAGATCGACTCAATACATAAAAAAGAATTTCGAGTGGGGATCGACTCAATGCGTATAAAGTTTTTTAACGAGTTACACGTATACTCGAGACTTCTGAACTAGAAAAACAGTAGGGATCGGGGTCCCCTCTGACCCAAAGAAGCTCCGCCCTTGTCAATCATCACTATTGAATAACATCATAAAAGGAGTGGCACCTGAATATTCATTTGAAGTATATGATGTAGAATATAAACATGAGTATTATCTTACGAGTATTATGTTGCTGATAGAATACATTGTAAACGGACATATTTGTAAAAATTTTCACATGTGTGGTGGTCAATAAACGAACAAAGTTTAAACGCTAAAGCTGGAAAGAAAGGATGTGAAACAAATGTTTGGTATTCTTTAGAAACAATTTCACGTAATTAATATGATAAAAACGATATTGAAGTACCTCCTTGCTCCTTCAGACGAAATTGCTGACCAACAAAAAGAAGTCAATGTTTAGAAAATGTAACCGATAAACTCAGGACAAGTATTTGTACGGATTTGGTGAGACATATCAACAAAATTGTGGAAGTATTTCCAGTGGTGAATCTAGTATTTTTATTTATGGGGTTTGAAGTTTTTGAGGTTTGGTGTTCCACCTCTATTTACAATTTTTTTTACAGCGGTTCAGTTCGGGTCGAATCACGTTATGTGATAAAATTACCAACCGAATATATGAAAACTAGTGGTGAACTCATAATTTTTTTATTCGGGTCGGATATTTTAATATTTAGACATTATGTTTTCTATCACCTTTTCTAGATCATTATTGTGTGTGTAACTAAAAAATGATGAAAAATACTATAATACCTACATACATTTTTATGTACATTTACAAAAATAATAAAAAAGAAAAAGCAATGAATATATAAAATGGTTAACACTAAAATAAATATATCCTAATTTCTAAGTCTATAATGGACAGACCTATGACTTTTCAGTTTTTCTAGTACTATATGTTAGACTTTATTATGTGATGACGTGTGTCCGGGTCGAATGACGTCACCTGGAGATAGACACACGCATCCAACCCAAAACACTACACAAGTCACGATTGTCGGCCTCGCAACCTGCCGGTCGACAGACAACAAAGGAAAGAGAATCGGCCCTCATCAGGGTCGACACACGATGCATATCAAAGGTCGACTCCGAAGGAGTCGGCCAACCATCCGCTCAGTGTCGGCTAAACGGCACATACGACAGCCGACACTCGAGCACGACAAGTCCGAGACGGACACCACAGACCAACGCTCCCACGAAAACAGGCCAGCGTGCCGACACCCGACTTGAGCACACATTTAATGCGATTACCCAAAATGTATACTGCAGGAACTTGGCACAGTCCAAGACGCAGACCTGCAGCCTACCTCCTTTGGGCAATTAGCATTAATGACGATACAAGAAAAAGGTTGAGGGTTATAAATACACCCCAACCACCAGGTTAGATCTCATTCAATGCGCTTAGCTTTGACCTGATTACACTTAATCTCTCGAAACGCATACTTACTCTCACGCCCGAGCTTGGTCGCAGGACACCCTGTCCTGCCCTCCAAGAACAACGGTGTTTCTTTGTTTTGCAGATAACAGCCGAGCTGAGACCATCCAGACCGAAGGCTGACTGTTCTCTCATCCTTGTAGTCGATCTATCAGAGTTGTTCGTCCTAGACTCCGGTCTATCCAGCCATTCTTGATAGCCCGATTCTACATTGGCGCCATCCGCACGGTACTCAACACAATTTCAAGGATGCCTGACCATCAAGAACGAAACTCCGAAGAAGACTTCATCACCCCAGACGGAAGAAACACCGCCGGATTATCTGGCGTCACTGATCCCCAAACCCTGATGCTCACACCAGAAATGGTGAGCCGAAACTTCCTACAACTCCGACAGATGATGAACGAACACGTAGCAGCCGAGAGAGCAAAGGACATACGTGTACAATTATCCTTCAACGACGAAAATCCCATCATCCCGTGTGGTGCAAGATGTTTGTACAGACCCTCTCGGGTCCAGCTAGAATCAGGTTCAACTCTCTCCCTGATGGCTCGATCGACAACTACGCCCAGCTGAAACAATTATTTTCCAAACACTCTGGCCAACAGAAGAAGTGCACAAAAGACCCCATCGAGCTACACAATATTCGACAGGGAGACCAGGAGTCCCTCCGAGCCTTCCTTGAAAGATACAAAACCGAATCTCTGACAATCGGCCACGCAGATGAGAGACAGAGATTTTCGCCTTCATCCACAGCTTACGAACGAGGCAATTAATCAAGGAGATGAGTGCCAGAGTTCCGGCGACGATCCAAGAAGCTTTCGACCGAACCGAAGCCTTCATCAGAGGTGAGGAGGCAGCACAACTCCGAGACAAATCGTCTGTCGGACACCAACGGTCACAATGTCGACCACAGCATAACAGGGACTCCCGCCGACCCTGGCAGTCAGGGGAGACAGAGGAAGCCAAGACGATCGTCGGCACTCCGGTTTAATACCTTACGAACAACCGTCTCCCTCTAACCAGAGGCACGATAAAAGGGACTACCCCAGCCTAACAAAAAATGCCAGGGAAATTTTGCAAACAGAAGATGCCAGTCGACAATTTGGCAAACCACGAACAATGGGCTCCAATACAACCAACCGAAATATGGCCAAATACTATGATTTCCACCTTGACAGAGGTCATGATACAGACGAGTGTCATCAGTTGAAGAAGGAGATCAGCCATGCAGTAAAAACAGGGCAGCTGGCACACCTGTTGAAAGAAATCAAGGAATAAAAGAACAAGAAAGAAAAGAAAAATGACAATGCCCCAATCCTAATGACACACACTTCTCACAACAAAAGACCAAAGCTCAGAAGAGAAAACTGGGCCAACAAGCCAATCTCCTTCCTAGCACTAGACACGGCCGTGCCGACACTCAGCCCCATGGTCATCATCGCCAATGTGGCAGACCACGACATTCACAGAACATACATTGATGGGGGGAGTGCTTCGGACATCATGTACAAGGCATGTTTCTCCAAACTGCCGACTCACATACAGCAACACCTCCAGCCATCTAAAACATCATTGGTCGGCTTCAGTGGAGACATGGTCTTCCCCGAAAGAGAAATCACACTGCCGGTAACCCTATCTGATGGATCGTACACAAGAACCGAGGAAGTGACCTTTCTCGTGGTCGACCGACCCTCACGATACAATATCCTTTTCGGTCGACCATCGATCTACCAGTTCGGCTACGTTGTCTCTACAGCGCATGGGCTAATGAAGTTCCCAACCAGAGAAGGCATAGCAACTATCCGATCCACCCGATCCGAGTCCAACCTTACAGCCGATGTCACAGAGGAAGCAGCTCAGAACAAGTGGAAAGTCAATGAGGAATACCCAGACCAACTGGTCACCATCGGTCCCGAGCTATCTAATCCGACACGCGAGAAGTTATACAACTTGATACGCAACAGCACAGATGTGTTCCCTTGGACGCCGGCTGACATGACAGGGGTATTAGGAGAAATCACTGAACACCTCCTTAAATTCGACCCAAAACAGCGACCGATGGCCCAAGCAAAAAGAAGAATGGCTCGAGACCGAAGCAAAGCAGTATGTGAAGAAGTGACATAGCTAGTTAAGGCAGGGATCTTGCGAGAGGTCAAGTGGCACACCTGGATCACCAACCCAGTCATGGTCGCCAAATCCGATGGCTCATGGAGAATATGTGTCGACTTCACCAACCTCAATAACGCATGCCCGAAAGACTGCTATCCCCTGCCGGCCATAGATGCCAAAGTAGATGCCCTATCGGGCTACACATACAAGTGTTTTCTCGACGATTACAAAGGATACCACCAGATCAAGATGGCTCGGCAAGATGAAGAAAAAACAGCCTTCCACACAGACAATGGCATTTTCTGCTACCGAAAGATGCCCTTCGGTTTGAAAAATGCCGGGGCCACTTACCAAATATTGATCGACCAAGTCTTCGACCCGGAAATTGGCCGAAACATGGAGGCCTACGTCGACGACTTAGTCATCAAAAGCAGCACAGAGGAAACAATGATCGGTGACATTGAAGAGACATTCGGTCGACTCAGAGCTGTCAACATGATGCTCAATCCGGCCAAATGCTCTTTCGGAATGAAGCAAGGCAAATTCTTGGGACACATAGTCACCGACCAAAACATCATGGCTAATCCTGAAAAAATAAAGGCCATAATGCAAATGAAGGCACCACAGTGTCTAAAAGAGCTCCAGTGCCTGAATGGTCGACTAGCTGCCCTCCATCGCTTCATCTCCAAATTGGCAGAGAAGTCGATGCCCTTCTTTCGAACATTGAAGCAAGTATCTGACAAAAAACAGTTTCTCTGGACGGAAGAAGCCGATAAAGCGTTCCTAGAGCTGAAATAGAGCCTCACGGCTCTCACACCAGTCACTGCGCCAACAACAGGAGAGGAAGTGATCCTTTACCTCTCTGTCGGTACCGAGGCCATAAGCTCGGTCCTATGCACCGAGCGAGCCGATCAACAGATTGCGGTCTATTTCGTGAGCAGAGCAATGAAGGACCCTGAAACCAGGTACACCAAAATTGAAAAATTATTATTAGCTCTAATCCACACTGCCCGGCTCCTGCGCCGATACTTTCAGGCTTACAGGATCACAGTGCTAACAAATTACCCCCTCCGGGAGGTAATTCAAAGACCAGAAACATCAGGCCGGTTCGCTAAATGGGCTATCGAACTCGGCGAACACGAATTACACTTCAAGCCACGAACAACGATCAAAGGGCAAGTGTTGGCCGACTTTATAACAGAATTGCAAGTCGGCCCCAGCACCGACAAACCGGCAGTCGAAGATTACCAACCCCCACCACCAATCGATGGCACAGATGTCTGGACTCTATACACAGACAGAGCTAAAAACAGTGAAGGTTTGGGTGCCGGCTTGGTCCTGATCGACCCACATGGAGTCGAAGTAACATATGTCATTCGACTCGATTTCCCTAGTACAAACAATGAAGCCGTGTACGAAGCATTGTTGGCAGGGTTGCGGTTGGCAAGAAAGATGAACGTGAAAAAGCTGGCGGCACGAGTCGATTCGCTACTGGTCACGAACCAAGTAAACGGTGTGACAACTTACAATTTACAGGTTAACTCCGTTAATAAATTGTGTTATTTTTCAATAACGTCCATTACCCCAGTTAACTAGAATAGTCATATGAGCATTGCACATGTGTCTACACGCCTGTTAACTAACTTGAATAGTTATACTTTATTATTTTATGTAAATCATATTTTATAATTATATACGAACCCTTTGTCATTTTATGTGACAATTATATTTATGATTTTATGTGATATATATGTATACATATATATCATATTCTATGATTGTATGTGAGTTATAAACACATAGCCATGATTTCATATCTATCAATTATGTGGACTCGGTTCATATTTAGGAATCTATATTCATGGTTTTATGTGATGAATCAAGAGTTATGCTTTTATAAACGTTATAAATAAAAAAAAATGTTTAGACATATACACGTTTAGTCATCATCAAGTTAGTTCCATTAACCCCCTTAGAGTTTGTTAACACATTCTAAAACTTCGAGGGATTTGTTTTGCCAAGTCCAAAACTTCTTTTAAAATAATAAAACTTGTAAGGGCTTTTTCTGTAATTGATGTAACTAGAAATTCAATCTTGTAAAGTTGGTAGGGGTTACTATTGCCAAATAATGAAAGTCGATTTGAAGCTAAAAGAGAAACCGTGGACTGGGGTAACTCCCGATCCCCAACCATCGCATTCAATTCACAATTTACTCACCATTATGACTTTCAATCGAGTAACCATTGGTTTTGATCCAGAAAATTGATTTCCCTTCAAGCATTACGTAAACTATCACAGTCCCAAAACCCTCTCGCATATTCATCGGTTTTTCGTTGCTCTCCGGTGAACAAACACGAGGATTCCGGCCAACCAGTACCACTACACCACTTCTACGTCACCACTCGACACCCCTCGATGATCATGAACGCAACAGCGACTTCAGAGCATCACTGTTAATCCCGGAGTTCGAGTTCGTGGTTCGTTCGGGTTTTGTTTCGACGTAAAAAACATATGAATCTCTCATCTCCAGTTCAAGGTAATCATTTCCTTACGTTAATCGCACCATTCTGGGCAACATTTCATGTTTTCACGTTTTTCCGGTGATCGGAATAAAACTCCGATCACCGGAGTTTATAAGGAAGAAGATGACTTGCGCTTGGCATAGTTCATATACTTTTCGCATTGGTTCCTGGCAACAATAGCTTGGCTGCCCCAATGGTTTGCTCCTTGACCTTAGGAACGGAAGGTCGCATGTTCGAATCCCAGCCCTCCCAATTCTTTTTCTGGATTTTTAAAACAAACGCGATTTCTGCCCAGTGTAGTAGATAAAGGATTTCTGATCTGTTTTTAAACCAAAACTTGATGCTGTCCTAGTGTTTAGAGCGTTGTAGTGTGAACTAGAGGTCACAGGTTCGAAACTTGTGACCTCCAGTTTTGCTATTTTAATTTATTTTTGTGTTTTCTTGTCTCAAAACCTATAACCAATTGTTAATCATGTCATTTTGGACCCGTAGAATTTCTTGTAGGCTCGTTATCTCATGGGTTTATATAAATTGAGTTTTATATAAGATATTTGGTTATTTAACGGTGTTTTATAAAAGAACAAATGTTTGGAAAATATATAAATGTACGTATTTAGAAATATGAAATGAACGTTTTAGTAACCTTTGCACTTGTGTAAGAATATACGTATTTTACGATATAAACGTTCTAAACATTTAATTTATATTCACGTAAATATTTATAAACCCATAAGTACATTTTGGAGTACTCTTTATTAACGTAACTATTATTTGGTTAATGTATACACAATATTTTCCTAAAGATTTCATGAACCTATATTATTAATAAATAATACACTCTTGTCGACTTTTGTGATCGTTGTGATTTTTGACTACTTGCCAACCTTTGAATCGTTTTGGATTTATTGAACCTTCGTCATGTCATAGTTTGACATTATTTAATTTCACCGTCGGTCTAGATCTAGCAACTTGCAATTTGAACACAAACTTATATATATATATGCTCGTTAGGTGCTTGGTAGGATACACAAGACCCATTATCTGCTATTAGCTGTGGTTATTTGTCTGGAATTGCTGTGCACCCTAAGGTGAGTTACACAAACTTTACGTTACGTCCGGTTTTGGACGATAACACACGCAAACACGTTACACCTGGTTTAGGGTGATAACACAACAACTATTATGTATGATTAAAGTAGAAATCCTGTATATATCACATGTTCACGTAAAATGCTTTATTTTTCAAGTC
>JBCNJP010000023.1:74358441-74455158 GCA_039602395.1 Deinandra increscens subsp. villosa | reverse complement strand
TTACGAACGAGGCAATTGATCAAGGAGATGAGTGCCAGAGTTCCGGCGACGATCCAAGAAGCTTTCGACCGAACCGAAGCCTTCATCAGAGGTGAGGAGGCAGCACAACTCCGAGACAAATCGTCTGTCGGACACCAACGGTCACAATGTCGACCACAGCATAACAGGGACTCCCGCCGACCCTGGCAGTCGGGGGAGACAGAGGAAGCCAAGACGATCGTCGGCACTCCGGTTTAACACCTTACGAACGACCGTCTCCCTCTAACCAGAGGCACGATAAAAGGGACTACCCCAGCCTAACAAAAAATGCCAGGGAAATTTTGCAAACAGAAGATGCCAGTCGGCAATTTGGCAAACCACGAACAATGGGCTCCAATACAACCAACCGAAATATGGCCAAATATTGTGATTTTCACCTCGACAGAGGTCATGATACAGACGAGTGTCATCAGTTGAAGAAGGAGATCAGCCATGCAGTAAAAACAGGGCAGCTGGCACACCTGTTGAAAGAAATCAAGGAATAAAAGAACAAGAAAGAAAAGAAAAATGACAATGCCCTAATCCTAATGACACACACTTCTCACAACAAAAGACCAAAGCTCAGAAGAGAAAACTGGGCCAACAAGCCAATCTCCTTCCTAGCACTAGACACGGCCGTGCCGACACTCAGCCCCATGGTCATCATCGCCAATGTGGCAGACCACGACATTCACAGAACATACATTGATGGGGGGAGTGCTTCGGACATCATGTACAAGGCATGTTTCTCCAAACTGCCGACTCACATACAGCAACACCTCCAGCCATCTAAAACATCATTGGTCGGCTTCAGTGGAGACATGGTCTTCCCCGAAAGAGAAATCACACTGCCGGTAACCCTATCTGATGGATCGTACACAAGAACCGAGGAAGTGACCTTTCTCGTGGTCGACCGACCCTCACGATACAATATCCTTTTCGGTCGACCAGCGATCTACCAGTTCGGCTGCGTTGTCTCTACAGCGCATGGGCTAATGAAGTTCCCAACCAGAGAAGGCATAGCAACTATCCGATCCACCCGATCCGAGTCCAACCTTACAGCCGATGTCATAGAGGAAGCAGCTCAGAACAAGTGGAAAGTCAATGAGGAATACCCAGACCAACTGGTCACCATCGGTCCCGAGCTATCTAATCCGACACGCAAGAAGTTATACAACTTGATACGCAACAGCACAGATGTGTTCGCTTGGACGTCGGCTGACATGACAGGGGTATTAGGAGAAATCACTGAACACCTCCTTAAATTCGACCCAAAACAGCGACCGATGGCCCAAGCAAAAAAGAAGAATGGCTCGAGACCGAAGCAAAGCAGTATGTGAAGAAGTGACAAAGCTAGTTAAGGCAGGGATCTTGCGAGAGGTCAAGTGGCACACCTGGATCGCCAACCCAGTCATTGTCGCCAAATCCGATGGCTCATGGAGAATATGTGTCGACTTCACCAACCTCAACAACGCATGCCCGAAAGACTGCTATCCCCTGCCGGCCATAGATGCCAAAGTAGATGCCCTATCGGGCTACACATACAAGTGTTTTCTCGACGATTACAAAGGATACCACCAGATCAAGATGGCTCGGCAAGATGAAGAAAAAACAGCCTTCCACACAGACAAGTGGCATTTTCTGCTACCGAAAGATGCCCTTCGGTTTGAAAAATGCCGGGGCCACTTACCAAATATTGATCGACCAAGTCTTCGACCCGGAAATTGGCCGAAACATGGAGGCCTATGTCGACGACTTAGTCATCAAAAGCAGCACAGAGGAAACAATGATCGGTGACATTGAAGAGACATTCAGTCGACTCAGAGCTGTCAACATGAAGCTCAATCCGGCCAAATGCTCTTTCGGAATGAAGCAAGGCAAATTCTTGGGACATATAGTCACCGACCAAAACATCATGGCTAATCCTGAAAAAATAAAGGCCATAATGCAAATGAAGGCACCACAGTGTCTAAAAGAGCTCCAGTGCCTGAATGGTCGACTAGCTGCCCTCCATCGCTTCATCTCCAAATTGGCAGAGAAATCGATGCCCTTCTTTCGAACATTGAAGCAAGTATCTGACAAAAAAACAGTTTCTCTGGACCGAAGAAGCTGATAAAGCATTCCTAGAGCTGAAATAGAGCCTCACGGCTCTCACACCACTCACTGCGCCAACAACAGGAGAGGAAGTGATCCTTTACCTCTCTGTCGGTACCGAGGCCATAAGCTCGGTCCTATGCACCGAGCGAGCCGATCAACAGATTGCGGTCAATTTCGTGAGCAGAGCAATGAAGGACCCTGAAACCAGGTACACCAAAATTGAAAACTTATTATTAGCTCTAATCCACACTGCCCGGCTCCTACGCCGATACTTTCAGGCTTACAGGATCACAGTGCTAACAAATTACCCCCTCCGGGAGGTAATTCAAAGACCAGAAACATCAGGCCGATTCGCTAAATGGGCTATCGAACTCGGCGAACACGAATTACACTTTAAGCCACGAACAACGATCAAAGGGCAAGTGTTGGCCGACTTTATAACAGAATTGCAAGTCGGCCCCAGCACCGACAAACCGGCAGTCGAAGATTACCAACCCCCACCACCAATCGATGGCACCGATGTCTGGACTCTATACACAGACAGAGCTAAAAACAGTGAAGGTTTAGGTGCCGGCTTGGTCCTGATCGACCCACATGGAGTCGAAGTAACATATGTCATTCGACTCGATTTCCCTAGTACAAACAATGAAGCCGAGTACGAAGCATTGTTGGTAGGGTTGCGGTTGGCAAGAAAGATGAACGTGAAAAAGCTGGCGGCACGAGTCGATTCGCTACTGGTCACGAACCAAGTAAACGGCGAGTTCGAAATCCGAGGCGAAGCAATGCAAAAGTACGCCAACAAAGTAAAAGAACTAACTTCCCAGTTCGAAGGATTTGAGATCACCCAAATCCCGAGAAGTCAGAATAAGAAAGCCGACGCGCTAAGCAAGCTGGCATCTCTCGCATTTGCCCACCTCACAAAATAGGTGCCAGTCGAAATCATCCATAGTCGGACAGACGAGATCAAGGAGGTGCTCGAAACCGACACAATAGTCTCCAACAGTTGGATAACACCAATCCGAGACTACTTACTACTGGGCACCCTCCCTAAGTCCTCACTCGAAGCAGCAAAGCTGAAGGCCCATGCTCAACAATACACACTTCACAATGACAAACTCTACAAGAAGTCATACCTACAGCCGCTGCTAACATGTCTGACGCCCGAAGAAGGCAACTATGTCATAAAAGAGATTCACGAAGGGATCTGTGGCACACACTCCGGCCCTCGGTCAATAGTGACTCGGCTGATGACAATGGGTTATTACTGGCCTACCATGTACACCGACACCGAAAAAGAAATACGGAAGTGTCGGGGTTGTCAGATGCATGCAAGTGTACAGCGCGTACCGAAGCATAACCTAATACCGGTAACATCCCCATGGCCCTTCTACAAATGGGGCATCGACATTGCCGGACCCTTCCCAGAGGCACCAGGCCGAATCAAGTTCCTCATTGTTACAGTCGACTATTTCACCAAATGGCCGGAAGTAAAAGCTGTAGCTACCATCACCGGCAAACAAGTCATCAACTTCGTCTGGAAGCAAATAGTCTGTCGGTATGGCTTACCAGGAAAGATAGTGTCAGATAATGGAAAGCAGTTCGCCGATAATCCGTTCAAAACATGGTGCCAGGAGTTGCAGATCACACAAGTATTCACCTCGGTCGCACACCCACAGTCGAATGACCAGGTCGAACGGACGAACATGTCGATCGTTTCAGGAATCAAGACTCGACTCGGTGAACAGGGGAAGAACTGGCTAAACGAACTGCCAAATGTTTTATGGGCCATACGCACTACCAAACGAACCAGCCACGGGCACACTCCATACAGTTTAACTTTCGGCTCCGAAGCTGTCATACCAGCCGAAATCGGCATGCCAACATACCGAACGGAGAACGTATCAGAAATCACCAATGATTCAGAACTGCTGGTCAACTTAGCTTTAACACAAGAACGCCAAGACATGGCTGCAATCAACGAAGCAAGATACACAAAGCAAATGGAGAAGTATTACAATCAAAAGGTCCGGGAGATCACCTTCTGACCTGGAGATTATGTTTTCCGACACAATGAGGCAAGCGGCCAAGAAAATCAAGGCAAACTGGGACCAAATTGGGAAGGCCCCTACCAAGTCAGTGAAGCTCACGCCAAAAGGCTCCTACAAACTGGTAACCATGGAAGGAAAAGCTGTTCCCCGACACTGGAACGTAATGCAGCTCAAAAAATGTTATTTGTAAACCAAATACCGACTCTGTTCGACACGCTTATCTTAATGATATTTTAATGAGAGTCGGCACACAACTTTTTCATTTTATGTCTCCCTACACAAACAATCGCATCTCACTATAATTGTTCGAACCGACTGGCTAATGTTGGCTAGATTATAAGTAGATCACATTTTACATGATTTATAGACTCATATCAGTCATTTCGGTTACACACAACCATGACAAGATTTATCTAACTTCATAACAAGGCCAAAAGACCCTTGTAGCCGTCACTTTATGGATGAGCAACCGTGTCGGTAGACCACAATCAGTAACCGACCGACTCGGCTTCCATCCCATAAACGACAGCCTTCGTAAGATGGTTATCCGTACCGAGCTATACAGGGAAACGCCTCGTCGTTCATCTCTCACAGCTCTCATTACTGGGTGACCGACACGCTCCCAAATCTTCCAGTCGGCATGTTAACAACCAACACATGGAACATTGGGCATAGATCGGACCACATAGACCGAAAGACTTCGGTCGAACCTAGGTATAAAAGCACAAAAACATGTTTTAACTATCATACATCCATAACAAGTTTAGCAAAAACATAAGACTAAATACATTCGATACCGACACACTCGTATCACACGCAATTGAGGTCGATAGCAAGAACATTGATGAATGTTCACTCACTCTCACCTTTACTCAATAAACTCAAAAACATTGAGGTCGATAACCGACACTATACGTTCACTCTCGGCCATCACAAGACATAGTCGACATGATGAATAACACACTCTCGTTCATACAAACAAATTTATTCCTATTATTACTTATTGTAAGTACTTTGAAATAAACATGGCAAACACAGTGTATAAAATATGAACATCTTTCATTGATAACAGGCCGACAGGCATTACATTACAACCCAATCGGGTGAAGGAAAAACAACATAACAAAGCCCAATCTATACAGGTTCGGCATTAGTAGAAGCAGTCGGCCCAACAGGAGTGCTGATCGTCCCAAAAGGTGCTTCGACTGGATAATCAACATCAGGGTCGACAGCCTAAAACACCGCCCGGGTCTTGTTCAAACACTCGGACAAGCTGTCGAGATACTTGTACTTAAGCTTGGCATACTCAGCGGCCGCCCTCTTAAGTTGCGCATCGGTGTCGGGCCTATAGTATTTACCCTCAGCCATAGGCTTCCCGGCTGCAGCGTGTTCAAAACCAGCAACAAAACCCAAATGGGCTCCCCGCCTCATAACAGCACTTTGAAGATTACCGAGTCTCGTCTTGAAAGGTCGACTGGCAAGCAGCCGGCCGACAATAAATGACGGTCCCTCCTCGACGAACCACTGTCGGTCATCACCCAAGTCCTTCGCCTGGGTCTGAACACCCCTGTACAGATCCGAAAGCTGATCTTTTTCGATTTTTAATTTCTCGAGATCAGCAGTTAACCCCTTCACCTCGGCCGAGTGATGAACAGTATCATCGTCACAACGTTTCCGAAGATCACCAAGGGCAACCTCATGCTCCCTTGCCGACGCCTGGAAGGCAGCAAGAGCTTCGGTATCGGCCTGCCTCCCAGCTTTGAGATCGGCAACCTCCTTTCCCAAGGCCGAGACCTTATTAATATCGACATTGGCATACGTTATTCTCAGGTCACCGATCTCTTTCTTCAATTTTCCAACTTCGGCCCTCTTGGCCGTAACACGGGACTTCAGGCTAGTGACACTCTTCTCCAACCTGGCATTGCGTCGAACCATGCCAACACCGGCAACATAAGCACGAGTTAGCTTAAACGTTGCCCTTCGGCGGTCCTCTTCTGGCGTCTCTTTGTCAAACTCGAGACGAGCACCAGCCGGGATACTTAAACAGGCGAACTCTCGGCACAACCTGGTAGAGTCAAGCCGAGAGCCACTGGTTATCTGCCATTCCGGCACAAACACCTGCCCGGCAGTACCAGAGTCGACCTCCTTAATAGGCGACGAAGCGAAGTCGTTGTCATCCACACACAAAGTGGTCAGCCTTCGGCCCTGAAGAACGTGCAGACCGCCTCAGTTGGTTGAGTACTATCTCCCGACTAGTATCAGTAAATTGAGACCCTTGGGCCTGCAAATCAAGGACGAAACTATCAAAATCATCAGACAGTCGAGAACCATACAGAGGAGAGGGAGAGATACTTACACTAGCCGCGACATCGTTAGCCTTTTTCTTTCTCTTATCCGTAAGAGAAATCTCCCCCTCCTCCGGCTCCTCCCTATCCCCTCCACCCAAGGACAAAATGTCGACTTCGGCTTCTGAGGCCTTATCGCGAAGCCTGGCCGATTGCTTCCCAACGGACACACCCCTACGCACCGCCACATGCTTTTGCCGGCGGCTGCTCTCGGTCCCCTCGGTCTCGGCCGCAACATCAGAGGCCTTCCTTTTACGGGTGACCTTGTCCTTCTTCGTCTTGCCAGTCACCACGTCGACAAGGACATTTGTCTCACCCCCTAGGGCAGACCCAATCAAATTCCGACCGCCGTCGGATATGGTAAAATCCTCATACCGACGACCAGTAGTCTCGTCGACGGGACTCCTTTCGTCTTGACCCAGCGGTCTGCTTCCTTGAATGACATCAGACGGGTCGTCCAAAGTAACGAAGTCCAGGATATCCATATCTGCACAAGGAAATAAACAAGGTTAGCAAAACCAGTAAAAGAAAAAACCAACAATTAAAGAAAAGGGCGACAGGGTATTACCCCGACCCTCAAGAGTAAAACACGGTTTCTCCGTCGTCGACAACCAATTGCGACTCAAACCAGCCATTGCCAATACCCTCTCAGGGTACTTCTTTAAAGGAAGCCTAAGGCCTGTAAGCCATCTAACCGTCTCCATGTCAAACTCCAGCTCAGGACGCTTCCATCTCTTTACCTTGGTCGACTTCCAAGGAAGGTCGACACTCATAATCTTGTCCGAAATAAAAAAGAACTTATCTTTAAAGTCCTTCAGGTTTGTCGGCAACCAATCCAGGTAACACGGGCTGATAGACCCATCCTCGTACTTTTCCCGAAGCTGCTCGAAACAAAACCAATCCCCCTGATGGTTTATTCTGTAAAACCGATGGAAGACGACGGATGTCGGCTCCGACCCCAGAGCCCAGCAAGTCGCCTCGAAGTGGGTCACCCTCAGAATGGCATTCGGATGCAACTGACTTATGTGGACCATGTTATGCTTCAAGACACTTATAAAGAATCTGGTCAACAGAATCCTCAACATGCCGATGCTAAAAGACTTGGTATATAAACCGACCATATCATCAGGAGGATTCCTAATGGATTGCATAGACGTCGGAAGGGTGGGGTCCAGTTTATCGGAAATACCAAAGCGCTCACAATTCTCATCTAACTCCGCTTAGGTAAGCGAAGATCTAAAATCCCTAATCCCTAAGGGCGCCATGAAGAGAGGAAGGAAACTATAAAGATCAAGAGAAGGAAAAACGTACCGGTAGAAATCAAGAAGACGACGCACAAATGCACTAAAAAGGAGTCGAAAGCCGAAGCAGAAGGATCTGTTTAAAGGAGGTAGAATGAGAGTGAGATTTCGCAGCAGTAAAAAATGAAAGTAAAAAAGGGTATTTATAGACAAAAACCCTAATCGACGGTTGAGTTACCACCCGTCCCATCACAAACCGTCACCCAAGCCCACAAAAGGCCCAACACGTGTCCACAGCTGTCATGCATTAGTGTTTGACAGGCGTCGGCCAAGACACATGGCCGACACCAAAATCTAAAAGCCGAAACGAATAGTTTTTTCTCTTAGTCCGATAGTGATGTCCAGACCACCACATACCGGACTGGGGGGCTGATGACGTGTGTCCGGGTCGGATGACGTCACCAGGAGATAGACACACGCATCCAACCCAAAACACTACACAAGTCACGAGTGTCGGCCTCGCAACCTGCCGGCCGACAGACAACACAGGAAAGAGAGTCGGCCCTCATCAGGGTCGACACATGATGCATATCAAAGGTCGACTCCGAAGGAGTCGGCCAACCATCCGCTCAGTGTTGGCTAAACGGCACATACGATAGCCGACACTCGAGCACGACAAGTCCGAGACGGACACCACAGACAAACACTCCCACGAAAACAGGCCGGCGTGCCGACACCCGACCTGACCACACATTTAATGCGATTACCCAAAATGTATACTGCAGGGACTTGGCACAGTCCAAGACGCAGACCTGCAGCCTACCTCCTTTGGGAAATTAGCATTAATGACGATACAAGACAAAGGTTGAGGGTTATAAGTACACCCCAACAACCAAGTTAGATCTCATTCAATGCGCTTAGCTTCGACCTGATTACACTTAATCTCTGGAACGCATACTTACTCTCACGCCCGAGCTTGGTCGCAGGACACCCTGTCCTGCCCTCCAAGAACAACGGTGTTTCTTTGTTTTGCAGATAACAGCCGAGCCGAGACCCTCCAGACCGAAGGCTGACTGTTCTCTCATCCTTATAGTCGATCTATCAGAGTTGTTCGTCCTAGACTCCGGTCTATCCAGCCATTCTTGATAGCCCGATTCTACATTATGTATCAATTATTAAACCTTCTTTATTTGATGCATCTCAATCTTTCTCTTACACATACAATTTACTTGTTACACCATGAGTTTTTTTCTTCTTTAATGATTATTATTATATTATGTGAATCCCTTCTCTAGTAACATGACTAAAACTATTTACTTCAAATGACTAATATTATTATAAACCCAAGTTTTTTTAGTAGTTTTAGGCATTTATCTTTATAAAAGATATCTTTACATTATAAAAAAAAACTAAATATTTTATAGTTGCATATTATGTAAAGCGTTTCAAAATTTTAGAAAGTAAAAATTCTAAAACACACTCAACGATAGATAAAGACAATTACATAAAATGATAATAAATAAAATGATAAGAAAAAGAAAACTTAAAATTTAAATATTTTTGTTTTATATAGAATGACATTTTTGCTGAACTTATTAATATTAAAGATTGAAAAAAAAAGGAGTGGTCACTGTAAATAGTCAATTCATGAAGTAATATAATAAAATAACACCATAAAGTATCCAAAAGACTTTTAAAAGTTGTGTCTCTTCTTCCCCCTACTCTCCACCATAAACTTAGAAGTTAAAGATACAAAGCTCGTCGTGGTCACCGGAAAAAACTCCAAGCTGCTATTTTTTTCTTCACTATTCATCATCCTCTTCTTCTCCATATCTTTTTCTTTTCAGTTTGGGTCGTTGATTAAATTTTATGGGGGTCGGTAATAAAATTTCTTGGGGGTCGGGGGTCGGTCATAATTCGATCGTATGTATAACACTAAACATTTTTTTTCATGGGGTTCGGATGAACCCCATCCCTATAAGGTGGGTTCGCCACTGGTCATTTCAAGTGGCGGTGACGAAGACTGAGTAATATTTTTAATTAATGTTATTTTTTTTAACAGCAAATATTATTAAAAGTGGAACCACTAGCAAGGCGTTAGAGGCCGTAAAAAGAGAGAATCATTACATTGAAAAAGACGATCAATCAGCCACAAGAAACTGAATGCTTTGATCTTGCAAATCACCCTTTGCAACGACGGAGGGCGATGGTTGAAAATCGCCTTGTTTCTCTCAATCCAAACAGACCACAATCCAGTAGGAAAAATGACATTCACCGCTTTGGCTTTATGCTCCGGGAGACTGAACGTATTGTGAATGTTGGTCAAATCGGCCACCGAGAAAACGAACACCCAAGGAAGCCGGCACCAAGATGCAAACACTTGCCACACCCGGTCCGCGTCTTAAGTTTATTGTTACTTACAAACAACAAAATTAGATATTAGACAAAATTATAAATTTTGTCCTTTAACTTTACCCGTTTTGCAACTTTTGTCCTTTATCTTTTTTTTTGTTACACTCTCTGTCCTTTAACTTTTTTTCTTTAATCTTTTGTTCTTTTTGACGGATTCCGTTAAAATCCACCTTTAAGTCAAGGTTATCTTTATCTTTTTACTTTTTAGGGTAGAAATTACATTTTTTGTCATTTAACTTTGCCTGTTTTGCAATTTTATCTTTTATCTTTTTTTTTTGTTACATTCTCTATCATTTAACTTTTTTATTCTTTCACCTTTTGTCCTTTTTAACAGATGCTCCGTTTAAATCCACCGTTAAGTCAAGAGTATTTTTGTCTTTTTACTTTGCAGGGGGTATTTATTGTACTTAAATTAAGAGACATGGTGGGTTTTTTACTTTGTAGGGGTATTTATTGTACTTAAATAAAGAGACATGGTGTGTTATATAAATCTGTATTTTTTTTCCCTTTATCACCTCCACTTCCGTTTCAGAGAGAAGGCAGCCTCGATCCCCGTTCCCCCTCTCCTCTTCCCCGGTCGAATTTTCGGTAGCCTCCCATCTCCGAGCCCTCTCTGCCCCGACCAAACCTCCGACGGCCCTCTACCGTCTCTTCGCCAAACGTCGGCGGTCACCAGGCCACCTGCTTCACCGACGACCACCCCCGACAATCCCGATGTCAGGTCGATAGGAGGTCGCCGGAGGGTCGTCGACAGTGTTCAATGGGATGTCGCCGGCCGACCGACAGTGGGGATGGGGTTTTCACCGGTGATGGTTTAAGGTTAGGGTAGGGTGGGGTGATAAAGGAAAAAAATTACAGATTTACATAACACACCCTTCCTTTTTCTTTAAGTATAATAAATACCCATAAAAAGTAAAAAGACAAAAATACCTTTGACTTAGAGGTGGATTTTAATAGAATCTGCTAAAAGAACAAAAGATGAAAGAATAAAAAATTTAAATGATAGAGAATTTAACAAAAAATAAAATAAAAGATAAGAGTTACAAAACATGCAAAGTTAAAGGACAAAATATGTAAATTTTTCTACTCTAAAAAGTAAAAAGACAAAAATACCCTTGACTTAACGGTGGATTTAACGGAATCCGTTAAAAAGGACAAGAGGTGATAGAAAAAAAATGTTAAAAGACAGAAAGTGTAATAAAAAAAGATAAAAGACAAAATATGTAATTTTGTCTAGATATTATTATATATATTAACAAAACTCATTCTGTCTGCCACTTTCATTTCCCTGTACTTGGTTTCGGCCTATCATCATTTGAAAACATAAATGTTGAGCCAGTGAGTGTATAACAACTCATTTTGTGTGACTTTCTCTCTATCTAGTTCTATCTTTCTCTTTCTTCATATATCCGTATCACTTTCCCATTTTACAATTTCAAGAAACCCCCATGGTGGTTTTCTCTCTCCGCCTCTTGCGATTCTGTGTATAACCACGACATGGTGGCTGCCGGACTGTGCAGCATTTCGCTTCGGTTACAGCGTGTCATCGCCTGTTGGTCATCGCCACTATGCGCTTCCTATGGCTTCTTGGGTTTTGATGATCCAGAGAGATGGATCTCTGAGTTCTTAGATTTCGTTTTTCCCGTCATCTCTATGAAACCTTCGTGTTGACGACCTCAGGTTATCTTCGAGGCTAGGGTTTCTGTCGGTCACTACCGCCGTCTGTTTGCTATGTCGTTGACGCATGTTTTTGATGGAAATGCAGATGGTGGCCATCGGGTTCTGGCCGGCCGATGCCGCCGTCCGTTTGTTTCGTTAGAGCTTATGTTGGGCTTTTACAGTTTTCAGGCAGTGGTGATGTTCAATATTTGAGCCTATGATGATACACCAGATCTGAGGCAGTGATGATACGATCTCTTTAATTTCTTGGCCCTTTTAATGTTGCAATGATGCTCCTGTGAGTAAGTATTTTCTCAAGCAGTGATGATATACCAGATCTGAGCCTAAAGGGTTCTCTTTCAATCTGTTATACATTTATTGAAACCATTGTGTTAAGTGTTATGGGGTATACATTGTTGTTACATGGTTGTCTTAGTTTCGATAGGTACAATACTCTTATTGGCAATATCCTATATTTGGCTTAAGGCAATGATTGTAGCTACATGCAAATTGTGTTGGTTGATGTACCAATATCATCTACGGCGGCTGCCATGTCTCCGATTACTTAATTTAGTGTTCCTATGATTATCGTTGGAGATTACATATTTCTTTGTTCATCTTTTTATGGTTTTTTGAACAGGCTATAATGGAGTTTTGTCTGAATCCATTGAAGCAATGTTAGGCCCTTGATCTTGGCGAGGTAATTACTTTACAGCCATGGCTGGTGTCTTTCTTTGCTCAATGGTTACAGATCTGAGCCTATTTTTCATGTTTAGTTATTTCTTGATTTTAGGTATCTCCTAACCATTTCATTTCTAACATCTATTTTTCTTTGTTTTTTTTGTTTGCTGTTTGATTTTTCAAATTCAATTTTTTGTTTTGTTGTTTTAGGCAAAAATTTGGGTACACATGACCTGTATGAATATAGTTTTTTTCATTTAATTTTTTAATTGGTTTTGGCAATGATATTTTATTTCAAAATTTTATCGTTACCCAACTTGAGTTTCGTATACGATCTAGAGCGTTGTCGCTATTATGAGTGACATATAACCTGAGCCTAATTCATTACTATTAAGAACCTATCGCCGCAACGTGCGGTTTGGTCTATTTCTTGTTTGTATTAAAAAGGAGGGTAAATAGGAGGTAGGATGTGCATGAGGATATGTGTAGTGTGGTGTTATAGAACATTATAGCACGCCATAACCCTTTAATCACCATTACGATCGGGTGTTATAAGCCCCTCTCCCTCCTTTGGCATTTAAAACATCACACCTTGTGAATGGTCCATGATTTGAGGCTATGATTTCATTGGTCAGTTTTAATAAAAGGACACCATCAAATATAACCCCCCCCCCCCCCCCCACACACACACACTACATCACTTTTACACATAAAGCCCTTTGTCATGTCATCCGCCACATGACAGATATCCCCCAAGGGAGGAGGGTTACCACTACACATAGCCTAAATGTACAAGCAATGGGGTCATGTGGTGCTTCTAGGCGTGTGTCACGTCGCATCATATATAATTGTTTTTTTAATTATTTTTTTACAAGCTTAACGAATTCAGCACAGAAATTAGTGATGTAACTGACAATCGTGAAACATAACTTCACGTTCAATACATTGAGTGTTTGGTTTCAAATATTAACGCCGTTATACATTTTTTTTATTTACGTTTTCGTTACATAACGTTATAACAATGCAATTTTTTTTAATGGCGAATCCATCATACTCTTAAACTACTCCACAAACTAAATTACCCAAATTACACCATTATCTGAGTTAAAACCCAAAACATTCAAGTAAGAGAACAAAACTTTTACAAAGTTGGCTAGTCCCACAATGACTATAGCAATGGAGAGTTATTGAGTTACTCTCCATTCTTTAACCCTATACCATTTTTATTGAGTTAATCTTTATATTCGCAAATGAATGTTCAAAGTTCAAACAGTCAATTAAATACAACCTCAACACGATATGATTTTAAGGTTGTCCGACACAACATGATATGACTAATTAAATATATGGGTCCTGTATATTTGAATAATTCAACCTATCAGCTGCCGAAACTCATCAACCATTTTCTACCCGACACGAGTGACACTACTCTTGTTAAAAAGACAACAAACATTAATTAAGCCGCTGGTAGTCCTTTAGCATAAATACTTCATGAAATAGCAACGAAAACATCATGAGTTCATGGACACATAGGGAACTTAGTTTCGCCGACCAAAATTCATTCACTAAATCAAAAGACAGAGAGAGATTTGCTTGCTAGTTTAGGTATATAATTTAAAAAAAGCGAAAAAAGGAAAGAAAAGATGTTCACACAATAAACATGTTTCTTTAATATATATATTTATCAATATATTAGTATGTATATATAACCACCATTGTTTTGATTCATATATCATCTATGTCTTAAGAAAAAACATGTAAACAAACATGTTATGCAACATACATTTCATAACACATTTGATAGTACAATTGTTTTATATCTTAGGTTTAATCATACTTGTAGGATCCAAGAGTGTTAGCTTTACTACAAACCTTATCCATCGTGACTCACCAACATCCCCCTTTTATGATCCTTCCCTCACCCTTTCACGGCGGGTGGTTGCCGCCTTGAACCGCTCTTTTGATCGTGCTAAGGTTTTCAGTTCCATGCGTTCTGGCGTGACAAACATTTTTCCAAACCCTCAGTTAGCTAACTATCTTATGAAGATCTCGATGGGCACTCCGCCACAAGACATCATAGGCGTGGCTGACACGGGGAGTGACATAATATGGACACAATGTGAACCTTGTTCATATTGTTTCAACCATACGCGTCCTGTTTATAAACCAAGCGTTTCCTTGACTTATAACAGGACAACATGTGGTTCCACAACATGTATGTTGGTCCCAACGAGATCTTGCACCACGTCTGATAACACGTGTCTGTATTTGGTCGTGTATGGAGATCTCTCGTATAGTTCCGGAGAGTTAGCAACCGAAACCGTTATAGTGGATTCCACTCAAAGTGGCATCTCGTTTGCCTTTACGAATGTGATTTTTGGCTGTGGGCATAGAAATGCTGGCATGTTTACCGACGATCAAAGTGGCATAATAGGCCTTGGAGGGGGGCCCTTTTCGCTCATTACCCAAATGGGTTCTTCGATTAACGGAAAGTTTTCTTATTGCCTGGTGCAAATGTTTTCGAACGTAGAAAGGTCAAGTAAAATGTACTTTGGTGATGCTGCCACGGTTTCCGGAGTTGGGGTTGTTTCAACCCCATTGTTTTCCGGAAACCCTAGCACCTTTTACTACCTAAATTTCGAAGGGATAACCGTAGCGGGTCAACGTGTCGACTTCTACGTGACAAAACCTAAATCGGTCGAAGGTAATATCATCATCGACTCAGGAACATCGCTGACACTCCTTCCTGAAAGCTTCTATAACCGACTTCAATTGGCGGTGAGAAGATCGATGCAGGATATCCTACCCGTTGGTTCTGACCCGCGAAATAACTTGAACTTGTGTTACAACCCGTTAGACGTGATGGATCTTCCGGATATGGTGGCTCATTTTAGTGGGGCAGATGTGGAGTTGAACCCTATGAATACCTTTGTTCGATTGAGCAATGATTCGATTTGCTTGGCATTTGCTCCTGTCGAAGGGGTTGTCATCTTTGGGAATCTAGCACAAATGAATTACTTGGTTGGTTATGACCTTTATAAGAAGACAGTTTCGTTTAAACGCACAGACTGTTTGAAGTTATGATCTACGCGAATCTACCACCAATAAATTTTCTCACAAGAATACATGATTTTATAATACGTCTAATATTATAGTTTCTTATTTTGTTTTTGATCATCATATATATATTCTATTCCAGATTTATCTATACGCGCGTTACATGAGATTGGTAAAAATAATATAAATAATGAGACGTGATAAAGATACAGGAGGTTTTAATTTCTACACAGGATACAAACGGCCGTTTGTACCCAAACGGCCGTTTGTAGTTTTTTTTAAATAAATATTTTAAATTATTTAAATTTTATAAACATTAAAAAGGTTTATTTACTATATCTGATAAAATGTATTTAAACGAACATAATAGTGACTTAAAATAATAAATTTTGAGACTCAGAATCTTTGCCGGTACCGTCTTAATGGCATCTCGACAAGTCTTTTCCGGTGTTGGGTGCCCATAGCCCATGGTTTTTTTATTTTAATTTTTTTCAAAATGTTTGTCGAGAAGACTTGTCGAGAATAAGTCCTTAAATTTATCAGGGGTAACGGAATACCCCTGATAAATTTAGGGACTTATTCACGACAAACGTTTTGAAAAAAAATTTCAAAATAAAAAAATCATGGGTCGTGGGGGACCCAACACCGGAAAAGACTTGTCGAGATGCCATCGAGGCGGTACCGGCAAAGACTCTGAGTCTCAAAATTTATTATTTTAAGTCACTATTGTGTTCGTTTAAGTACTTTATCTCAGATATGGTAAATAAACCTTTTTAATGTTTATAAAAGTTAAATAATTTAAAATATTTATTTAAAAAAAACTACAAACGGCCGTTTGGATACAAACGACCGTTTGTATCCTGTGTAGAAATTAAAACCTCATGTGTCTTTATCTAGAGCCTAAATAATAACTTTTATATGTAATTATTATATTTTTAAGCATGTGTTAATAACATAAACACATGCAACTCTTTTATATGGTAACATGGCTTTTTCTTACCTGGAGGTCATGGGTTCAATTCCTGACAATGATGTTTCAGGTGTAATTTAGGAGTAGATTAGAGGGTGTGTGTATTAGCCGTTAAAAAAAATATGAGTTAAATTAGTAACGTATGGATTAAATTTATAGTTAACAGATTTTATCAATTACGTACATAAAATAAAAGGTTATTTTTCTGACCACATTATGTTCATATGGCGAGAGACTTAGACCCATTAAACTAATTATACATGTACAGAAAGAAAAAATAAAGATAGTATAGAGAAATATAACTAATAAGAAAAACTCGAAGTACTTGTACGGTCTAATTTTTGTAGGTTGTCACATTTGTAATCACTGAAACAAAATATATATGCAAATTTCATTCAAAGACAATATGTGTCTATAGATTTCGGAGTAAATCTAGGGTGTACAAAATCTCATTAGAGATTGAGATTTCGCACAAGTAAGAAATTTCTCGACACATTTCTCACAAGAAATGTCTCTATACATTTCTCACAAGTAAGAAATATATATGTACCTTTCTTACATTTGGTGAGAAACCTTTGAGAGATTTCTCATTTCTAGACTTATACATATTGTAGAATAGCCTCGTTTGATAGGGTTAGACGCGAGAACAACTAGATTAGTGGTACTATGGGCAAAAGGTGGGTGTAGGTATTCTCTGTATTAGGTTTTTAGGTTTTCACTCAATACAATTACATTTTGATATCGTTCTCGTGTGCTCAATCATCTTTTACATGTGTTCTTAGTGATTATCTCCTCAAACATTCATATCAGCTCATTATAGTTGTTAAATCAAGTATTCCAGATCCGATGGATCGTTATTTTTGGACCTACAATTGGTATCAGAGCCCTTGGTGCTGTGATGCCCACTCCCAGACTTGGCACCAGGAGGGGTCACTAATCCGATTTACTCATGAACACATGGTACAACAGAGATAACTAAGCAGCGGACATTTAAAACTTTTCATTTGTTTATAAGCCAAGTACAATAGTAAGGAAGATACAACATAATCTAACAACTAGATCTTATCTATGTTTATTGCCAGTCTACTACCGAGTCCTTTCATGATAGCTTGTCCACCTAGTCTGTCCTCACCAAAGCCCTTTCCTTGCTACCTTAAACATCGTCATCACCTGACATACATATGTTTTTGGAAAGGTCAGCTTACGCTGGTGAGTTCTACGTTTTTCAAAAAAAGTGTTACCTTTGCCTCGAAAGTTTATTCCAACGCTTGGGCCTTAACGGCCCCCTTTTATCAAACATAACAGAATTATACTATAACTTTAAAACCATTATTCATTAAACATTTATCAGGTATAAGCATTATACCAAAATATAACCCTTAAAACATTTATCAGGCATAAAACAGAGTTATACCAAAGCATTCATTCAGTTAATCATTTAACCATTTCTCCATTTAACCATTTACCCGTTTAATCGTATAACCGTTTAACCTTATAACAGGTATAAACATAATAGTGTTATATCAAAACATAACCTTTAAACCGTTTAGTACTCAAAGTACTCTAGGTCTCCTAGTCCCTCTCTTGTGCAAATAATCATTAGGTATAAAGCATAAAAGAGTTATACGAAATATTATAAGCAGTCATTTATTTAATTACTAAGCATTGTCTATTGGAACCACGTTAGTTCCTCGGGCAACCGTCGCCACCCGAATACCTTTTCAATAGAGCAGCCGTTGCTAACCGCCGTTCCCCACTTCTAATTGCACAACCACAGTCTTCCTTTTTACATAGACAATATCCGCTTAGATTAAAACCTTTTGAACCCTTTCATCCTTTTCAAAAGTCCATTTAAATAACCCTTGTATTTGGAATCATAACCTTTTCAACACTAGTCCATCACCCGTATATGATAATAAGCGTTTCATAAATATAATGTTTTGGTCTCGTTTAAACTTCAGTGAATCCTATACTGGACTGAATCTATAACATTTCCTATTGTATTACAGGTGTTTATATATAGAAAGTATCGCAGCGTATCCACCACACCTTAATACAAACGGATATGATATAGGATGATCCCAGTATATATTACCCCTTATAATCATAACAAGGCCAATAAGATTATTTTTACCCGACACTTATTCGCATACGCAAGCTTAGACCAAACATTCACATTTTTCGTTTCTCAAAACTTTATATAAAAGTTTCATCCTTTACATTACGCGTTTATTATAAGTTTCCCGACAACAGTTTATAACAGGTAATCATCATTCAAACAGTTATAGGCCTTAAAGCATTTCACGTATGTGTATCGGCACAAAACATGTAAAAGGCATTTTAACACATTTCCTTAACATTTCTCATATATAACATTCCTAAAGTATTTTAGGAGTTTAACATGTTACGACATTTCTCCCGTAAACACTATCATAACCTTTTTACGTATATTTCAAATCAACAGTCATTTAACAGTTTAGTACTGTAAAACATTTCATCAATAATAATTTTTCATAACATTTTCATAACCTTTCACATATATATCAATCAAAAACCTTTTAACAATTCTAACAGTTAAAACATGCAGTATCTCAGTTATAAAACATTTGAATATATTTTCATAACATTTATATGTATATCAGCCCGAAACATTTGAAACATTTAAAAAATTTAAGGAGTGGGCTCTTAGAACTCACCTTATTCTCTTAAGCAGTTAATTCAGGCAAAACCTCCGCTATGCCTTCCAATTAAACCTAATCACGTATTGTATGGCGTTAACGCAAGGTTTAATATAATAAACACTTCCTATGTTTATTTTATCATCTTATTATCTTAATAATATTCAATTATTAAGTTCATTCCTTTTTAAAGGTTAAAATGACCAAAATGCCCTTTATGCAGTTATCCTTTTCTTTTAATGATAATACGAAGACACGCATTCCTATAAGTAAACGCTCACTCCGGGATCACCTAGTGAGGTATGCCAGTTCCCAGTTGGGATTTATGCGACACCCCTGCTTTGCCAGAAACCCCAGTGTAAAGGCGCTTACCCTTCCGGTCCGCACGAACTTCTAAATATCCGATTAACTCGGTATATCTAATACTTTAATATTTATCAATTTTAACTTCATATATAATTATAATATATAAAAACATGTTGCCATACCAATAAAAAAATCCCCATACCCTCCGGATTATTTTATATTAAAGAATCTTATTTCGAAACCCTAATTTCCTGTTTTTCTCATTTCTGGACCAAATTTCATTTTTATTTAAAACCATCTTAGGATATTATCCATTTTAACATTTTAGAATATGCTTTAAAATATAAAAGCTTAATTCAAAACCGTTTACTTGATTTGGGCAGAGTAACGTTATGAAAACCCAAATTTTGACCCGTTAACAAAACCTTAACCAAACATTTTCCAATTGTGAAATAAACTTAGGGCTTTCTTAAAACAAATTAAATTAGGATTACTTACAGAAATTCAGACCCTAATTCTAACCCGATCACCCAATTTCATCATAACAAGCTCAAGAACCCAAATTTTTATGCATTTTTAGAAAACATACTTAGAGGCAATATTATCAAAAACTGAAAGAGGTTATTGTTAATCATAACTAATGATGACTAAGTGCAGAATTTGAGCTTCTATCTCCAACCGAGCTGATCGAATTTTGCAGAGGAAGGTAGTGGCTCATATAAGGGTTTTTAGAGAAGAGATTTGAGAAATTGGTGATGTAAAACGAACGAATTCAGCCCCTTTTTATAACCATCGAGGTCGCCTAGGGTTCTTACACATATGAGGGTGACTAATTCGGCCGAAATCGACACCTAGATTGGTCAATTTCGTCAAAACTTAGGATACACGTCGAGCTGTTGGAAGAATCTGGTCCATAATCAGGTTGCGTACCGCGAGGTAACCCTCGCGTACCACCTGGAAACTTTCGCATAATGACAGTTTTGGTCCCTGTGCCTTTTTATTTACATTTCAGCCCCCATACTTTTACCAAACTATCATTTTATGCTTTAAATCATTATATGGCATATTTATAAAAGTTTCTAAGGCTTAGGACACGCTCGATGATATATGTATACATACGTATATATACATTTATATTTATATATATATATATATATATATATATATCTTTCACTATTTTGCACTTTAACCCCTCTAACTTTTATCTTTTTATCATTTTATGTACCAAAACGTTATGGGACCTAATTCTAATATTTTTAGGGCTCGGGATACCTTTGATAAGGTTTATATACATTCGTGTATATATATATATATATATATTCTATCAATTTACGTTTTAGCCCTTTTACTTCTCATACTTATCATTTCATGTGACGATCCACTTTAGAATACATTTATAATAACTCCTAAGCCTCGGATTCATATAAATACGTATAAATCCATATAAATACGTATAATACTCGTATACGTTATGTATTTATTCATTTTTAACAATTGTTTTAACGTAAGGATACGTTCTTATTTATTTTTCGAGTAAATTACGGATTTTGTCCTTGTGGTTTGTCAAAATTTCACCTATAGTCCTAAGTTTTCAAAAATTACAGATTTCGTCCCCAACGTTTGCCAAAACGTTACGGATATAGTCCCTGAGATGGATGACCGTTAAAAAATTCTGTTAAGTTAATGTTAAATGACTAATATACCCTTATCGTTAATAATTAATTACATAAAAAATAAAAGGTGGGCCCCACCAGTTCATCTTCATCCCAATTTACCTCCTTCACTAAACTTTTCAACCACCGCCGCCACCATCTTAGACCATCACTTCCGGTCGCCACCATCTCACTACACCATCATTATTGCAGACCCTCGCCACCGCTGCCACTATCTTCCCCTTCAAAGTCGTCGAGAAATGCTCCATTCAGGCTCTCCCATTCGATTCCCCCCCTTTTCTCTGCACTCGCCAGCCGGCAATTCACCATCGTCTTTCTCTATCCACCACCGTCACCGTCACTTTGTTTCTATTGCACCATGATACCAATTTACAAGTAATCTCACGTTCTCCAAAGCTAATTACGCATTTTTGATTTTCCTACTTTGCAATGTGTTTCTAAGTCTGTTATTTCGATGTAATTAGTGTAAAAACAAGTTGATATTTGATGTGCTTTTTTATCCTTCTGATGATTAAACCTTCGGCGGCGATGGTATTCACTATTTCATTCGTTTTTTGTTCCGATCGGTGGTTTATGGGTAAGACTTTTAATTCTAGTTGATTCTTCAGGTGTGTAAACCCATGTTAATCTTTGATTTTTCTTTTGTATGTGTGAGCTGTGAATGATGCTAGAATCGATAATTAGTGGTTGTTCTTGATGTATTGTGATAATTTGATGGTTATGAAGTGTTAGGTGCCAGCGTATGGTGGTTGTGGCGATAGAAGCCGCCGGACAGCCCGAATCAGTGGTGGTAGGAGGTTGCAGGTTGGATTATATCGGTTGTAGAAGGTTGTTTGTGGCAGATTAGGGACTGGCGAGTTAACTCGGTGACGGCGGAAGTGTGGATATGGAGATGGAGCTCGGCGGAAGTATCGGTGGTGATGGAGCCGGTTTCTTCATCTCATTGTGACTTTTGTTTTATGTTATTTTCTTAGGGTTTAATTTTTTTTATATTTAAAGAGAGGGGTATAAATGTCAATTCACACTCACATAACGAAAATTTTTAACGGCCATCCAACAAAAGGACGAAATCCGTAACGTTTTGGCAAACGTTGGGGACGAAATCCGTAATTTTTGAAAACTTATGACTATAGGTGAAATTTTGGCAAACCACAGGGACGAAATCCGTAATTTACTCTTATTTTTCACATGTTTAACTATTCTAACATGTATTCCTACATATATATTCATCAAATGAATATTTTACATGCATTTAAGCCATTACGATATGTATATGTATATACATACATATATATCTAATTTAATACAATCGTGTACACGTATTTTCTTCCGGTTGTCATGTATTTCCATCATATTCGCTTCTAAACAAGTATTTCATTTTGATATCATGTATATCAATTATCTTTGATATAAAACACGTATCAATTTATTAACAAACACGTGTATTATTCATATAACCCTATCTTTTATCAATTCATTACCCGTTAATGGGTAATCATGCACTTTTTCATATGTTTCATCACGTTTAGTTATCTAACACATATATCATATGTATTTATAACATAATTACGTATAGTAGTTGCAATTCATTATCCTTTACCCATTTACTAACCTGTAAACCATATCAATATACTTTTTAGCTACTTAACATGTATAGCACACATATAATTCAAGTTATGAAATTTTGGGTGTTACAGGTGCTCATGATTGTAACATCCTGATTTCTAAATAGTTTAACTATGTTAAGCTGTGTTATCTGTGATATATGTATTTAGTTATATTGCACCAAAATGATGAATACTTGAAGATTACGTTACATTAGAAGATTAAATTATAGGGGCAATTGTTATATATCTCCTTCTAAACATCATAAATAGCATATTTACCCGATAATAAATAAAAATTGCATATATCCCCTATCCCTTTCTTTATGATAAAATATTGCGAATATACCCAATTAAATATATTTTATTAAAAAGAAATTACATAATGACCATCTTACCCATTCTCCAACCCAAAATCACAATTTTACCATTCTATTCTCTTTTATGTTTACCTTTCTCCAACCAAAAATTAAAAAAATTTCAACGCTATCACAATTTCAGCTACTGTCTAAAGGATTGTTGGTTCTTGAAAAATAACAAAAAAAATCTTTTGAGCGTTCATAGATAAGAAGCATGGGCAACCGGTCGAACTTAGAGTTCCGATAGAGCCGGTGTTTACGAGTTCTTCATCCGCTTCACCTCTCGCCACCATTCTTCCTCCGTGAAGATCTCATCCAAATCGATCTTGAGTTCCGATAGAGCCGACGGTTGTGACCCACCCTTGTCTGACCTCTAAACCTAATTTCTGTCACCAATCCACAGATTCAACGGTCATCAGAAGTGTCGTGCCGTAGTTGCCACTACTCGGTTGCCCAATTTGTGCGAGGATGAATTGATGTCAAAGCTACTTTTGTTCGTTTATGCGATGATTATATTCGCAGGTCTATTATCATTTGCTTAAGTAGTGAAACACTCACAGGAGATTTTGCTTTTTTTTTTCTTATATATACACAATACAATACTAGGGTAAGGATACTGCGAAAACACATTCTTTTCTGAAAACAGCGAAAACACATATTAAAACCCACACAACTCTTTCATACGTTAACGATTTTTCACTAAATTTACACCAAAAGTCTTAGAATTACGTTATCTTTAATTCTGGAGAAAAATATTAAAAAAAATTTAACGTTTTTTTTTGTGATGCACATATGTGCACCATTATCATTAGTGCTGTACAAAGACGAATTATCATGCGAAAAACACCCTTTATGCTAAAAACATATTAAAAACACTAAAACATTTATGATACTAATGATAATAATACATGATGTACATGTGCATCATATAATTAAAAAAGTTATAAAATGTAATTCAATCTTTAAATCTATAGATAACACAACTATAAGATTTAGGGTGCAATTTCTTTTTAAACCTATTAATGTATACCACGTGTATGAGGTTTTTTTTTGGTGTGATGCACATGTGCATCATTCAATAAAAACGCAAAAATATGATGGAAATATATGACATATGGTGCGACTTAGAAAAAATATTAACTCATACTAAAAGTATAAGTTTTTTTTTGTGATGCACATGTGCACCACACAATATATATATATATATATATATATATATATATATATATATATATATATATATATATATATATAGGGGAAGGATCCTGCGAAAACCCTTTATATTGCGAAAACGCGAAAACCAATATTAAAACCTACATAACTTCTTCATACGTTAGTGTTTTTTCATAAAATTTGCGCCAAATGTCTTAGAATTACGTTATCTTCAATTCTGGAAACAAATATTAAAAGAAAATTAACGGTTTTTTTTTCTCCGTGTGATACACATGTGTATCACGTGTGATACACATGTGTATCGTCATCATTACTACTGGACAAAAACGAATTATCATGTGTAAAAACACTCCTTATGTTAAAAACATATTAAAAACACTAAAACATTTATGGTACTAATGATAATGAAACATAGTGCACATGTGCAACATATAATTAAAAAAGTTGTAGTGTTATTTTTTTCATTAGATATAAAGATAACATAACTATAAGACTTATGGTGCAATTTCTTTTTATAACTAGTAATGTATACCACATAAAAAAACGTTAACTTTTTATTTTTTTTATAGAATTAAAGATAACATAATTATAAGACTATTGGTGAAATTTTTTTAAAAATATATTAACGTATGAAAAAGTTATGTTGGTTTTAAGATGGTTTTCGCGTTTTCGCAAAATATATGCGTTTTCGCATGATCCTTTCCCTATATATATATATATATAACGTTATTTTTTAAAAAATTTTATAGGATTAAAGATAACATAATTTTAAGACTTTTGGTGTAAATTTAAAAAAAAAATATTAACGTATGAAAAAGTTATGTAGGTTTTAAGATTTGTTTACGCAGTTCTCACAAAAAGGTGTGTTTTCGCAGGATCCTTCCCCTACAATACTATATATATATATATATATATATATATATATATATATATATATATATATATAGGCCTCGGATCAAATGCGGCCCGGGCATTTGCCTAAGTCCGGTGCGGCCCAATAACTCAATGACACGTAGCACGTTTAAGATTTTTAGCGGAGGGGTATTGTTGTACTTTTAACACGTTCAGTTTTTTTTGGTAACCACCGTTTTGGTAACTGCCTCTAATACCGCGATTTATTTTATTTTCGAATCAGAGTTATCAATCACATCTTATAGCAATCCACAAGCTTTTTCGATTTGATTAGGGTTTTTATTGTCATCGTAATTCAATCACAGTTATCAATTCGCGACGAATTTGTGTTTTTGACGCTGTTCATCTATGTCGTCTTCTTCTTCTGATCCAATGAGTATTAGTTTCAGTTCTGAGGAAGAAACCGAAGGTATTTTTTGGATCATAGCATTCATCGGTTATTCTGTAGTAGATAATGTTTGTTTGATGTTCATTAGTTTATTTGATTTCTGTTTATTTATTTATCATCGATTTAACATCCTGCGATCATAGCATTCATCGATTATTCTGTAGTAGAGAATGTTTTTTTTAATGTTTATGTTTTCAAAAACTAATTGTTGATTTTCTGTTTGTAGTGGATTTTTTCAGTACGTTTTTATAGGTTTTCAAGTTATCATGCTGGTAGAATTTTATGCTGGTTGTTTGTTTGTGTGCTGGTCAATGTGACTGTTATGATTTTTTAAGGTTTTTAGTAAATGTATGCAGTATGTTGTGTTTTTTTTTTTTGTAGCTGAAGTTGATGGATTTTGTGCAAATGATGGGGAAGCTATTAATTGTCAGTCGTTATCTGGTAGTAAGCGAATATCGCCATCAACGGGGAAGAAATACTATTTACCCAGTGTATCCCAGTCTGCTAAACCTGAAGTTGGCATGCTTTTTGACAGTGTTGAGCATGCTGTTCAATTTTATAAGACCTATGCAAAACTTGGAGGTTTTGAAGTCCGAAAGAGTACTCAGAGAAATTCTGGCCCTATTGTTACAGCCAAGCAATTAGTTTGTTCCAAACAAGGACATAGAAGATTCCATAAAATTGACACCTTAAATGATCCTGCTGATGCTAAAAAGAAATGTAACGATAAGCGTCGTAGACCATCGAAAAGAACTTGTTGTCCTGCGCTCTTATATATTAGAATTCAGATTGATGGAAGATACAAAGTTCAATCATTTGTTGAGGAGCATAACCATAAGTTTGTGGACTCAAGTGATATTCACTTGTTGAATTCTTCAAGGAAGTTGTCATGGACCCAACAACAAACAATATATGATTTGTCCAAACTCAATATTGGTCCTGTTAGAGCTTTCAACATTTTGCGTGAAATGTGTGGTGGTTTTGAGGATGTAGGGGTTACTGCTGTTGATTGCAAAAATTTTAGAAGGGATTTGAATACTTTTATTGCGGAGTTTGATGCTGATATGGTTGTTAGACGTTTAATGAGTAAGAAGGAGTTCTGTGCTGATTTTTCATGTGAGCACACTGTAGATGATAAGGGGAATCTTAATGGGTTGTTTTGGGCAGATGAGGAGATGAAAAGGAATTATTCTGTTTTTGGTGATGTTATCGCCTTTGATGCAACTTTCAGATCTAACAAGTAGTTTTTTGTTTTAATTTCATTCTCTGTTTAACCATTTTTTATGTAAAACTTAAGGTTTTTTTTTTTTTAATATGCAGGTATAAGATGGTTTTTGTTCCTTTTACTGGTATTGACAACCACAACAAGAATATAACATTAGCTGCTGCGCTTTTGAGTTCTGAAACTACTGAAAGTTATGTGTGGCTACTTAATAATTTTCAAAAGGCTTTTGGGTCGGATCCCAAAGTTGTTGTTACTGACCAGGATCCTGCTATGGCCAATGCAATAAAACTTGTTTTTCCTAATAGCAGGCACAGGTTGTGCATGTGGCACATTATGAAAAAGCTGGCTTCAAAGGTAATCACATATCCATGCTGGTATTATGATGCTGGTTAAAATAATCATTGCTTTTGATTTTACATATTTCCATGCTGGTAATATCATGCTGGTATATACATATCATTCTTTTTTGTTTTGTACATATTTTCCATGCTGGTAGTGACTTTATATTTGTATATCTCTTTTGTTGTTTTAATATAGGTTGGTCATAGATTATGTCGAAATAAAAAATTTAGGAGAAGGTTGTGCGGGATTGTATGGACGGATGATATTAGCATTGACTATTTTGAATCTTCATGGCACAAGATCCTTACTGCTTATAAACTGAGTCGTAATAAGTGGCTTTGTCGTATGTATAATATGCGCACTGATTGGATCCCGGCATACTACCGTGATGAGCATATGTCTGGATTAATGCGTACGACATCTCGATCTGAAAGTGCAAACAACTTTTTTGGACAATTTTCTAATGATCAGAACACATTGGTTGAATTTCTTACTAATTTTGAAACCGCCATTGAGTGTCAACGATTTCAACATCGAAAAAATGACCATGATACGAGGTACACCACTCCAGAGTTCAAGACTGAGTCTATATTGGAGCGTCAAGCTGATAAAATTTATACGAGGGGGGTATTTTATGATGTTCAGGAACAAATAAGAGTTGGTCTTAAAGATTGTTTTTCCATGGAAACTTCTGAAGTTGATGATTTTTTAAAGTTTAGAATAAAGGATCTTACATTAAAGAAGAGATGGTATTACGAGGTAATTAAAGTTTATGTAATTACATAACTTATGCTGTTAGTTTTATGCTGGTTTCATGTGCTGGTGTAATAGTCTTTGCTCTCATGTTACAGGTTCTTTTCAGGGAAAGTGACATGACTTTATCATGCTCATGTAAGCATTATGAAAGATATGGTTTGCTTTGTAGGCACATATTCTATGTTTTGACTTTATGTGAGGTCAAGAGATTTCCAGAGAAATATATCCTACGTAGGTGGACTCGAGATGCTGTCCTGAATTCTTCACGTAATGATATTATTGCACAAGATGATGCTGATCAGGGTTCTGAAAATGTTAGATGTTTGGTAAAAGATATTATGACATCTACCGAATACATTGTGAATCGGTTGGTCACAAATCTTGAAGAGTTGTCGGTTTTTCGTGACCAAATTAAGGATTTTATTAAGAAAACTGATGTTGGTGCTTCAAATGTTGACGTTACTAAACAAAAAGAAAGGCATGCTGCTATACTTGGTCATATGAAAGGCAAAGAACCTGAAATAGGAAAACCCGTTATAGTTAAGACAAAGGGTTCAGGTTCTCACAAAACAAAGCGTATCCAGTCCGCAGAAGAGCACTCGATACAAAACAAAGGTAAGAAAAAGCGAAGATGCAAGAACTGTGGTCGCACGGGTCATAATAGTCGGACTTGCAAACTGAAATGTGATGATGATGGGGATGACATAAGTTCTTCAGGTGATATAGATGAAGATGATTTAGAAGATGGTTATCATGGTGAAGAATCAGAAGATACAGAAGATGAAGAAGAATAGGAAGATGATCAAGATCGATTGTCATATGCTTGCAGAAAATAAAACCATGCTGGTAGAATCTTGGCATTTTCATACATACTTTTGTGTTTTTTTTTTAATTTTTTTACAACAGATTTTCATTTTTCTTGGTTATGCTGGTATACTGTGCTGGTATATGAAAAAATAAAACATTCATCTGCAATATTCATATGATCTGCATATTTTCCTTTTATATAATACTATTAATGAAAATTTGGCACATGAAACGCCATTACATATATATATAGAAATATAAAACATAGGAACTGAAAAGAAGTAAACAAGAACACATTATATATGGTATTTGTTCTTGAAATCAGTTACTTCTTCAGAGAGGCTCATGGTGCTGTTCATCAATTTGACCACTTCCCTGTCAATCCTATGCTGTTCAACGAAGTACCTGCGTGAGGCAGCAAATACAGGGTTGTTTGGGTCTTTCAAAACAGCATCCCTGAGGGCCAATGTGTCTTGTGCTTCCGATGAAAAGAGTTTACACAGTTGGTAGATGTTGTTTGTGATATTGAAATCTTCTTGCCTTGAAGATTTCAGTTTTTCTTTGATCATGAGCTTGCAGATTTGCTCTTTGTTTGAAGCCATTTTTTAGAAGTTGGATTTTTGTTCTTGGTGTAGGGTTTTGTAAGTATGAGTAATGCTGGTTGAACATGAACTGGTATTTATATATAGGGCACTTTTGTCTCTTTCCAACGTGTTTAGATTATGAATCTTTTTATAGATATTTAATTATTTAAGTTAAAAAATTATAGTGAAATTAAGTTTTGGAATTTTAAAAGGCACCGTGCTGTTAGAAACGATCAAAGACCATTAAATACTTTTTTTTTGGGACTTGTGAGTTCCTCTTATTATATTTTTTAATGTTATTTGGTTATTTTACACCTAACCCCCCCTTCCACCTCCCTATCCCAAACCTACTATAAATACCCCCTACTATGACCAAACTTCTCACAAGTAATCACTTATCCTTTTTACTACCTTTTTTATTTTCAAAATGGCATCTTCATCTAACATTTATGAAAATGTTTCAAGTGAGCAGTTGAAAAAGTTTATTTTAACAAAAATCGACAAAGAAATTTTTATTCAGGATACACTGGCTGCAAACATCAAAAGGATCCGGGAGGGGATTCAGGTGTCTGATACTATTGAGGAGGAGCTTGTGCTGCTGCCAGTTTCTGATATCCGTAATGCTAACCTGATGTTCATAAGAGAGATGAAGAAGAAGGAGACTGATTCTTTGGTTGAAGCTGAAAAAGCTTTAAATGCTGTTGTTTCTTCTATCATCACGAAGAATAAGTTCCTAGAATCTCTAGATTAGTTTTTAATGTATATTGTTTTTTGTTTATGTTTAAGATGATGTTCTTATTTTTATTATGTTTAATGGACTATTTTTAAGTTTTAATGCTGTTGTGGATGTTTTTAGTCTTTATTTTATTGTTTTTGTTTATCAACATTTTTATCATCATTGCTTTTAAGCTGGCACTATTTTGCATGCACTTAAAGAAATGATGCCATAGGCTGGGCTATGGTGCAGGCTACTTTTACAGCCGAATCTTTTTTTTAATGCATATCTTCGATGTAATGATGACTATGATGGCTTAATAATAATATTTTTTATTTTATTTTTCCTTCTAAATAATGTTAAATTAAATACGAAGTCTTGTGCTGGTTCATTTGATTTTATGCTGGTCAAATCTTATCATTTCCTCAAATTTTTTGACAATTTTAAGATATGTTTTTTTGTGACTGTGCTGGTAAATGTTGTGTATAGAAAAGTCAGTATAGTTTTTTTAATACGAATTCCTGTGCTGGATCCATGTGATAAAATTTTAACTGAACAAACAGAAAAATCAACTGCAAATCAAGTACAAGCATCTATGAAAATAAAAGTCTAAAATTTAAAGATAATTGTTCAAATGTTCAGATGTTCATTCTAACTCCCCAATATAGCTTCAAGTCTCTCCTTAATTCTTTCTGCAGCCTTTACTTTTAATTTCTTTTTTTGTTCTTGAGGCAGCCTCATGAATTCTTCCAGATATTTGATTAATATATGTTTATGGCAATTTATATCTGACCACAGTATCTTTGTCAAGAGAATACATCTAAATTCTTCAAGCTGTTCCTTTTGTTTTGGGCCCTCATTTGAAAGACCAATTTTCCAATCTTTCACATCCCCCCCCCCCTTGTATGTTTCCATGTGTAACATGGCAAAGACACCGCAGTCGACATAGTTTTTCTGTGTCCTCCAACTCATATCTAACCTAACTGCCTTTGCATTTTCAATCATGCTCATCTTCAGAGGTGTGTTTAGTTCAAGATATTTCATGAACGTATCATGCTGCATAAAAAACAATTTTTATAAAGAACTTATAGTTGTCATTGAAGTTATTTTTTGTAATAAACCTATAGGATATGAGGAAATTACCATGATACGGTATCTGGTTCCATATCTTTGAGCAACTGTATACTTGTCTTTCATGTTGTCTAGAATCTCAATTGACGGTTTCAAAAAATTGTAACAGACAACTATGAAGTGTTTATTGAAGAACATAGGCACAAAGACTAAATCAAGTTCATCAAAGTTTTTGTATGGTGATGTAATCATCATCTGGCCAATATTTACAGTCAGCTCCCCAATTCTTTCTTCCATTGGTGTTTTTTGCAGAAAGAATTTGTCTCCCTAAAAAAATAAACGTGTGCAAAGTTTTAAATATTAGATTTTTGTGTCTGTGCTGGTAGTGTGTGCTGGTATAAATATATGCTGGTATGTCATGCTGGTATAAATTAACATTAATATTTGTGCATAGGTTTATTATACTTGAAAAAAGAAAAACATATAAAGAAAAGTGAGACATTTTACCAGTGTATGGCATGTTAAGAATAACCTTTTTGGATCACCTTCCTTTCTTTTTTGTTCCTCATTGTTCAAAAACTCTGCCCAACAAGTAAATATGTTTACATGGATGTATTCTGTAGGATAGAAGGATTCAAATGAAGCTCTTGAAACATAGTTTTGAAATATGCTCTCATATATGTCCTCCCTACATTAAACAGAAGTATTAGTAACATTCCCTAAAATATCTTTTTGGAGTTATTAATAATTAATTTACCAGCCATCTTGCTGTGCTGTGAATATGTACTCTGCAGTAACCAGCTTCATTTTTTCCTCTTTTATTCTATTGACTCCCATTTCATGCCATCTCTCCTTTTCATCAGCATTCATTGTTTCATAGGAGTTAATCTTATCAGAGATCACAGCCTTTTTTTTATTAAAATCAGACAACAGAATCTTCACCATGTATTTCACCCTTAGATCATTAATCTCAATATTTTGCTTGCTCGATACTTCTGTTATGACGTTTTCCCAATGTGATGCTGGTCCACCCATAAATGTCTCCATGTGTCTCATTGCAAAAATGCCACCATCAATAACATTATTAGTTGTTTGCCATGGCATGGATAATCTTTTAGGAAGCACTGTGCTGATTTTTTTTGATTTTGCTGTGTTAACCTTTGTAAGATATGCAGCAAGTGTGTCTCTCTACAAAAATAAACATTTTTTTTAGTATAAAATGTTAGCATGTGTGCTGGTGGAAAAGACAAACATTTTTCTTACTAGGATTTTTGGGCAGTTTCCATATCTTTCATTGATTCCAAGATTGTCTTTAACATTGTCTAATATGTACAGTGCAGGTTTCAAGAAGTCGAAACATATGACATAGAAATGTCTCTTGAGATTCATTGGACAAAATAGTAAGTCCACACTCCTTATTGTTTTGTAGATTGAGCTTTGAAGAGCAACATCTATATTTATTGTCATTATATCAATTCTTTCTTCTTTGCTACAATCTTCTTGAAAATTTTCTTCTGCCTAGAAATATTTTTTAATTCAGGTGATTAGTATTAGTAGTTAACATAATATATAATATCAAAACATTGAAATAAAATGTATGCTGGTGTTTGACAAATTTTTTTACCAATATGTCACAACTGCAAAACAGCCTTGCTGGTGAATCTCTGCTTTTAGCTGATTCCTCTACATTCAGAACTTGTGCCCAGCAGTTTATAACATTCACATCTACTATACTTTTTTCATACATTGAATGTATATCATTCCATCTCAAGATATTCCCCTCTGCTGACTCAAACAATTTTTCACTGAAAAAATAGATAATAGGAAATTAAGATAAACCACCATTGAGTTTTACAAAAATATAAATAGGGGGTATGTATTTTATGTTAGTCTTACCTTTTTTCGCCATCCCCATATAGAAAGCATTTACCCATGATAAGTTCCAATTTTGTAAGTCTTTTCCCTACAGCAACCTTCCTTTCCTTGTATGGTGATCTCAAAGCATCTCCTGGTCTTGTCACTCGAGAAGGGCGTTGAACAGCAGGTTGTTGAACTTGGTGTAAAAGCGGTGCTGGTGGTGGTGGTTGGATTATAGGGTGTTGAACTTGGTGTAATACCGGTGCTGGTGGTGGGGGGTTCTCAATCTGAGCATGGACACTTGTTGATGCATGTAATGTAGTTGCTGCATGTTCTTGTGCTGGACTGAGTTTTGACATAGGTACTGGTGTAACTACTGTCTTAGGTGGTTTTGATGTATCAACATCTGGTGTTAGTTGACTTATAAACAGGTCAAAACTGGGTTCATCAAAAAGTCCATTTGTTTTTAGAATCGGCAACTTCTGAATAAGTGATTCTACATCAACCTCATCACCAATTTTTGGTGTTCCAGCCTTTTCAACACATTGCTCTTCACATTCATCATTTTTATCTTGTTTCATTTTAGATTTTTCAGTTTTATCACAAGCTTGTATTATCTCCTCCATATGTGTAGCAGTAATACTAACTTGTGACTGTGTATATTCAGCACCACACTTTGAATCCTCTACATTCTGTTTATCAGCTTCTTTTTTAGGCTCTTGTGCTGTTGTTTCCTTCGCATCTATTTCTTCATTACCAACATTTGGTGTTCCAGCCTTTTCATCATATTGCTCTCCACATTCAGCATTTTTAACTTGATTCATTTTAGTTTTTACAGCTGTATCACAAGCTTGTAGTATCTCCTGCATATGTGTAGGAGTAATACTAACTTGTGATTCTGTGTATTCAGCACCAGAATTTGAACTCTCTACATTCTTTTTATCGGCTTCTTGTTCAGGCTTCTGTGTTGTTGTTTCCTTTGCATATATTTCTTTCTCTACATGCTGTCCCATTTCATTCACTTCTTTACCAATCTCCTGTGCGGGTGATTCATATTCTTTCACAGGTTCTTTATCTACATGTTCTTCTTCTGCCATCACTTCTCTATCATCTTCCTGTGCTGGTTCTTCTTTGTCACTGTATTTTGTCAGCAGTGATTTCCAATCGTTAATCACATCTTTTAGTAATTTGCTGTTTGGAAAATCAGTGTTTGCTATCATAATCATTTGATCAACATCACCAATCATCATCTCAAGATGTGCAGTTTTCTTCTTAAAAAGACTTATCCATTCCTGTATTAAATCATAGTATAAGCTTAAGTTCATTTTAACGAGAATTATGCTGGTGAAATAGTATAACAGAGTAACTTACATGTTCATCTTTTGTATTTGGTTGTGTAAGAAGAGCAAATGAAGCAAATTCTGATAGACCTTGTATTGTATCATTAAAATATGATCCATCGTCCACATCTGCTTCTTTTGCTGTTTTGTTCCTTGATAACTGCATTTCATTATCAGTATCTGTTTTCTCATCATCATCATTGTCATCATCTTTTGATGACAATGATACTTCCTTTTCTGAATCAACATCATCCTCATCATCCTCTGATTCTGCAGATATTACCTTTTCTGAATCAACATAATCCTCAACATCTTCTGATTCTGAGCTTGACGAAATACGATAAACAACCCTCTTTCTCTTTCTTAATGAGGCTATTGTTATGTTGTTTTCATCAACACCTTCAACCTTATGCTCTTCAACCCTATGCTCCTCAAACTTATGCTGTTTACTTTCGTCATTCACCGGTCCTTTGGACCTTTTCCTCTTTATATTCACTTTAACTTTAACATTGTATTCTTCTTTCATCTGTAAATCTACTTCTGATACAACTTTGTAATTCTTTGACACCAGTTCATCTTCCAGTTCTCTTAGTGTGTGAGTTGTATACAATCCAATTGCTGGGGTTTGTTTACCCTCTGGAAATGTACCCTTCCTCATGATATGAGCATACCATAGCTGTCAATAGGTTTAAAAAAAAGAATGAGCAGAAATATTTTTACAAAAGTCAAAAGAATATGCAGAATAAGAATACATATAATACATACTCCAAGAAAAGTAATTGGACCGTTATAATGCTCCACTCCATTCCAGGCCTTTTTTGTTCTGTTTAGACATTCTATTACATAGCTGCACCAATCATATTCTTGAACTATAGCTCCCTCTGGCAATGATTTTAGAAACCTCATGTTGACAGTAGATTGTTTGGTACATTCTGCTAAAGTAGACAACACTATGACCAAGAAATTTAAACAAAACATTCTACCAGCATCTGATGTGTTCTTGATCATATCAAAAACATGTTTAACTGTTCTTAGTCCTGATTTGGGAGGCCACTGTGCTCTCCACTCAAGCATAACTTGATCCTTATGGGATCCCTTTTCAGACTCAAGAACCTTCTTTTTACCCATAGGTATTCCAAGTACATCATGTACCATTTTTCTGTCTAATTTGATGCTCTCTGTCCCCAAATTAAGGGTTCTGTTATCATGGTCATAGTTTGATAGAAGCCAGTAACTCAAGTTGTTTGGAACCATAGTAACTGACAAGCTTTTCATTGTTATAAATCCAATATTACTAATAGCTTCAAGTCTCTCTTTGCTGAGTTTGATATGAGAAAAAATGTCACAAATGTTTTCTGCCTTGTTCCTCATGTATAATCTTTTGTGACTGTATGAGATATATGGTTGTGGATTCTTTGATTCTTTTGATGCTGCTTGTTTAGGTGAATGAACTTTTTGTTTCTTTGATTGAAAGTCATCATCAGATGATTCCTGATTTTTTTTATCAGTTCGTTCACCTGATATAAGTTATGCATACCTTATTAGAGGTCAATTTACACTTAAGACCAGCATAGTTTGCATATAGTTTACAATGAAGTACACCAGCATGAAAACTAGAATAACCAGAATAAGACCAGCATAGAAACTAGTAACCAACACAGGAACATAATAGAATGAATGTAGTTTTACAATGAAGTACACCAGTACCTATGGCAAAACTCAGTCCAGCACAAGAACATGCAGCAACTACATTACATGCATCAACAAGTGTCCATGCTCAGATTGCATATAGTTTACAATGAAGTACACCAGCATGAAAACTAGAATAACCAGAATAACACAGGAACATAATAGAATGAATGTAGTTTACAAGCATAGCATACCTTATTAGAGGTCAATTTACACTTAAGACCAGCATAGTTTGCATATAGTTTACAATGAAGTACACCAGCATGAAAACTAGAATAACCAGAATAAGACCAGCATAGAAACTAGTAACCAACACAGGAACATAATAGAATGAATGTAGTTTACAATGAAGTACACCAGCATGAAAACTAGAATAACCAGAATAAGACCAGCATAGAAACTAGTAACCAACACAGGAATCTAATAGAATGCATGTAGTTTACAATGAAGTGCACCAAAACAGCATAGCATAAACTGTATGTTAAATGAACGCACGAGCATAATTACTAGTAATCCAACACAGCATAGCATTAGCATTATTTGTGTAATCGTAAACCCTAACATTATCTAATCAATGCTGTTGCATACGATCAGTTTACCTGTATCAACATGAACAATGTGCTGATCTTCATTCGATTTTTTAACTCCTTTTTTCTTGGTTCCAAACCGTTTTTTACCTGAAGATTCAATTTGTGGCAGCATTGCGTATAAGAGAATATCCAGAATTTGTGTACAAAATTGAAATGGTTATACAATTAGAGGAACTTACGATTGTATGTAAGTGATGCTTGTTTTCCAGTGTTACATTTCTTCGAATCTCCGGAATCCATGGCGGTTTTACGATTAACAGGGGGATGAATGAGGGTTTTATGCACGGTAAATGATCGTGGAAATATAGGCGGTTTCTAAAATTAAAATTAGACAGTCTGACGGAATTACCCCTCCGTGTTCTTTTTAATTGACATAAAAGGTGTTTTTTGGTTTTTTGGTCTATCCGCATGATACCCGTTAGATGATAGATCTGACGGCCTATATTGGGCCGCACCGGACTTAGGCAAAAGCCCCTGCCGCACAGGAACCCCCCTCTATATATATATATATATAGGGTGAGGTTCATTGTAGACCCCTTAAAAAGTGTAGACCCCGTAGACCCCCCTATATTGTTCTATAAAACTCACTAAAAATTATAAAACTCATTGTTGTTGGTTTGGTTTTTTTATGCGATAAGTTTTTAAAAATAAAAAAAACCTAGAAATTTGTTGCAGACAATGAAATATACTTGTTGTTAAAAAAAGTATATTATTCTATAAAACTCACTAGAAATTATAAAACTCATTGATGAGTTTTAAAACTCACTGTTGTGTTTAAAACCCACTACAATTTTAAAATCGATGTTCTTTAAAACTCATTAAAAATTATAAAACTCGTTACAAATTATAAAACTCATTCTTTAGATTAAAACTCACTGTTGTGTTTAAAACTCATTGTTTAACTCACTGCAACTTAAAAAATCGACGTTTTATAAAACTCACTGAAAATTATAATTTCAAATTAAGAAAATAAAAAATAAAGAAAAAACTAAAAGACATAAGAAATAAACCCTAAATTAAAATATAAAGATAGAAATATGAAAAAGTAAAAAAAAATAATAAAGACCAAATTCAACAAAAATGAGTTTTATAACTTTATTGAGTTTTAAGGGGTCTACGGGGTCTACACTTTTTAAGGGGTTTACAATGAACTTTTGACTATATATATATATATATATATATAAATGCAATGTGGTACTCTGGCTTGAACTTTTACATTTGGCTATGATGATAATTGGTTTGTAGACATAAAGGAAAGGATGTTCCATTCGAGTGATTTTGTGACGAATCACTAAATCTTTAGTTGCAACCAATCATTTAATACACCGATCTAAGCCATAAAAATTTTCGAAATGACAAAATAAATATATAATCTTAGGGTGGATATTGAATCAAGTCATTAGGACTTATGATTCTATTAAAGATCAACGAAAGTATAATTTGTTTATGATACAGACTTATGTAGGCTAACTAATGACTTAGATATTTAACATTGTAATCGTAGTGAGCGAAGCGCAAGGTACACCATCGTGTTAAATAACAGTTACTAACAAGATTGTATATTTGTATGATATTTTGAGTGTTACCAAAAGTAAAAATTTCAGACCAATTACACAAGAGAAGCAACCATATCCCAAACAATTCATCACATTATATATTATTAAAAGGATTCAAAGGTTCCTTAACATGGGTAATTGCAAATACAGAAGTAATGGTCTAAAGGAGGAGAAAATACACATACTCCATTGCCATTATGTTCTTTGAAACATCGTTCTTTACATGTATAAAGGTTACAATTATTTTTGTCCAACACAATTGTGCATCTATGGACGACTGAAGCTCCAACTGAAAAACAAACATAATATGTGTTATTTGATAAAAACATAAAATACATAGAGTGTCTATGTTGTTATCTTAAACTAGATTTACTATTCGTGTGTTGTAGCGGGGATAATACGAATACATATCATTATCTTAAACTAGATTTACTATTCGCATGTTGTAGCGGGAATAATACGAATACATAAAACAGTTGAATTGTTGTAACACAACGTAGAGAAAATGGAAATACAAAAAACTACATGACGTTAAAATTAGAAGCCAACTCATGTGTTTCATGTGTTAAATGTGTTGCGTTTGATAAAAACAAAAACAAAGAATAAAATGAAAGCCATGTGGCATCATAAAAGAGCTGCATTGCTATAATAAAACATAAAGAAAACAGAAAATAGAAAAATTCTGCATAAGGACGTTTAAATTAGAAGCCAAATACTCAAAATATTGTATTTAAGACATTGATATTATGTTACATGACTATACATATTACACCACCCTCTTATGTTAATTTGTTGTGTTTGAATAAAAAACATATAAAACAAAAAGAAAATTCCATTGCGACATGACAACCATATAGGGCAACATGGACTAAAAATATGTGATTACTATTGCCCTCGTCTTGCTAACGTTTATATAGTAAGTATTTAAACCCTACATTACCTATGTAAACAAATTTTATCTTGTTTGGAACTAGATTTTACAACTCGCGCGTTGTCGTTGTGATAACGCGCGTATACAAAATAGTGTTATTGCTAAAATACAATGTAAAAATAAAAATACAAAAAGACTACGCAATGATGTTTAAACTAGAAGAGTAATTAAATATAACACTAAAAAATTAGATACATAAAGATAATAGTGTAAAAACTAACAAAAAACTTAAAAACAATTTAAATGAATTAAAAATAGTATAATAAAATAATAATAAGACCATCACACGATAAAAAGAAATTAAACATTTAAAAGCAGTGGTGTAAAACTAAATCAAAAACCAAGAAAAACACTTTAAAAACGATTTAGGATGTCAAATCATATGTTAAAATATGTTGTGTTTGGATAAAAAAATTTATTCATGTCATTTGACAACACCACATGCCGTCACGTGGGCTAATGATTTGTGTAAGTCACCCGTGAGTTACTTTTCTTATGGAGTCGTAATTTGTTTTATAAAATAATAGTAACTGTTTTGGTGACATTGTGCAACATCATTTTGCCATATTACATGCGTAATATAAATTGTTCTTTTCTAAACACAATAATTATAACGCATAACATGACGATTAATAGAAATACTCGTGTGAGTTTAGCAAATGAGTCGGTGTTAAGTTGGTGGTATAGGTATAGTCTTATGAAAGAGGATTCTTATTTCAAAGAATTTGGCATGGTAGTTATAATATAATAAGTACAAATGGGTAACGTAGATTTTAGGTCAGATTCAATAGTCGGCACATATTTTTTTCTATTTCTGTTTTCTTTAAATAGCAATGTAATTTGTTTTATGTGTCCGTGGCGATCCACGACAACACATGAATTACGAAATCTAGTTATACAGTATTCTCATATAATAAAGTTGTCAAACAATCTAACAAACCTGCAATTAGAATAATGAATAGCAACAAGTATGAGAATAAAGACTTGGTCATGTTGATTTATGCTTGCTTCTCGTGGAGTAATAAAAATGATTTTTGTTTGAAAATTGATCATGTTTAATTGGTTTAAATAGGCACATATGTCTCTTACTTTGTTTATTATTAATCTTCAAAACCGCAATCTCTTTTTTTATATTTAATTACCATATGTTACGATAATTGATTATCAATGCTCTTCTCTGTCTCAGTTAGAAGTTATAAAGAATATTAAAACTATTGTCCGTTTACTTGTTATTTTCATGTTATTGCAATTTGATGCTAAAGTTTTATAAAACTGTTTTAAAATCAATTTAACCACTTCCAAATAAATATTGCATTTTTTTTGAAGTTCAAATAAAAAGTTACTTTTTGTTTGTATTCATTAGCGTACTATACGTACATTTGTTAATATTTTATCAAAGCATTTAGAGTCACTATAGTCAATATATAATTTTAATTTTTTTTATAGAATGATATTTTAAAGTTGGTCTAAATTCTTAAAACTTAAAACCGGCTAATATATTTACTTTTTTTTCTTTTTGAAATATGCTATAAGCATCGGTCATCGGTGTTATATTCATGAATCTTCCCTTAACATTTTTAAGTTTTAACACAAAGTACCTAACGACTAACGTGTCTTAAAAAAATAAAAAAAGATTAATAGCCCATTCTTTAAGAAATCCAAAAGGGCTGGTAATAGGAAATTGGGGGATAAGAGGGCGAGGCCTTCCAGCTCAGAACATGAGGAAATTGATATTCGATTGGTAGACGAAGTTTTGGAAGATCTCAGATTCCCGTTTCCGAGTTAACTTAAGGAGAGAAAAGAAAGGAAATGAAAATGTATTTGTGTTCCAGAGTTTCATTTAAGGAGAGAAAGGAAAGGAATATAAATGATGTTGTGTTCCTTAGTTTCATTTAAGGAGAGAAAAGAAAGGAAAGGGAGGGGAAAGTAGGCTAATTACTTAAGATTTCTTTTTCTTCCAATTTGGAGAGAAAGTGGAGAGAAAGGAAAGGAAAATTATCTCTCCCTTTCCTTTCTTTTATTTTCTCTCCTAAAGTGAACTCGGGTACAGCTTGCGCTGAGGCACATCAACTGGAGAAGAGGAGGTCTCGTAACAAAGAGGTGTTAGACATAGTGGAGGTGGCTAGTATTGTCAATATCGATCTCCATGATTTCAGTGAGATGGTGGATAATCAAATTAATGGAGAAGAAAAGGTCGATAACCGAGTCGATGGAGAGGAGTCTGATGATGTAAATTAATAGATTTCCTATCGATTAATATCCGTGGGGCTGGGGATGACAATAAATGTTCATGGATTTCCAAGATTCAATCGAAGAATCGTGTTCAATTTTTATGTCTTCAAGAAACACAAATTCTGGATGGGGACGCATAAATATCAACAGAATATGGGATTGAAGAGGGGTGATAAATTACTAGGTTGATGCGAAAGGTAGATCTGGGGGTTTAGTGTGCTCGTGGAACCCTGTGGTCCTCTCCATCAAGGAGGTGATAAAGGATGCCCATTTCATGGTGTCGGGTTCGGTGGTGGGGAAGACAAACACTATTAATATAGTGAATGTTTACTCGCCACACGACCTAATATTAAAACGGGTTTTGTGGGAGAAACTAATCGAAGTCAGATGGGCTAAAGCTGGGATTTGGATCATGATGGGAGATTTTAATGAAGTCCGGACCGAAGACGAACGCCTTAATTCTGAATTTCATCTGGCAGGGGAAATGGTTTTCAATGCGTTCATCGATAAAGCTGGAATTTCTGAGTATCATATGGGGGCTTAAGATATACGTACTCGCACGCTAATGGGAATATGTATGCGGAGTTCAAATCCTCCTGGCCTTTTGCTTCTCTGGTGGTGCTGCCGAGGCTGTGGTCGGACCACGCCCCCTTGGTCCTGCGTACGTCGGTCTCTGACTTCGTTCCTAGGCCGTTGCATTTTTTTCCTGATTGGCTTAATCATGAGGGTTTGGAAGGTGTTGTTATTGGGGCTCTTAATGGGGTGTGGGAGCAGTCTAAACCTGATGTGAGGCTCTTGGCTAAACTGAGGAAAGTGAAAATTAAGCTAAAGGAATAGATCAAGAAGAGGAGGGATGATTACGATGGGAAAAGAGAGGGACTTAAGTTAGATTGTGGATGGTATGATGCGTTAGGTGAACTAAGACCGTTGTCCACCGATGAAATTAATGACTGGGCCAGCAAAAAAGTGGAGTTGAAAGACATTGAGCTGGGTGTTTTGGCGGATGTTAAAACTAAGGCTCGTATACGGTGGTGCTCGGAAGGGGACGAGAACTTTGCGTTTTTTCCACGGAGTTGTTAATCAGCAATTAGTTGCTAAAGATAGAATCAATGGGTTAAAAATTGAGGGACAGTGGGTTGAGGACCTGGCCAGAATGAAAAAGGAGGTATGGAGGTTCTTAAGAGATCGGTTTCAAAGCAGTGGCGGTTGTCAACCTGTAATGAGGTGCGATGGGATTAAAGTGTTGTCGGAACTGGATAGAGAGTTGCTGGTTGCGCCGTTCTCGAGCAAAGAGGTGAAAGATGCGATGTGGGGGTGTGGTAGTGAAAAAAACCCCGGTGATGGATGGTTTTAATTTTGATTTCTTTAAGCGTTTTTAGGAGCTCTTTGAAGATGATTTCTTGGATATATTGAATAATTTTCACGAGGAGGGCAAGATTAGTGAAGGCTGCGGGTCGTCCTTTATCCACCTTATTCCTAAAGTTAGGGATCCTCAAGAGCTTAACGACTTTTGGCCTATAAGCTTGGTGGGGTGTATCTCTAAAATTATATCTAAGGTGTTGGCGAATCGGTTGAAGGTGGTGGTTAGGTCTATAGTGTCAGAAAATCAAATGGCTTTGATTGCTAAAAGAAACATCGTTGATGGGCCTCTTGTGGTGAATGAAGTCATATCGTGGTGCAAAAGATCGGGTCGGAAGATGATGCTTTTCAACATTGATTTTAAATAGGCATATGACACCATCGAGTGGAGTTTCCTTTTATCTATTATGGAACAAATGTATTTTCCTAAAAAATGGCGTGAGTGGGTGGAAGGGTGTCTTCATGCTACGAGGGTCTCGGTGTTGGTGAACGGTGCCCTTACTATGGAGTTTCAATGCTCGAGAGGGCTTAGGTAAGGTGACCCCCTATCCCCCTTCCTATTCATTCTTGTTATGTTGGCTTTTTCCTTGATGATGGAGCGAGCCGGTCAAGTTGGAATTTTCTATAGAGTGCCTATTCCTAATAACGGGCCGAATATTTGTAACATCCTATATACGAACGACGCCCATGTGATGGGTATGTGGTCGGAATTGAAAGCGAAAATCTGGCGAGAATGCTCAGAGCTTTCTTTCTTCCCTCCGGGCTTAGGGTTAACCTCAGGAAATGCTCCATGTTTGGGATCAATTGTGAGTTTGAAGATGTGGAGGCTATGGCTCGAATTTTACGGCCAAAAGGGGAGAGGCTGCCATTTTCTCATTTGGGTTTACGGGTGGGTGAAAATATGAATAAAATTATGAGTTGGAAGTCGGTTATTGATGCGTTCGAAGCTAAACTTTCGGGATGGAAAGCGAAGCGTTTGTCAATGGCGAGGAGGCTTACTCTTGACAAAGCTGCCCTTGATAGTGTCCCTCTATATTATTTTTCGATTTTCAAAGCCCCGGTGAAGGTTTTAAAAAGACTTGAGTCGACCCGGCTTAATTTTATTTGGGGTGGCAGTAGGGATAGAAAAATGATACATTGGATCAAAAAAGAGATAATTACGCTTCCGGTTGATGATAGTGGGCTTGGTCTCGTCCCTCTCGAAGTTAAAAACATGTCCTTATTGATGAAGTGGGTGGGGAGATTTGTCTCTGAGAAAAATAAATTGTGGAGAAATGTTATTGTTGGGATTTATGGTGGTGGATGGATTGATGGGCTGATCCCGTATAAGATAGGGAGTGCGGGTGTGTGGAGAAATATTTCTAAGGTAGAAGCGTTGTTAATCAAGAAGAAAGTTAGGCTACGTGATCTGTTTAAGTGCCGTGAGTATGGGTGGGTTTGGAATGAGGACCCGACGGGCCAGTTTTCCGTTAGAAGTATGACGAAAGCGATCATGAAGGAGAATAAAGGTAATGAAGTTAAGGAGATTAGATGGAATAGGCTGGTTCCTCCGAAAGTTAGTGTTCTATTTTGGAGGATGCTATGGAAGAGGCTTCCAACGAAAACCGGGTTGAGGAAAAGGGGGGTTGTTCTAGCGACGGTTTCCTGCCCTTTGTGCGATGAGCAAGACGAGTCGGAGAACCATCTTTTTATGGGATGTCCTTTAGCCTCCATGGTTTGGTCGGTTATAAGTCAATGGTGTAAGATTCCGGATCCATTCCCGTTCGATGTACAAGATCTTCAGTGCCATGCTCCTGTTGGTTCAGTCTTAAAGAACAAAGAGGCCCTTGTTGATGCTATTTTTAGAACTGCTATATGGGTAATATGGGGCTGCAGGAACAAAGTTGTGTTTGAGAAAATGAAGGCTTTGATGAAAAAGATTGTGGTGGACATTAAAGCTTTAAGTTTTTTTCTGGATTAACTGTAGGGGGAAAGGGTGGAAGGTGGATTGGGTTGAAATGTGTGATTTCCTTTTCTAATGTAATCCCTTTGTTTTATTTGTGTGGCGAGGTCGGTTTGTGGCGAGGTCGGTTTTTAGCGCCTTGCTGGCTGGCCTCCCCTTGTGTTATTGGAATTGCTGTTAAAAAAAGTTCACATCGCTAAATCTTAACAACCAAAACCTACTAATCTACCCAATCTCACCAGTAGTGTACTTCTAGAAACAGTAGTTATCTCTTTATCATTGTATTTTTGTCAGAATTTGACCGTAAACTTGTTCACTTTTATTGAAAAATTAAAATAAGGGCATGAGGTATACTTCATGTGGTGTGGAGTGGTGTGGTGGTCATGTCAGTGCTGACTGGACCACTTGCACCTACCACATGAGGTGTGGTATACTCCATGTGGTGTAGTGAAATATTTAATTATTATTTTTCTTTTTGATTTTTTTAATATTGGAATTGAAATATAATAGTTTTATTAAATAAATAAAACATTACAATATTAAAAATAGTAAATTAAAAAAAAAAATTAACGTCTCATAAATTTCTCCTTGATCTCCTTCTTCCGTATGGTGTTAAAAAAATATCAAATAGCTCAATTATCTTCAACGAGAATAGAAACGTATCAAAAAGTACTCACGAGACAATAAATACATTTTAAAAAAAAACTACCCTGTTTCCGTTCAAACTTATAAGGTTGTGTTCAGAAAAATAAAAATAAAGAAGAGTTTGAATTTTTTTTAAAGAGTTAGCATTTAAAAGTTATTTAAGAAAAACTAAATTTTAACCTAACTAATTATTTAGATTTAATATATTAAAATCTTTGATGACACGTCAAGTTTCAAGAGGTGAGGTGAATTCTACATTTATCACTACACCGGCGTGAACATATTGGCGCACATCCTCCGCGCACAAGAACTACACAAAAGAGGGATGGTTTTCACGGCGTGAAGTATATGTCAATTAGACCATCACGTCTGAAAAACCTAAGTATACCGCATGCACTAATAATGATCATAGTCACGATACTTTGTTCTAAGTGAAAAATGTGTAATAACAAATACTATAATACAAGATAAATCACAACAAGAAAGTAATATTCAAGAAGACATTAGATTCAAAGAATGAGTGTTCAATTAAATTACTAAAATTTTAGGATGATGAGATCATAGGTGGAAGTATAATGTTTTGAGTTGTTATAAAAAATATATTAAATCAATACCTATAGATAAATTAGATATATTCAATCAAATCAAGAGAGACAAACTATTAAATGAACAAAATATCTATTTATAAATAATTATTTTGGTGAATGATTTTTAACCTACACCTATTTGATAAATAGTTTTCCTACTACACTGTTTTGAAATAAACTAGATTTCAAAGTATATTTTGAACAAGACATATATGCCTTGTATTTACACTATAATTTGATGTCCATTAATCCACTATAGTTAATCCATATAACTCTTGTAAGTTCACGGACGGATCATACTACTGCTAAAAATCGATCAAACGATGAACAAGATGTAAATAAAGCTTTGCTTTATTGATTTCACAAAGATGGTTACACAAAGTCTAGAGAGAGAGAGAGAGAGAACACACTGAGTAACACACATTTAAGAGTAGAACATGACAGAACTTCAAAGCATCTCTCTAACACGAACTATTTATAGTAACCACTTAAGTCAGCGTACCATCCAACGTACCATTCGTACGTTGGCTTCGTACCAACTGGTATGGACTCTGGTACGCAGACCCTAAGACTCACACAGACACGCTCTGATCTAGATACAATACACGAGACACATTATAGCATAGGAGTATGCTCTAACAAACTCCTCCTTAACGTGTAGTGTATCTATGCTAACTAAACTTCAGTCTTCAATCTTCAGCATTGCTGTATCCGATCTTCAACTTGAAATCTTGTCAGAAATGAAGCTTGCATGGTTGGATCAGAACTTGAACAATCTTTGAACTTCAAGATTCACTTGTGAAAGATACTACAAACTCCCCCTTTCACCATGCTTGAGTTTTGTCACACAGAACCTGCAATTTCAGACGACCGAAATGCGACTTTTTTCTTTTTCTTTTTTAAAATTAATTTGATCTTGGCGTAAAACGTCTCTTCGAGAATCCATAATATAATTTTGAAATTATAATTTTGTATCTTGTATCGATCGGTCGAAAACAAATAAGAAACAAAACCTTTTTGGCTTTTTGAAACTTTAAATCAAAACACACCGAAAATCTTTTGTTTTTTCTAAGATTATGCTAAAACACATCTAAAATCTTTTTGAACTTTTCTAATATATGAAACATAAATGTAATACAGAAATGAAATACCAAATCAAACACTATTTTTTTGTCTTTTATGAGAAAGATCACAACTTGGGATCATATTGAACATAACATGCTGAACTACACTTCAATTTTAATTACTTCAGCACATAAGTCAAGTCGATTACTAGTATAATTTGTCCATCTTAAACTCACGCACAATCATACTCATAACATATAGATATGTTATTGTATTGATTAGGTTGCTTTTACCAGTGTACCCCACACTATCAGACATACTCAGATATATATTTACTTATCACACTTTGTGACTTCACTTGTGATTGTATTCATGATCTAGTCAATTGTGTTCCATGCAAAAATAAATAAAAACGTTAAATCGATTACCTTAAGTGTCACACCCCGAGAAATGACTGAATGTGGGCATGTGACTGATTTGGCATCATGGTCATGGTTACGATTGATCGACTTCTAAATGAACATCTAATTAACCATTTGTCTTTCAAAAATATAAGTCTCAAACGTTTATTTAAATATTATAAACATGGCAGCGGAAATAAAGTAGTGGTTACATGATAAAGTTTTCAAAAGACAATGTCATGAGATTTATAAACATAACTACCCTAAGGCGTAATGCGTCTAAATCTCCAAAATAAAATGCATGAACACAAGGCAGGCAGACCATGATATGACAAGCAGGACTGAACAGAAAAATATGGAGTTGCAGTCTCTAATCACCTGAGAATTCAAGAATTTAAAAAGTCAACAGATTTGTTGGTGAGTTCACAGGTTTTATGACACTAGAATTGTTGGAAAAATAAAAATAAAGAAGAGTTTGAATTTTTTTTAAAGAGTTAGCATTTAAAAGTTATTTAAGAAAAACTAAATTTTAACCTAACTAATTATTTAGATTTAATATATTAAAATCTTTGATGACACGTCAAGTTTCAAGAGGTGAGGTGAATTCTACATTTATCACTACACCGGCGTGAACATATTGGCGCACATCCTCCGCGCACAAGAACTACACAAAAGAGGGATGGTTTTCACGGCGTGAAGTATATGTCAATTAGACCATCACGTCTGAAAAACCTAAGTATACCGCATGCACTAATAATGATCATAGTCACGATACTTTGTTCTAAGTGAAAAATGTGTAATAAAAAATACTATAATACAAGATAAATCACAACAAGAAAGTAATATTCAAGAAGACATTAGATTCAAAGAATGAGTGTTCAATTAAATTACTAAAATTTTAGGATGATGAGATCATAGGTGGAAGTATAATGTTTTGAGTTGTTATAAAAAATATATTAAATCAATACCTATAGATAAATTAGATATATTCAATCAAATCAAGAGAGACAAACTATTAAATGAACAAAATATCTATTTATAAATAATTATTTTGGTGAATGATTTTTAACCTACACCTATTTGATAAATAGTTTTCCTACTACACTGTTTTGAAATAAACTAGATTTCAAAGTATATTTTGAACAAGACATATATGCCTTGTATTTACACTATAATTTGATGTCCATTAATCCACTATAGTTAATCCATATAACTCTTGTAAGTTCACGGACGGATCATACTACTGCTAAAAATCGATCAAACGATGAACAAGATGTAAATAAAGCTTTGCTTTATTGATTTCACAAAGATGGTTACACAAAGTCTAGAGAGAGAGAGAGAGAGAGAGAACACACTGAGTAACACACATTTAAGAGTAGAACATGACAGAACTTCAAAGCATCTCTCTAACACGAACTATTTATAGTAACCACTTAAGTCAGCGTACCATCCAACGTACCATTCGTACGTTGGCTTCGTACCAACTGGTATGGACTCTGGTACGCAGACCCTAAGACTCACACAGACACGCTCTGATCTAGATACAATACACGAGACACATTATAGCATAGGAGTATGCTCTAACAAACTCCTCCTTAACGTGTAGTGTATCTATGCTAACTAAACTTCAGTCTTCAATCTTCAGCATTGCTGTATCCGATCTTCAACTTGAAATCTTGTCAGAAATGAAGCTTGCATGGTTGGATCAGAACTTGAACAATCTTTGAACTTCAAGATTCACTTGTGAAAGATACTACAAACTCCCCCTTTCACCATGCTTGAGTTTTGTCACACAGAACCTGCAATTTCAGACGACCGAAATGCGACTTTTTTCTTTTTCTTTTTTAAAATTAATTTGATCTTGGCGTAAAACGTCTCTTCGAGAATCCATAATATAATTTTGAAATTATAATTTTGTATCTTGTATCGATCGGTCGAAAACAAATAAGAAACAAAACCTTTTTGGCTTTTTGAAACTTTAAATCAAAACACACCGAAAATCTTTTGTTTTTTCTAAGATTATGCTAAAACACATCTAAAATCTTTTTGAACTTTTCTAATATATGAAACATAAATGTAATACAGAAATGAAATACCAAATCAAACACTATTTTTTTGTCTTTTATGAGAAAGATCACAACTTGGGATCATATTGAACATAACATGCTGAACTACACTTCAATTTTAATTACTTCAGCACATAAGTCAAGTCGATTACTAGTATAATTTGTCCATCTTAAACTCACGCACAATCATACTCATAACATATAGATATGTTATTGTATTGATTAGGTTGCTTTTACCAGTGTACCCCACACTATCAGACATACTCAGATATATATTTACTTATCACACTTTGTGACTTCACTTGTGATTGTATTCATGATCTAGTCAATTGTGTTCCATGCAAAAATAAATAAAAACGTTAAATCGATTACCTTAAGTGTCACACCCCGAGAAATGACTGAATGTGGGCATGTGACTGATTTGGCATCATGGTCATGGTTACGATTGATCGACTTCTAAATGAACATCTAATTAACCATTTGTCTTTCAAAAATATAAGTCTCAAACGTTTATTTAAATATTATAAACATGGCAGCGGAAATAAAGTAGTGGTTACATGATAAAGTTTTCAAAAGACAATGTCATGAGATTTATAAACATAACTACCCTAAGGCGTAATGCGTCTAAATCTCCAAAATAAAATGCATGAACACAAGGCAGGCAGACCATGATATGACAAGCAGGACTGGAACAGAAAAATATGGAGTTGCAGTCTCTAATCACCTGAGAATTCAAGAATTTAAAAAGTCAACAGATTTGTTGGTGAGTTCACAGGTTTTATGACACTAGAATTGTTGGAAATTATGTTTGAAAATGTTTGGCCTGTCATGATATTAGTTTGTTTGACATTGTTGTTGTAAAGATCAAGCATGAAACTTGAATTCAAAACTAACTGTTTACCCACTCCTGATGTTCTTCCCCAAGAACACCGAATGACCAAAACAGGGTCGGTCCTGAGAATTTAGAGGCCCTGTTCGAACTAAAAAAAACGCGCCCCGCTCAAAAATAAAATTGTAAATAAGAAGAGGTTCTTAAATAAGGCAAAAAATAAGTTAAATTATGGTTTTAAAATGACATTAGTTACCGACAAATTTTGCAGATCTCTTAGCATTTTAATAGCAAACTGATTGATCAAGTCTTCATAGTTTATAATATAGATAATCTGATTTTAAAAAAATATGGGCCCCCGAAAATGATGGCCCTGTTCCTTCGCACCTCTCGTACATGCTCAAGGCCCCCACTGGACCAAAATAACAAATGTACCCCTTGACTATAACCATGGAGTCATGACTGGAGCGACCAAGTCAGGGCAGGGTCGTCAACCCAAATAGATCTACTCACAAGATATCGTTTCGAATGAACTAATTGAATTCAATTAATAGTGGGACTTAGGCATATAACATGAATCAACATTATTACACAGATTGGGAAAATGAAAAGAACATGCAATCAGTACGTCTTACAATTATCATAATATCAGATAAAATGAAATTTGAAAGGCATTCATTGAATTCTCCCCCAAGTTAGAAAACATAAATGTAAAAGGGGCCGTGAAGACTCACTTGTTTGAAGATGGACTGACATAAATGATTGGTTTAACTTAGCCTAGCAAACGTCTACAAGGTAATGTTATGACGTATTAGGGTTTGGCTATCTTGAGTTAGTGAATACGTCACTCAATGTTCAAGGTTAAGTCTCGACTGTTATTACCCGAGTACAGTGATGGAAATCCTAGGATATTATTTATTGGCTAATAAATAATATTGAATTTGATGGAATTTGTTATTTATTTGAATAAATAAATGATAGTTGGATTTCCGCGTTTGAAAAATAAATATTGAATAATATGGATCATTTTTCATTAAACGTTATAAAAATTATAAATATTTAATTCATTAAATATTTATAAGGTTTTGAACCCTTTAATTTAATAAATAAAAACTTTCATTTATTAAGGTTCGAACGCGCGTGTTATACCGCGCGTCTTTACACGGTATAAGTCGTGTTTTACGAAGAATTTCGATATTTGAAAATATGTCTAGTTGTATGAAGAAATGTTTCTAAAAATATATGAAGTTATATTTTGGTAAAATTAAGTGTCGGTTAGTCCGGTGGTTAGCCGGTTTCACCGGTTTGACCGTTCTGACACATTTTATTACTTTTAAATTTCCTTAACACTTAGGATTTGTTAATAGACTTGTTTTAATGTGGTTTAGGGTCTTAAGTTGCCAAGTGTGCTGGTGGGAGTTTAACTTGTAAAATTTGACGTTTTCGAGTTACCGAAAGTTACAGTTTTGGTCCGCTTTATTTCTAAAACATGTTTTTCCACTTTTGAACCTTAGGAAACATTTTTATATGTCAAAATAAGCATATTTTATGTTCTGTACCAGATCCAATTCTTATTCAAAAATAAGTTATATTTTTCGTCGAAAAGTCGTATTACGGTATCCGATTGTTCCGTTTTTAAGTGTTTAACTTCCCTAATCACTTTGTAAATTTGGAAAATAATCTTGGCAGCCCTAAATCACACATTACAATTCCTAAGTGGTCATTTGTTGGTCACAAGGATTATCACTTAATTTTCATGAAAATAAAAGATATTTGTATCATAAAAATTCCATTTTTACATTTCTTTGAAATTTCATGGATCAATCTTTAAAATAACACTTTTAGTGACTAAAATTCACCTTAAGACAATTTATATCTAAAATCAAAATCATGAAGTGCTTTTAAGATTATAAAAATATATATATTTCATGGTGACTACATTTTTATGACACACAAAATGATTGTCATCTCTTGCCACTTTTAACATAGTATATATTTTCTTTTAAACTTGACTTCCAATATTATGTTTATGTGTTTTTCATCAAATCAAACATACTAAATTATTTAAAACTTATAACATGTTATGATTTATAAACTTTGTCACCAAATATGAGACTTTTTAACATAAACATACACTTTATGTTTATATTTTTCCATGTGACTTGTTCAAACAATATTCTAGTTTCCATCAAAGTAAATAATGCTACTAACATGCAAGATTTCTAGTAAATCATCCAACAACACAATCAAGACTAAATCATGAACATGAATTTGTGACATTATATGACTAAATCATGGAATAAGTTAAGAAAAGAAAGAGATTTCCTCACTTAAACTTAAACCGGATCGGTAATGACTTGATGGGTTGTTGATTAAGCTTCCAAATTTAGCTCCTAAACCCACCCTTGATCTTTGATTTGGACGATAATGATGAAAGGATGAAAGAGAGATCATGGATTTTGTCAAGGAAAAAAGAGATTAGTTTGGTTGTTCTTGAAAGATTAGAAAGAAATAATGATAGAAAGATGATGAAATAAGAGTTGTTGATGGATTACCTTGATCAAGGAAGGATTAGTAACCTTGATTGAGTGCTAGAAGGTTGAGAAAGTGAGTTGATGGTGGTGGTTTGTTGTTAGGCCGAGAGGAAGAGAGTGAGGGAGACTAGAGAAAAAGTGTGTGTTTCTCTTGAATGGTTAAGTGTGAAATGTAGTGTTTAAATGTTATAAAAGGGTGGCTAGATGGGTGCTTGGGTTCATTTTTTATGAACCGAGAGGGAGGCTTGGTTTGGATGGTCTAGCCGTGAACAAAGAAGGGAAAAGGAGAAGAGAAGAAATGATGAACCAAGGTCTTGAGCTCTCTTGATTCTGGCTTGAAAATTTGAATCAAAGAGGGTGTTGTGGGTGAGGTTGGGACCAGCCAAAGAGGATGAGGGAACAAGGAAACGCCAAGGTGGCTAGGGGACAACTTTGTTGGTTGTGTAAGTGGTTAAATGGATTAACCAAAGGATGTTGTGCTTGTTATGTACTTGAGCAACCAAAATGTTCAATATCTTGCCTACACATCATGGAATCTAGCAACAAAACCAATTAGCCTTGTGATCTTTGGGAAAACAAAAGTTAATGAGGTGTTAGGGAGTTTGGTTGAAATCAGTTGAGAGGAATGGAGGAAGGAACCGGGAGGAAGAGAAGAAAATAGGGAGAGATTGGGCTGGGCGGCCCAAACCGAAAAAGAAGAGAAGAGAGGAGACGGGTTGGGCTCAGGGCCAATCGGAAAAGTGGAGAAGAAAGGGGGTCGGGCCGGGCTTGGCTCGCGGGCCGAGAGGAAAATGAAACGGGCCGGAGGAGATGGGCCGTAGAAAAAGAAAAGAAAAGGAAGAAGGGAAAAAGTTGGGCCGGTAGGCCCATTGGGCTCAGTGGGCTGAACCGGGTCTCGGGTCGGGTCGGGTTGAGTCCGGGTCGATCCAACGAGTCCAACGACACTTCATTTGAGTCAAAAGGATCGGTTGAAAAGTCCGTTTTTGGCTCGAGAACGAATTATTTATATATATGTATATATAAATCATAAAAAATGATTAAGCATCGCGTTAAATTTTGAATAAACGGGAATGTCACATGTCTTGATTGTTTGTGGTTTGATTATGCACAATGATGAACTAAAGTCTAGAAATAAATGATTTGCTTGACGTGAGCGTTTATTTTTGAAGAAAATAAAATATGGTTGGAAATAGAAATAGTTTTGGAATAAAACTAATCATTGTTTGAATTGAATTGTCCTTTGAATAAACGTTATGTTTGAAATACGCTTGACACAACGTAATAGTTTAGAAAAATATAAAATAATCATTTTATATTTAAATTCCACAAAACAATGTTTATGAAATTTCTTATTATTGAAGTTCCATCTTGAATGAACACAGAACTTTAAGTCGGTTTCCACTACGGGTAAACGTTGTCGGACCTATTGTCTATGTTTGCATGTAAAATCACCTAATTTGGACAAATTAAGTCTAATGCACATAGAATCACAGTTAATTGCACGTAATTATAATATTAATGTATACATGGAATGTACGGGTTGTTACATCCTCTCCCGGTTAGAGAAATTTCATCCCGATATTTACTCTTGACCACTAGGGTTGGCAACAGTGGCAAAAAGATGAGGATACTTTTCACGCATTTGATCTTCTTGTTCCCACGTATATTCTGGACCTCGACGTGAGTTCCAACGAACCTTTACGATGGGAATACGACTCTTCTTAAATCGTTTGATCTCACGATCACAGATTTCAGCAGGGGTTTCAATGAAGTGCAAACGATCGTCAATCTCGATTTCATCCAAGGGAATGATGGCAGATTCATCAGACAAGCACTTTTTCAAGTTGCTAACGTGGAACACATCATGAACTTTACTAAGTTCGGGAAGCAACTGAAGACGTATGCTACTGGTCTAATTTCCTCGATGATGTCAAATAGACCAATGTAGCGAGGGTTAAGCTTTCTACGCTTTCCCAAACGAATAACACCTTTCTATCGTGCTACTTTTAACATGACACAATCTCCTTTGAATAATTTCAATGGTTTGCGGTGATTGTCAGCGTAGCTCTTATGTCGATCACGGGCAGCCTTCAGGCGGTTGTTGTTAGAAATAGGGTGTCCTGACCCGACGAATTAACGAACCCGACCGATATTGACCCCTAAGAGTTACACCCGGGTCAACGGACTATAAATCTAATTACTGGAATAATTAGTATTAAATGAACTGATTGGTGAATTAAACAAATACGGGATTATTTATTTTATTCCATGACAAAATTAATTCGGCTAAAAACGCTCGAAAATATATTAAATGGACTGATCATTTGTTACCAGATTAACAGACTGATTAGTATGGTGGACTAGAGGAAATTGCGACCGGGCCCAGTCCGTCAGAGCCCCGGTCCGCAATTTTTTTTTAATAAAATAGAGAGAGAGAAAGTGGATTGAAAAACAAGTCAGGAAAACCCTATTCTCCTCATCTCTCTCTCTCTCTGCGTCGATCTCCAGCCGGCTCCCCTTAGCCGCCGCCCTCCTTCGATCGGCGCCACCACCACCACCGTGATCGCTCGCGATTCCCGGTGGATCCCCGTCTTGCCAGTTTTTGTGCCCTTCTCGAGAAGGAAGTCGCCACCGCCCGAGCCGAAGCCGCAGCTGCGGCTCAGGCCGCCGCTGGTGCGCCGCCACCGGATCGCAGGCCTTTGGTCCTTGCGCTGCCAGCGTAGCCAAGGCCACCGTGCACCATCCCCTCCTCGTGGCCCGCGCCGCTATACCCTCCGGCCGCAGTCACCGTCTCACCGCCGATATCCGGTGACGACATCATTGTGGGGTCGGTTCTGTTGGGATTTACAGTGGATATCCGGGTTACCAATTTTAATCTTATTAAAGCCGATTTAATATATAAATTAATACCAGACTAATTTAGCAGCGGAAACGATTTAATTTAAACACGCGGACATAACTGTAACAGGATCAATCACCGTACATGACAAACACAGATAAATAATTTACTTAAAATAAATAAATAAATAAATTAAATATCAAAACAAGTCAGATATACCTTGGCGGGATCCGAGCAACCGCTCGAGACACCCGGATTCAACGGGCTCGCGCTAGGACGTACTGAGACTTCTGACTCGAATCTGCGAGACAAATCATCGACAGCTGCGACGGCGACCATAGGCGGCGGCGGTAGTGGCGGCGGTGGTGGTAGGGATACCACGGGTGGTGGTGACAAAACTTCCTCCACCGGGATAGCAACCGGAACAGTCCCCATGAGGATCTCATCATCGGTGACCGGCGGTGACACAGTGGCGGTGGCCGGCGGGTATAGTGGCACGGGCCACGACGAGGGGACTGGTCGCGGTGGCCTCGGCTGCACCGGCAGCATGAGGACCACCGGCCGGTTGTCGCGCGGTGGCGCGGAGGAGGCAGCGGCGGTGGTGGCTCGGGTCGCGGCTTCGGCTCGGGCTGCGACTGCTTCCTTTTCGAGACTCATGACTTGTGCATTCATTGTCATATGTTCCTTTCTTTATAAGACATTGATGAATTATGAGACATGGACTCTCATATTTTATTCATCTATTTTATTCTCAATACAATTCGAAGTGATCCAACACTTCACACAGTAAGTTTGGGTGAGGCCTCACACTTATCACTTGGAATCAACGAGGGAGCCTTTATGTCTAACCGTTGCCGAAGCACGAGTACAGAATCCCTTGTTGAGGCATACAGCTCCCACTAAACCTCAGAGCCATTCCCAAAAGTAACCGTAATGGTTGGCAGTTACGCGATTACGTTAGGCTGCAATCAAAGAATGTTCTTTAGTAGAAAGGAGTTCGAATATGCGTCTCAGGTCTAAGGATACATTAGAGCATGCATTAATCAAGCAAGCAAGATTCCATGTTTGCATTGCATGATGCGAGTTACGTCCAACGTCATTCACCAATGAGGTTCGTGAGCTTGAACGTTAAACGCCTTTAAAGTTCAAGCAGTCACAATAGTCTTACTTTAGTATAGCTCCCACTAACTAATCGACTACGGACATTTAGGACAAGAACTTATTGTCCAAGGATTAAACGTATAAATATTGAACACAGTTATGTAATTCATTATTTCATAAAACAGATGGAATAAGAATAATATAGATAACTGCTGGTGTTCATACATCCAAATACTAAATCAAAACATGTCTTTAGCTAATCTAAGCCCTATCGCTTCTCTGTGGCGTACATGAGTCTCCTGAGTCATAGGCTTAGTGAAGGGACCAGCTAAGTTTTGATCTGTGTGTACTTTGCTTATTTTGATTTCATTTCTGTCGACTACTTCTCTTATGTAGTGGAATTTCCTTAGGATGTGCTTGGCCTTCTTGTGAGACCCTTGCTCTCTGGCTTGAGCTATAGCGCCAGTGTTATCGCACAACATCTCAATGGGCTGCCTTATGCTTGGCAAGGCATCGAGATCGGATATGAACTTCTTCATCCACATGGCTTCCTTAGCAGCTTCTAAGGTGGCTATGTATTCGGATTCAGTAGTAGAATCAGCTACTACTGGTTGTTTTGAGCTTCTCCAGGAAACAACCCCTCCATTAAGAGTGAATACGAATCCTGACTGTGAGCGAGAGTCATCTCGGTCAGTCTGAAAACTAGCGTCAGTGTAACACCTTACAGTGAGCTCTTCATCAACACCTCCATATACGAGAAACATATTAGTGGTGTTTCTCAAGTATTTCAATATGTTCTTTACAGCCGTCTAGTGAGCTAGTCCTGGCGTCTATTGGTACCGACTTGTCATGCTCAGTGCATACGAGACATCTGGTCGTGTGCAGAGTATGGTATACATGATAGATCCAATAGCAGAGGCAAATGGGATCGATGCCATTTGGCTTATCTCGCGCTCCATTTTAGGTGCTTGAGATTTGTCCAAGATTGTTCCCTTAATCAAGGGAACGGCTCCTTTCTTGGAGTTGCTCATGTTGAACCGAGCTATGATCTTATCAATGTATGTGATTTGACTGAGTCCCAAAAGGCGTTTAGGTCGATCTATGTGAATTTTAATTCCCAGAATGTAAGCGGCTTCTCCAAGATCTTTCATAGCGAAACAAGATGAAAGCCAGTTCTTAACATCGTTAAGCATGGGTATGTTGTTTCCTATGATCAATATATCGTCTACGTATAGTACGAGAAACGATAGCGCTCACATTTGCCTTTCTGTAAACACAAGGTTCATCTTTATTTTGATCAAAACCAAACTCTTTGACCTTTTGATCTGACATAGCAGCGTTGTAGTTAATAGGCTCATCGTTAGAATCGGCTATTAACAGAACGTCAAAGGCCTCATGATATCCAAGGTATCTATCAGGCTCATATCATGTTCTTTCGCTTCTACGAACGCTTGTGCTTGTGCTTGGGTCTGTTGGCGCGACAACAGTTTGTTGCTCAGACGCAGCGACCGTCTCAGGGTTAGGTGTATCTCGAATTTCTTCAAGATCCACTAGATCACCATTTGTTCCTCGAGCAAGGAATTCTTTCTCAAGGAATTTACCTTTCCTTTTGATGTAAACAGTGTTTACATCGGGATGGTAAAAATAATAATCGGTATTACAATAGTATCCAACGAAAGTTATCCTTTCGCCTCGGGGATCGAGCTTGTTGTCAGATTCGCTGGTGACATAAGCATCACATCCCCATTCCCTGAGGTATGATAGTTTAGGAAGAGAACCATGCCATATCTCATATGGGGTCCTCCTTACTTTCTTAGTCGATGCCAGATTTATCAGGCGAGCAACGGTCAAGATGGCATATCCCTAAAAGCAATGTGGCAAGGTAGTCCTGCACATCTTCGATCGAACCATGTTTAGTAGTGTTCGATTTCTCCTTTCACTAACGCCATTTAACTGGGGTGTGCCAGGTGGAGTAGGTTGTGAAACGATTCCACATTCCTTCAGATGATTCAGGAATTCAGCGCTTAGGTATTCACCGCCTCTATCGGATCGAAGTATTTTAATAGTTCGAGTCAGCTGATTTTGTACTTCGTTTTGAAACTCTTTGAACTTTTCAAAAGTTTCATGCTTGTGCTTCATCAGATAGACATAGGCATATCTGCTGTAGTCATCAATGAAGGTCACGAGAAGTATCATTCACGATTTCTCGTTTCGGTACGAAAAGGGTCCACACATGTCGGTGTGAATAATGCCTAACAATCCTTGGGCCCGTTCACCTGTATGGGTGAAGGGTGACTTGTTTAGTTTACCAGATAAGCATGACTCACACTCATCGAAGGAATCTGCATTTTGGGATTCGAGAATGCCAGCAGTTTGCAACTTCTTAATGTGGGCCTTGCTTATGTGACCAAGCCTATGGTGCCATAACGAGGATTCGTTACTATCAGCTTTGTTTCTTTTAGAAACATGATAGAGTTGATCGTTTGTTTGAACATCTATCTCATATATTCCATGTCGAGGTTTAGCCTCGAAATAAAAGATATCATTAAGGTAAGCAAAAATCACATTTCCATTAAATTTTATACCGAAATCCTTGTTCAAACAATGAAGAGACAGAAATAATGTTTCTGGATATACTTGGTGCATATAAACAATTAACTAAAGTAACTACAAGGCCATAAGAGCATGAAAAAGAATATGTGCCAGTAGCAAGTACTGGGACCTTCTTCCCGTCACCAACGATGAGGTCCATGCAGCCATGTTCAGTCTTCTTCCACTTCTCAGGTTCCTGCAAAACATTAACGATGGGATAACACATCCAGTATCAAATACCCATGAATTGGAGGAAACAGTGAAAAGTTCAATAACATTTATTGACATACCTGATGAGCAACCCTTATTATGGTTCTTGGTCATCTTTAGCTTTGCAAAATAAACGGGACAGTTGCGACGCCGGTGTCCCATTTTGTTGCACTCATAGCACAGGCACTCCTCGGGAGGCTGCACCTGTGGTTTCTTGCCTTTGCCTTCTTTAACCTTCTTGGCTTTGCAGATCTTTGTATTAGAAACTCTGAGCACGTCCGGCGTGGTCCTGATCTTCACGTTGGGTATCAACGGAATGACCTCCTCGATCAACTGAGCCGAACAATTAATCACAAGAATACAATAATGTTCAGAAAAAGATCTGAGTACTACATCAAGAGCCATCCCGTCAGAGATGGAGTAGCCAAGGTCGATCAGCCTGTCGCAATACGCTTTCATCAGCATGACATGATCGTATGGAGAGGAGTCGTTAGCCATCGAGTAGTTCACGAATTGTGAAAGTGCATCGGCTCGCTCAGTCCTCTAACCCAACTCAAATAAATCCTTTAGTTTACGAATGATGTCATAAGCAGACATCCCCATGAAATTGTACCGATAATCCTGAGTCATGCTAGATAACATCAGGTTAGTGACGTCCTTATCATCATCAATGTGCTTTTGGAGCTCGGACCGTGAGTTCTCATTTAACAAGTAAGATGGAATACTTGCGATCGGTCGGTCAATGACATAGAGTTTCCCGAAGAGCCTTAAAAGGTTCCTTAGGGTAGTCTGCCATGCGAGAAAGCCTGTCTTAGTGAAGGGGTCGAGTTGTACCATTGAACTTAATGGAGATGAGTTTACTTTAGCCTTCTGAAATAAGCAAAGTAGATTTAATCAGTATTTTCGATGTTTTATATTTCTTTAAAATAAGTTGGTAAAGTTTATTTTAAGAAATCGAGAATTCATTTAGACGACATTACTTGAGACCGCCAAATGAGCCTCAGGAGCAAAACCGTGTAAACAAACTGACAACGGTTGTCAATTGTGAGACTCAAGTCACAACTCTCGGTATGAGGCCGCTATATACATCCGTGGCGCGGTGTTGAAATACTCCAACACCACGAACATATACGTTTAGAGCGATAGTAATCCTAAATGGTCGAAGTGATGACACGGTGTTGAAATACTCCAATGTCCTCACCTTAGAAGGTACCCTCGGCACCAAGTGCGGTGTTGAAATACTCCAACACTCATGCTCCGGTAAAGACGTTCCAAGTTCGACTTGAGATAGGATGGCATGATCTATCAGTTTTTAAGAATTACCAAATAGGAGTATTAATTACTTTTAATATTTAATTACCGTTAGACACGAACGATAAAACCCTATCACCACACGGGACTAGTAAATTAATTTAACCTAATTAAAATTACTAAGTTGTCATGAATGGCACATTGTGTGTTAAACAGCATAAGGTCTTGATCTCGCTCGAGCCATATAAGAGAGATCATGAGGGACATATTTAATATAAAAATTAAATACAATAAATTGTGAACTACCGGTTACGAAGAAACCGGTTCTGGTTTGCGTGCGGTGATAATGGCTCTGATAACACTGTTGGGATTTACAGTGGATATCCGGGTTATCGATTTTAATTTTATTAAAACCGATTTAATATATAAATTAATACCAGATTAATTTAGCAGCGGAAACGATTTAATTTAAACACGCGGACATAACTGTAACAGGATCAATCACCGTATACGACAAACACAGATAAATAATTTACTTAAAATAAATAAATAAATTAATTAAATATCTAAACAAGTTAGATATACCTTGGCGGGATCCGAGCAACCACTCGAGACACCCGGATTCAACGGGCTCGCGCTATGACGAACTAAGACTTCTGACTCGAACCTGCGAGACATATCATCGACAGCTGCGGCACCGGCCATAGGCGGCAACGGCAGTAGTGGCGGCGGTGGTGGTAGGGATACCACGGGTGGTGGTGACAAAACTTCCTCCACCGGGATAGCAACCGGAACAGTCCCCACGAGGATCTCATCACTGGTGACCGGCGGTGACACGGTGGCGGTGGCGGTGGCCCGCAGGTGTAGTGGCGCGGGCCACGACGAGGGGACCGGTCGCGGTGGCCTTGGCTGCGCCGGCAGCGAGAGGACCACCAGCCGGTTGTCGCGCGGTGGCGTGGAGGAGGCAGCGGCGGCGGCGGCTCGGGTCGCGGCTTCGGCTTCGGCTCGGGCTGTGGATTCGGCTCGGGCTGCGATTGCTTCCTTTTCGAGACGGGCACAGATGCTGGCAAGACGGGGATCCATCGGGAATAAACGCGGAGGATCACGGTGGTGGCGTCGGACGGTGGTCGGCGGCGGCTTGGGGCGCCGGTTACGGTCGACGAAGGGGAGGGAGAGAGAGAGTTAAGATTAGGGTTTTTGTGACTTGTCTTACAATTAATCTCCCTCTCCCTTATATAATTAAAAATCGCGGACCAGGGCTCTGACGGACTGGGCCCGGTCGCGATTTCCTTTAATCCACCAAACTGATTAGTCTGTTAATCCGGTAACAACTGATCAGTCCGTCTATTTATTTTACGAGCATTTTTAGCCGAAATAGTTTTGTCGTTTTAATTAAAATAAATAATCAAGTATTTATTTAATTAACCACTTAGTTCGTTTTAATACTAATTAATATTTAATTAGATTTCATAGTCCGTTGACCCGGGTGTAACTCTTACGGGTCAATATCGGTCGGCTTCGTTAATTCTTCGGGTCAGGACACCCTGTTTCCAACAGGTTCTTGTCGTGATCCCGGCCGAGAGAATTTTGTCACCGCCACCGGTAGTCTCGCTACCACCGCTGCCACCGTTGCCACCACCGCCACCGATGGTCGCCGCCGTCTCAGTCGACGATCTGACTCGCCGGTTCGAGTCAGACATTTCAGTTCATCCTAGCGCGAGCCTGTTGAATTCGGGTGTCTCGAACGGTTGTTCGAATCCCGCCAAGGTATATCTAATTTGCTTAGATATTTATTATAAATAAAATATTTTCTGTGTTTGTCGTGTACCGGTGATTGATCATGTTTACAGTTATATTCAGGTGTTTAAATTAAATCGTGTCCGCTCCTAAATTAATCTGGCATTAATTTATATTAAATCGATTTGAATCAGAAAAAATTAAAATCGGTAACCCGGATATCCACTGTAAAACCCAACAGTTGTGAATCTAGGAGATTTTCTCAGAAGTCTCATGTACTAGTTCGGGACCTGTGAGTTGGTTGTCCCCAACTTCAGTCCAACAAAGTGGTGAACGACACTTTCTTCCATACAAGGCTTCAAAAGGGGTGGCTTGAATACTAGTGTGATAGCTATTGTTATATGAAAACTCAGCTAATGGCAGATGTTCGTCCCAACTATTACCGAAATCGATGATACAAGCACGAAGCATGTCTTCAAGAGTCTGAATTGTTCTTTCGCTTTGGCCATCAGTTTGAGGATGATACGTTGTACTCATATCAAGACGAGTACCCAAAGCTTTCTGAAGGGTTTGCCAAAATCGGGCGGTAAAACGGCTATCTCGATCAGAGATAAAAGAAATAGGTACTCCATGACGAGACACAATTTCCTTCATGTAAATTTTGGCAAGTTGTTCAGTGGTGTAGGATTCCTGAATAGGCAGGAAATGAGCAGATTTAGTCAGACGATCGACGATAACCCAAATGGCATCATTTCTGGCTCGAGTCCTTGGCAAATTGTTAATGAAATCCATGGAAATACCTTCCCATTTCCATTCTGGGATTTTAGGTTGAACGAGTAAACCAGAGGGTTTTTGGTATTCAGCTTTGACCTTTGCGCAAGTCAGACACTTACCAACGTATGTGGCGATTTCAGCTTTCATGTTAGGCCACCAATACAACTCTTTCAAACCATGGTACATTTTGTCTGAACCAGGATGGATTGAGTACCTAGACTTATGAGCTTCATCTAAGAATAATTTCCTCATAGAACCAAAATTCTGTAACCATAGTCTTTCCATGAAATAATAAGCTTCATCAGGCTTCTTGACTAATTACTTTTCCATTCCATGTAAGCCTTCATTAGGGATATTTTCATCTTTGAGGGCTTTGACTTGGGCATCACAAACGTGAGAGGTGAGATTGGATTGAATGGTCAATCTGAGGGCACGTACACGGAGAGGTTTCACTCGGTATTTTCTGCTTAACGCGTCGAAAACAACTTTAGCTTTACCTGGGTGGTAACGGATTTCACAATCATAATCGTTGAGTAACTCTATCCAAGACATTGGCGGGATGCGTCACAGTATACCACGAAATCATTTGTTCCTTCGGGCGGGGAAAAAATCGGTGCATTACACAACTTCTGTTTCAACAATTGAAAGGCGGATTCGACTTTAGAATCCCAGACAAATTTCTTATATTTTTGGGTGAGAGCTGCCAACGGCTGAGCTATCTTTAAAAAGTTCTCGATAAAACTTCAGTAATAGCCAGCGAGACCTAAGAATTGACGAATTTCAGTTGGAGCTGTAGGTGCACTCCAATCTTTGATTACTTCAATTTTGGAAGGGTCAACGTGTATTCCTTTCTCATTAACTACATGACCTAAGAAATGTACTTCATGAAGCCAGAAGTCGCACTTTGAGAATTTTGCGTACAACTTCTCATTCTTGAGTAACTCCAAGATAAGTCTCAAATGTTACTCGTGTTCCTTTTTTCTACGGGAGTAAATTAAAATATTGTCAATGAACACGATAAGAAACTTGTCCAAGTAGGGCTTACACACACGATTCATTAAGTCTATGAACACGGCGGGTGTGTTTGTTAAACCAAATGGCATCACTAGAAACACATAGTGACCATAACGGGTTCTAAAAGCAGTCTTGGCAATGTCTTCTTCACGAACTCTTAACTGATGATAACCGGATCGTAGATCAATCTTTGAATAATAGCTTGATCCTTGAAGTTGATCGAACAGGTCGTCGATCCTTGGAAGTGGATAACGATTCTTCACAGTCAACTTGTTTAGCTCGCGATAGTCGATACACATGTGAAATGATCCATCCTTCTTTTTGATGAAAAGAACAGGAGCACCCCAGGGGGAGCAACTAGGTTGAATGAATCATTTATCCAACAATTCTTGTAACTGATTGGATAACTCCTGAATTTCATAAGGGGCGAGACGGTAGGGAGAATGGGCTACAGGTGCAGCACCTAGAACAAGATCGATTTGAAACTCTACTTGCCTGGCTGGTGGCAGTCCTGGAAAGTATACAGGGAATACTTCAGGAAATTCGCGGGCGATAGTAACGTCCTTCAGTGTTTTCTCTTTTGGTTCCTTTCCCACAACATGTGCTAGAATAGCATGATAACCCTTACGAAGATATCGGCGTGTCTTCATACAAGATATAATATCTAGCTTGGTTCCACTCTTTCCACCTTGGATGACTAGAGTTTCACCATTTTCCAGCGGGATTTTGACTTGCTTAAGATGAAAAATGATTTCCGCACAATTCTTTGATAACCAGTCCATGCCGATTACGATATCAAAACTTCCCAATTCGACGGGCAACAAGTCAATGTGAAACAAATGGTCGGAAAGGCGTAAGGAACAATCTCGAAAAACCTTGTTAGTTTCGATTAAACTACCATCTACTAGTTCTACGGTATACTTAGTGTCTAAGGCACATGGATCGATTTATGTAATGGGAAAAAATCGGTAGACACAAAGCTTTTCTCCGCTCCAGTATCAAACAAAATAGAGGCATAATAATCATTAAGGATGAACGTACCGGTGACAGTATTTGGGTCCTGTCGGGCTTCTCTAGCATTCATCACAAAGGCTCTTCCACAGGCAATTCCAACAACTTGATTTTTCTTCAGACATTGATTCTTCATGTGTCCAACAGTCCCACAGCCGTAACAAGTGCGGGACGGATAGTCTTTGGTAATGTGACCTTTGGCTTTGCAGTTGTTGCAGTAAACATTACTTGATTCCAGTGTATGATGAAGGTTACACTTTGGGCACAGAGGTTGATTACCTGTGTAGCCAGATTTCCTTGGTTCTTGAACAGATGCAGAAGCAACAAAAGCTTTGACTGGTTCAGGAGCTTTTTCAGGTTGTTTCTCAGATCGTTTCTCAGAATTATTTTTACCAAAATGACTGCGTTTGCGTTTACGGTCTAACTTCTTCCCAGATGAAGAAGATGGTGAACAGACATCAACAACATGTTTGGAATGATCAGAAGCTTTCCTGGAATGGGAAGTACCTTGGCGTTTAGCCTGGTAGGACAGGCTATGTGCCAACGAACCACGTCTTGCAGAGTGGATGGGTTAGAAGACATCACATTTCCTTGAATGTTGGGTGCTAAACCCCAAATGTAATGTTCAATCTTCTTATATGGTGGAATTGAGGAACAAAGGTGAGCAAGTTCATGGAATCTCTTAGTGTATCCAGCAATATCAGTCCTATTCATGGTGAGTCCCCAGAATTCAACTTCCAAATGTTGAAGTTCTTCACGTGGGCTGTATTCATCTCTCAGTAGTTGTTTCAATTCTTCCTAAGACATAGCGTGTGCTTGGTCAGTTCCGACGGTTTCGGCATGCGAATTCCACCATGAGAGAGTACCATCAATGAATGTGCAAGCAGAAAATTTGACCTTAGAGTGGTCGGGACAGTTACTGATACGGAAGACAGATTCAGTCTTTTCGAACCAACGAATAAGACCAACAGCACCTTCGGTACCCTTGAAATTGATAGGTTTACAATTCATGAAGTCCTTATAGGTACATTCACGGGCACCAGAAACGTTAGACATAACCTTGAAAACAATTCGGGGTAAATTTATATTCTCGGATTTCTAACATTTATCGAAGGTCTTACCACCAGGAGCACCTTCAGGGTGGCCTCCAGTGGCACGATTAGCTTCATTAGCAATTATCTTTGATATAAAACACGTATTTCATTTTGATATCATGTATATCAATTATCTTTGATATAAAACACGTATCAATTTATTAACAAACACGTGTTTTATTCATATAACCCTATCTTTTATCAATTCATTACCCGTTAATGGGTAATCATGCACTTTTTCATATGTTTCATCACGTTTACTTATCTAACACATATATCATATGTATTTATAACATAAACACGTATAGTAGTTGCAATTCATTATCATTTACCCATTTACTAACCTGTAAACCATATCAATATACGTTTTAGCTACTTAAGACGCATAACACATATATAATTCAAGTTATGAAATTTTGGGGAGTTAAAGGTGCTCATGATTGTAACATCCTGATTTCTAAATAGTTTAACTTTGTTAAGCTGTGTTATGTGTGATATATGTATTTAGTTATATTGCACCAAATTGATGAATACTTGAAGATTACGTTACATTAGAAGTTTAAATTGTAGGGGCAATTGCATATATCTCCTTCTAAACATCATAAATTGCATATTTACCCGATAATAAATAGAAACTGCATATATCCCTAATCCCCTTCTTTATGATAAAATATTGCGAATATACCCAATTAAACATATTTTATTAAAAAGAAATTACATAATGACCATCTTACCCTTCTTCAACCCAAAATCAAAATTTTACCATTCTATGTTTTCTCTTTTATCTTTACCTTTCTCCAACCGAAAATTAAAAAATTTCAACGCTATCACAATTTCAGCTATTGTCTAAAGAATTGTTGCTTCTTGAAAAATCACACAAAAAAAAATCTTTTGAGTGTTCATAGATACGAAACATGAGCAACTGGTCGAACTTAGAGTTCCGATAGAGCCGGTGGTTACGAGTTCTCCATCTGCTTCACCTCTCACCACCATTCTTCCTCCGTGAAGATCTCATCCAAATCGATCTTGAGTTTCGATAGAGCCGACGGTTGTGACCCACCCTTGTCTAACCTCTAAACCTAATTTCTGTCACCAATCCACAAATTCAACAGTCATCAGAAGTGTCGTGCCGTAGTTGCCACTGCTCGGTTGCCTAATTTGTGCGAGGATGAATTGATGTGGAATATTGGGTGATTTTCATATTCAAGTTGGGTGAGACGACGATTCAAATGAAATCAAAATACATATAATAATATATTAATATATTTAATAGTAAAGATCAAGGTAGGATTTTGATTGAAAAATTAAGATTATTTGAAAACGAAACATGATACATTGTTGTTTGGAATTTGTTCCGAACGACACAATTCTTGTGACTTGGATTGAATTCAAGATATTTGGGTTTAAATCTTTAACCGTATGGCTGCTTTTGTTTTTGGCGATGGATTTTGTAATTTACTATCTTAAGGGCGTGTGGTATACTTATGTTATGTTAAAGTTTAACACGCGCCACCTAGGCGATGACTGGATATATAACACCACATAACACACATGAGATATACTCCATGTTATGTGGTGTGGTGAATATTTTATTATTTTTAAAATTAAATATCTTATATTAATTAAATGTTTAAATTAAATATATTAAAGAAACATGCACATGTGTCACATCCTGGAAGACCTATATCTCTTTCCAATCCATTTCAACGCCACTTTTGGGGCGCTAAAAATATAGCACCGATTCAATCACGCCGAGGTTAACGCGCGGAGGGGATGGTGACAACAGCGTTTAACGGCGTTATACCCCCTTAACGCGGGGTATACCGTGTGCCCTAATCATATGGATTGTTAGCAAAGATTCAAACACTAATCGGACATTATCATCACAATCTTCATTTTTTGGATTTGGTAGTGGGTGTGTATGTATGGTGGTTGATGATGGCCTCCTTGAATAAGAAAGAAACATTTGAAGACGATGACATCTGAGTTTTAATTTAAGGGCAAATTGGTCATTAAGTAAAAATTCATTAATAGAGGAGATCGATATATGCAATTATGTTGTTTGGTCGAGTAAATAATAAGGGGATATATGCAATTCTCCCTAATTGTAAATAAGTTTGGGCTTGGTATATTTAAATACCAAACTAGAGTGACTGATGTGGTAATTAGGTATAACTTAATTAAATAAATAGAAAAAGGAATTTAGGAAGTCCGGAAGCATCATACGACTTCCAGACATCGATCCTTATCTCCCTTCAGCCCCAAAAATCGTGAATCTCCAATCTAAGGCCTCAAGCTGATTTTATGCATAGTAATCAGATTCTAGAAGCTCTAGCTAGAGCTAAACCATTGAAGATTGTTGAGTGAATAAACCTCAAATACTTGCAAGTTTGAGATCTTTGTGTCATTATGTTATAATGATTATGCTAAGCCATGGATACTTGTATACATAATTTGATGGCTTAAACATCATCATTTGGGTGCTTGAAACCCTAGATACGAATTTGACATATGAAGTTGGGAGTTTTTGGAAATTGATAATGTAAATTGATGAAATCATGTAGTTTGTAACTAGTAAATTGTATATGATTGATGATAATGTGAAAAAGTATGGTTATGTTCATGATATGCATAGATGGAAGTAGAACACAAGCTAACATAGGTTGAAATTATGTTGTTATACTTTTTGCACACAAGATGTTTGATAAAATGCCTAGGTGAGCATTTAGTTGATAAATTGGTGTGGTTGAATGTTAAATGTGATGTATGAGGTATATAAATGATTCATGTACTAAACATAAGAAAGATGTCATATATGGATCCATGTTAGATGTTTTACATGCTATTTGAAGTAAGACATGCTTGGATGGAAAGTGATGAACCATTGAATTAGATTACGATGTAAATTGGTGATTAAGTTCACTATTACAAAACAGCTTTCTTGACGCGAAGTGCGCATCAAGAAAGGTGCTAGATGACGCGCATTTGCGCGTCAAGGAAGGCACTGTCAATAAGCTTCTGATATAAGTATATATATATATATATATCCTATAATAGACTTGCATCTGTGATACCTCTGAACGTTTGTATCTCTCGTGCCATGTGACATTTGTTTTTCCACCAATTGAGAACATGGGAGTTGATAGTTTTTCCCCTACTTTCATTTTAAACATTTTGGGGTGTACATGAACCATATCAAATGTTACTTGTTGATTGTTACTGTGTTTAGGTATGTGTTACCGTGTTATAAATTTAAACTCGCATGTTACGTGACGTTCATGTTGATTAGTATGGTTGAATTTGGCTCAAAGAAGAAAATTGAATGCTTATGCTATGTAAACGAAAGAATTGAGCCTAGAATCAAGTGGGAGGAGGCATGCTATTAATAGGCAATCGGGGAATTTGACACGGGTCATGTCAAGCATGACACGAGTCATGCTCATTAGAAAATCCACTGAAATCTTGGTTGTACTTGCACAGGTCGTGCTTGTTTGAGGGCATGGGCCATGCGTGCTAGGGAACACATGTAGTGCTTGTCAGATGCAAAAAGACTACTTCTATAAGGTTGCTGGAGTTCGACATGGGTCGTGCTCAAAGTAGGGCACGGGCCGTGTCGTGGTCAAGATCACCAATCTTCACTTTTTTTCACTTGTTTTCCGTATTTTTAACTCTTTTTATGATTTTGAGCTGGATTAAACTGAAAAACTAAAAAGGAAATAATATTGCATTGTTTTGTTAATAGTTAGTCAGAAATAACCCAAACTACGGGGAATATTTGATGTAAAAATATGTATAATTTGGCGTACATTTATGTCGACGATTGATGATTCGCTTTTGTCTTCTTTATGTTCCGCTTTTGTTTCGCCAGGGATTTCGTCTTCTACGGCGGTCGCCTGCATGGCGACAGGTGATGAATACAAAAAAGCATATACTCTTTTACGAGTATGTAGGTGTTGTTCATATCGGAAAGGACACACTCGCCCTTATCCTTTGGTCTCTACCTATGTTCTTTCATTGGCATTTGAGGAACTGAGGTCCTCTCAGAGTCAGAGTAGATTACTCGGTGATTTTCTTTCAATATTATTGTATTTTCTTGTTGTTTTGTCAAACAACAACTAATCTTAATGGGCTATGATGACGTTTAGTGATGTGTCTGATTCGAATGGAACAATATGCGATAACCTTCTTCTTGGCAGGGCAATTGATTTGCAGCCATGATATGTGTTTTTTGTTCTATTGCTTTCAGATCTGAGCCACAATTTTACAAATCTATTCAAGTTCGGATGTTGGGTGATGATGATTTGATTGTATCTGAGCCTACTTAAATATAACTACATGTTGACTGCTTTAATTATTTATGTTTTTGTATGTTACGATGGGGTTCGAGTTTGTTCTGTTTTTCAGATTTCTTGAAGATTCTTCACTTTGGTTAACTATGATGATGCTTTTATCATTTTGTTTAGTACAGGGAAAGTTGTTTATTTTTTTTGGGATGGTGTTTCCATTTGACTTTCTACGATAAAAGAAATTTTTTTTTCTATGGACAATTTTGTTTGTGTTTGGCTTTTGGAGTTTTTAAAATTGCTACGAGATATTGATTTGTTCAAATGGTCTTGATGTCAAAGCTACTTTTGTTCGTTTATGCGATGATTATATTCGTAGGTCTATTATCATTTGCTTAAGTAGTGAAACACTCACATGAGAGTTTGCTTTTATATATATACTAGAATTTTTACCCGGCCGCGCGTTGCGGCGGCGGCTCTATTTTTAATTTTACAGTTTGTTACAACTGAAATTGATTTAAAAATTTTCTTGCTTATCGCTAACTTAAGATTCTGTCAAATTATAATTTTTTTAAGGATAATTGATTTTTAATATTTTACAAATATTTCACTTGAAAATAAAGATCTATGACTTAATATATATAGTAAGTCATATTAGTTACAGCGGGCCACCCTTCTTTTAGTTGGTTAACGATAGTGGTGTCCTTGTTGGGGAAAAAGTAAATATCATTACTTAATAGTATGCTTATATGCATACTTAGTGTAGTTAAATCGTAACCCAAATTTCATATTTACCATTTGATTGATCCCTACAATACCACATTCCAATCACACTTGATCATGCTATGATCTGCACATTTTCTAACAGTTCATTTATCCAAAACTTTAACCCAAAATTTACATTTACTACAACATTTTGTAAGAGTTCAGACAACCAAAATTTATGTTCACATTTGAAGACCATCCAACTTGATGAGAAATCAGATAAACTTGATTTGAAATCCAAATCTTTTAACGCTTGTTACTGTACTAATACCTATTACCATTTCATTAGAACAAATGATTATTTGTAATATTAAGTAATTGGTTTGGAAGATTTTCCAGTTGACCCAAAACCCCACAACACCAATTCAAATGACATCCAACACTGATTATTTGTAATATTAAGTAATTGGTTTGAAAGATTTTCCAGTTGACCCAAAACCCCACAACACAATAAACAATTTTTCTTGCGCATCTATTGTCAGCATTAAACATAAACGATCACAACCATCAAGAATGAAGATACCCTAACCCCAAAATCGGACAAAATAGATTTTAGGAAGGATATTCATCACAGCAAGCATAAATCACGGAACGAACCACAACCTTGAAGGCCACTAACAAATCGATTTCAGGTCAACCAAACCAACATTTAAAACAAAGAAATCGGTGAAGAAATCGAAGATCCAAACACAACACAGCGCTCAGATCTGACTCACGGCTGCGACTAACGCCACGCTGGTGAGCAGAAAACATCAAAGCCATTAAGAAATCAGTCCGACCAGGTGCTACGGAGGCGACCACCAAACGCCGCCAGTGCACTACAGTGGCGACACGCAACGACGGAGAGCAGACCTCTCTAGAGAGAGAAAACTCTGTTTGTGTTAACAACTTTCTAGAGAGAGATCTAGCTCTGTTTTGAGAATTGAAAAGAAAAAGAGAAATCGATGGCTATTAAGAGAGAAAGTCAAGAGCTTTGTAAATACCCAGAGAAACTGATGGGTTTGAAGAGAGAGAAGGCCAAGATCTTAAATAAAAGACATCTACTTTTAAGATCCTGCTGATGGTTTTAGCCTGAGATACAGCTGCTGGTTTAGTTGGTATTAAGAGTTGGTGGTTTTACAACGTGTAAGTAAATGGAGTTGTGGAAGAAAACAATTAGAAAAATGACAGCACTTCACTGGCTACAAATTTGACATGTAATTTACTGATTAGACTAAACCTAATAGTAACATAAGACACAAATTAAACTTGCTTTTTGTATATATATATATATAATACACAATACAATACTAGGGTAAGGATTCTGCGAAAACACATTGTTTTGTGAAAACTACGAAAACACATATTAAAACCCACACAACTTTTTCATACATTAACGATTTTTTAAAACATTTGCGCCAAAAGTCTTAGAATTACGTTATCTTCAATTCTGTAGCAAAATATAAAAAAAAATAACATTTGTTTCGATGATGCACATGTGCACCATTATCATTAGTGCTGTACAAAAACGAATTATCATGCGAAAAAACACCCTTTATGTTAAAAACATATTAAAAACACTAAAACATTTATGATACTAATGATAATAATACATGATGCACATGTGCATCATATAATTAAAAAAATATAAAATGTAATTTTTTTTTCTGTAAATCTAAAGATGACACAACTATAAGATTTCGGGTGCAATTTTTTTTAAACCTATTAATGTATACCACATGTAAGAGGTAATTTTTTTTTGTGTGATGCACATATGCATCATTCAATAAAAACACAAAAAAATGATGGAAATATATGACATATGGTGTGACTTAGAAAAATAAAATATTAACTCATACTAAAAGTATAAGTTTTTTTTGTGATACACATGCGCACCACACAGTATATATATATATATATATATATATATATATATTTATATATGTATATATATATATATATATATATATATATAGTTAGGTTCAAATGAGAACTTTTTGTTTTGAAAACTTTTGAGAACTAAATTTCAACCACAAATTTCAGGGGGACCACTACAATTCATGGGAGGGGGGATACATGTAAATAAACTTGTGGCTCAAATTAGTTCTTTTTAGTTCTCAAATCAAATTGGTTTTCAAATGATCCTCTCCCTATATATAGTTATATAACGTTAAATTTTAAACTTTTTATAGGATTAAAGATAACATAATTTTAAGACTTTTGGTGTATATATAAAAAAAATATTAACGTATAAAAAAGTTATGTAGGTTTTAAGATTTGTTTACGCAGTTCTCACAAAAAGGTGTGTTTTCGCAGGATCCTTCCCCTACAATACTATATATATGTATATATATAAATGCAATGTGGTACTCTGGCTTGAACTTTTACATTTGGCTATGATGATAATTGGTTTGTAGACAAGAAGGAAAGGATGTTCCATTCGAGTGATTTTGTGACGAATCACTAACTCTTTAGTTGCAACCAATCACTTAATACACCGATCTTAGCCATAAGAATTTTCAAAATGACAAAATAAATATATAATCTTAGGGTGGATATTGAATTAAGTCATTAGGACTTATGATTCTATTAAAGATCAACGAAAGTATAATTTGTTTATGATACAGCCTTATGTAGACTAACTAATGACTTAGATAATTAACATTGTAATCGTAGCGAGCGAAGCGCGAGGTACACCATCGTGTTAAATAACAGTTACTAACAAGATTGTATATTTGTATGATATTTTGAGTGTTACCAAAAGTAAAAATTTTAGACCAATTACACAAGAGAAACAACCATATCGCAAACAAATTCATCACATTATATATTATTAAAAGGATTCAAAGGTTCCTTAACATGGGTAATTGCAAATACAGAAGTAATGGTCTAAAGGAGGAGAAAATACACATACTCCATTGCCATTATGTTCTTTAAAACATCGTTCTTTACATGTATAAAGGTTACAATTATTTTTGTCCAACACAATTGTGCATCCATGGACAACTGAAGCTCCAACTGAAAAACAAACATAATATGCGTTATTTGAAAAAACATAAAATACATAGTGTCTATGTTGTTATCTTAAACTAGATTTACTATTCGTGTGTTGTAGCGGGGATAATACGAATACATATTGTTATCTTAAACTAGATTTACTATTCGCATGTTGTAGCGGGGATAATACGAATACATAAAACAGTTGAATAGTTGTAACACAACGTAGAGAAAATGGAAATACAAAAAACTACATGACGTTAAAATTAGAAGCCAACTCATGTGTTTCATGTGTTAAATGTGTTGCGTTTGATAAACACAAAAACAAAGAATAAAATGAAAGCCATGTGGCATCACAAAAGAGCTACATTGCTATAATAAAACATAAAGAAAACATAAAATAGATAAATTCTGCATAAGGACGTTTAAATTAGAAGCCAAATACTCAAAATATTGTACTTAAGACATTAATATTATGTTATATGACTATACATATTACATCACCCTCTTATGTTAATTTGTTGTGTTTGAATAGAAAAAACATATAAAACAAAAAGAAAATTCCATTGCGACATGACAACCATATAGGGCAACATGGACTAAAAATATGTGGTTACTATTAACCTCATCTAGCTAACGTTTATATAGTAATTATTTAAACCCTACATTACCTATGTAAACAAATTTTATCTTGTTTGGAACTAGATTTTACAACTCGCGCATTGTCGGTGTAATAACGCGCGTATACAAAATAGTGTTATTGCTAAAATACAATGTAAAAATAAAAATACAAAAAGACTACGCAATGATGTTTAAACTAGAAGAGTAATTAAATATAACAATAAAAAATTAGATACATAAAGATAATAGTGTAAAAACTAACAAAACACTTAAAAACAATTTAAATGAATTAAAAAACAGTATAATAAAATAACAATAAAGACCATCATAAAAAAAAATTAAACATTTAAAAGCAGTGTTGTAAAACTAAATCAAAAAAAAAAAAAAAAACACTTTAAAAACGATTTAGGCTGTCAAATCATATGTAAAAATATGTTGTGTTTGGATAAAAAAATTATTCATGTCATTTGACAACACCACGTGCCGTCACGTGGGCTAATGATTTGTGTAAGTCACCCGTGAGTTACTTTTCTTATGGAGTCGTAATTTGTTTTATAAAATAATAGTAACTGTTTTGGTGACATTGTGCAACATCATTTTACCATGTGAGATGTGTAAAATAATAAAAATTGTTCTTATCTAAACACAACAAATATAACGCATAACATGGTGATTAATAGAAATACTCATGTGAGTTTAGCAAATGAGTCGGTGTTAAGTTGGTCGTATATGTATAGTTGTATGAAAGAGAATTTTTATTTCAAAGAATTTGGCATGGTAGTTATAATATAATAAGTACAGTTGTGTAACATAGTTTTTAGGTCAGATTCAATAGTCGGCACATATTTTTTTTCTAATTCTGTTTTCTTTAAATAGCAATGTAATTTGTTTTGTGTGTCCGTGGCGATCCACGACAACATGCGAATTACGAAATCTAGTTATACAGTATTCTCATATAATAAAGTTGTCAAACAATCTAACAAACCTGCAATTAGAATAATGAATAGCAACAAGTATGAGAATGAAGACTTGGACATGTTAATTTATGCTTGCTTCTCGTGGAGTATAAAAAATGATTTTTTGTTTGAAAATTGAGCATGTTCAATTGGTTTAAATAGTCACATATGTCTTACTTTGTTTATTATTAATCTTCAAAACCGCAATCTCTTTTTAATATTTAATTACCATATGTTACGATAATTGATAATCAATGCTCCTCTGTCTCAGTTAGAAGTTATAAAGAATATTAAAACTGTTGTCCGTTTACTTGTTATTTTCATGTTATTGTAATTTGATGCTAAAGTTTTATAAAACTGTTTTAAAATCAATTTAACCACTTCCAAATAAATAAAGCATTTTTATGGGAGTCCAAATAAAAAGTTACTTTTTGTTTGTATTCAATAGCTTACTATACGTACATCTGTAAATATTTTATCAAAGCATTTAGAGTCACTATAGTCAATATATAATTTTAAAATTTGTTATAGAATGATATTTTAAAGTTGGTCTAAATTCTTGAAACTTAAAAACGGATAATATTTTTTACTTTTTTTTCGTTTTGGAATATGCTATAAACATCGGTCATCGGTGTTATATTCATGAATCTTCCCTTAACATTTTTAAGTTTTAACACAAAGTACCTAACGACTAACGGATCTTAAAAAATAAAAAAAGATTAATAGCCCACCCTTTAAGAAATCCAAAAGGACTGGTAATAGGAAATTGGGGGATAAGAGGGCGAGGCCTTCCAGCTCAGAACCTGAGGAAATTGATGCTCGATTGGTAGACGAAGTTTTGGAAGATCTCAGATTCCCGTTTCCGAGTTAACTTAAGGAGAGAAAAGAAAGGAAATGAAAATGTATTTGTGTTCCAGAGTTTCATTTAAGAAGAAAAATGAAAGGAATATAAGTGATGTTGTGTTCCTGAGTTTCATTTAAGGAGAGAAAAGAAAGGAAAGAAAGGGGAAAGTAGGCTAATTACTTAAGATTTCTTTTTCTTCCAATTTGGAGAGAAAGCGGAGAGAAAGGAAAGGAAAATTATCTCCCCCTTTCCTTTCTTTTCCTTTCTTTTCTGTTCTCTTCTTAAGTGAACTCGGGTATAGCTTGCGCTGAGGCGGAGCAACTGGATAAGAAGAAGGCTCGTAACAACGAGGTGTTAGACACAGTGGAGGTGGCTAGTATTGTCAATATCGATCTCCACGATTTCAGTGAGATGGTGGATAATCAAATTAAAGGAGAAGAAAAGGTGGATAACCGAGTCGATGGAGAGGAGTCTGATGATGTAAATTAATAGATTTCCTATCAGTTAATATCCGTGGGGCTGGGGATGATAATAAATTGTCATGGATTTCTAAGATTCGATCGAAGAATCGTGTTCAATTTTTGTGTATTCAGGAAACACAAATTCTGGATGGGGGCGCATAAATTTCAACAGATTATGGGGTTGAAAAGGGGCGATAAATGACTAGGTTGATGCGAAAGGTAGATCTGGGGGTTTAGCGTGCTCGTGGAACCCTGTGGTCTTCTCCTTCAAGGAGGTGATAAAGGATGACCATTTCATGGTGGTGTCAGGTTCGATGGTGGGGAAGACAAACACTATTAATATAGTGAACGTTTACTCGCCACACGACCTAAGATTAAAACGGGTTTTGTGGGAGAAATTGATCGAAGTCAGATGGGCTAAAGCTGGGATTTGGATCATGATGGGAGATTTTAATGAAGTCCGGACCGAAGACGAACACCTTAATTCTAAATTTCATCTGGCAGGGTGTAACATCCAGAAACCTGAGCGAATATTTTTATTCGTAAATAAATGAGATGGGACGCTAGTCCATAACTCAACCCGTTATGTACATGAGGGATTTATCATGTAAAATAAAATCTTGGATCAAATGGGAATTTAGTTGCTTAAAATGTTAATATTGAAATTTGAGGGGCCAAAATAGTAATTACAATAATGTGTAATAAATAAAAAGAAATGGGAAAGGAGGGGGGATGGTAATTCTCCCCTGGAGTTCGACACCCACCCTCCAAGCCCTAGCAAACCTCAAAATTATGCAATTCAACGTGTTAAGCTGCGATTTTCGTGCATCAAAACAGAAATTGGAAGTGTTTTCTAGCATCTAAACCCATCTTTGAATCAAGTAAGTAATCCCCATCTCCAAGCATGCTTAGAGTCCGAAATTGTGACCAAATTGGATGATTCAAAGGTGTGCTTTTAGGTCCATTATGTTATATAATGTTTATATGGTGTTATAGACTTAAGAATGCTTGAATTTGTAGCTTAAATACCAAGTTTTGGTAGGGTAAACCCTAAGTGACGAATTTACATACTTAAAGGCTAAGATTTCAAAACTTAGATGGAATATGTTGGAATTGGGTGTTCCTTGAAATTGCATTACGTTAATATCATATGTAAATGCAACTAAACTGTTATATACTTATGATAGGCATAAGTGGACTCTAAACATTAACCCAATGGGGTAAACTATATTGATTATGTTTAAGCACGCCAAGTGCTCGATGAAATGCCTAACCTAGAGGAAATATTGGAATTCATGACTAAATGTAAGAATGATATACTACTTACAATCATGAAATAAGAATGTGCTTGATATTTGAAATCCATGCTTATAAAGTGTGGTAAATGAGATGGTATAAAAATCATGAAAATATTAAGAACCTAGTTGTGGGGATGTTTTGGAAGGGGCGTATAAGATTCCTCGTAGGTCCGTTTAAGATGCAAAATATATGATTGAAAAGCTTGTTTTGAATACTATGTTACATTGATAATGGCTTGCAGGAACCAAATGCACGTGTAACATCGTTCATGTTACAATTAGTAGATACAAAATATGTAAATACATACAAAAGAAATAACCATGAGTTATACTAAATGGGTGACGAATGGTTCTAGGAACCATGAAGTCCAAACTGCCAAATGGTTCTCCAATGACTAAATTTGACCATAGGTAGGATTCGGAGGAATCATATATCGAAATATAAGTTACAATGAGCGGAAATGGGCTTATGGAGCCTATGCCATGTAACAAAAGAAGGAGGATCATAAATGGTTTATAGAACTATAGATTCTAAATGCCTAGATATGGTCAAATGGAGCATTGGGAAATACCAAAGGCAAGGACCCGTCTTAACGGGTCAAAAGAACAAATGGGTCAATTGGACACTATTTACAATGGTTATGTAATCCAATGGCAAGTAGAATGATAAGAATGAAATTACATGATTTGTGTCTAAAACCTTTAGTGAAATGTTAATGGGAAAAGCTAAACACATAATGGAAGTGTAGAATCAAACGTGTGCGCATGCATACAAAAATTTCGTGTCAAACTGCTTGCATTATGTTGATGGTTGTTAAACATATGTGGTGGATCAATTCTGGATGGTAACCTATGGGGTTTCCACAAAGAAATCCCTTAATGGGTCAAACGGGTCGGGTGAACCCGAGGTTAATTTTACGAATCATGATCATGACAAAAATATGTGTTTACCACAAAAAACATGTTTAAATGTATTTTTTAGGCCTAGGATGCCTAATGCAAGTTCCCTAAGAACTTTAGTGAAGTATGCAAAACAGGGGAAAATTCATCAAAAATATTCTAAGTATGGGACTGGCCGAAAATGGCCAGATCCCTGGAAAAATGGCTCCAAGTGTATCGCTTGGAGCATGCGATCCAGGAGGCGATACGCTTAGTATTCCAAGCGTATCGCTTATAAGTAAAGTTAATCTAGGCGATACGCCTAGGAATCATTTTCTGAAACTATTTATTATTTATGATTGTTAATGATGTTCATACATGTTTATGCAATAGAAACTCACTATTGAAGGTGAGTGAATTGCAGGTAAAAGGGAAAGCCTAGTGGGGGATGCTCATCAAGACTACGAAGAACCGATCACATCAAGAACCAACGACCCGTCTGATATTTTGATGGAAACGACTTAAGTATAAGATGATGAACACTTTTGAATGTCAAACTCATTATTTGTATATTTTGTAAATGTGAACCACTAAGGTGGCATTTTTATGATCATAAAATCATATGTTTTGTATACAATTTTCTGGGACCGGTTTTTACGTAAGGAAACATTAGAGTTTGACACTAAATTATAAACCGGTGTTACATAGGGGTAATGGTTTTCAATGCGTTCATCGACAAAACTGGAATTTCTGAGTATCATATGGGGGACTTAAGATTTACGTACTCGTACAGTAATGGGAAGGTGTGTGCGGAGTTCAAATCCTCATGGCCTTTCGCTTCTCTGGTGGTGCTGCCGAGGCTGTGGTCGGACCATGCCCCCTGGTCCTGCGTACGTCAGTCTCTGACTTCGTTCCTAGGCCGTTGCATTTTTTTCCTGATTGACTTAATCGTGAGGGGTTGGAAGGTGTTGTTATTGGGGCTCTTAATGGGGTGTGGGAGCAGTCTAAACCTGATGTGAGGCTCTTGGCTAAACTGAGGAATGTGAAAATTAAGCTAAAGGAATGGATCAAGAAGAGGAGGGACGATTGCGATGGGAAAAGAGAAGGACTTAAGTTAGATTGTGGTTGGTATGATGCGTTGGGTGAATTAAGACTGTTGTCCACCGATTAAATTAATGACTGGGCCAGCAAAAAAGTGGAGTTGAAAGACATTGAGCTGGGTGGTTTGGCGGATGTTAAAAATAACGCTCGTATACGGTGGTGCTCGGAAGGGGACGAGAACTCTGCGTTTTTTCCACGGAGTTGTTAATCAGCACTTAGCTAAAGATAGAATCAATGGGTTAAAAATTGAGGGACAGTGGGTTGAGGACCCGGGTAGAATGAAGAAGAAGGTATGGAGGTTCTTTAGAGATCGATTCCAAAGTAGTGGCGGTTGTCAACCTGTGATGAGGTGCGATGGGATTAAAGTGCTTTCGGAACCGGATAGAGAGTTGTTGGTTGCGCCGTTCTCGAGCAAAGAGGTGAAGATACGGTGTGGGGGTGTGGTAGTGAAAAAAACCCTGGTGCTTGATGGTTTTAATTTTGCTTTCTTTAAGCGTTTTTGGGAGCTCTTTGAAGATGATTTCTTGGATATATTGAATAATTTTCACGAGGAGGGCAAGATTAGTGAAGGCTGTGGGTCGTCCTTTATCCACCTTATTCCTAAAGTTAGGGATCCTCGAGAGCTTAACGACTTTTGGCCTATAAGCTTGGTGGGGTGTATCTCTAAAACTATATCTAAGGTGTTGGCGAATCGGTTGAAGGTGGTGGTTGGGTCTATAATCTCAAAAAATCAAATGGCTTTTGTTGCTAAAAGAAACATCGTTGATGGGCCTCTTGTGGTGAATGAAGTCATGTCGTGGTGTAAAAGATCGGTTCAGAAAATGATGCTTTTCAAAATTGATTTTAAAAAGGCATATGACACCATCGAGTGGAGTTTCCTTTTGTCTATTATGGAACATATGTACTTTCCTAAAAAATGGCATGAGTGGGTGGAAGGATGTCTTCATGCTACGAGGGTCTCGGTGTTGGTGAACAGTGCCCCTAAGCAGAAAAAATGAAACTGATAATCTTTTCTGGAGATATCCATTCTTTCAGTGGCATGTTTCGGTCCTCTTCCCCATTACTTAGAAAAAGTAATGCTCGAGAGGGCTTAGGCAAGGTGACCCCCTATCCCCCTTCCTATTAATTCTTGTTATGTTGGCTTTTTTCTGGATGATGGAGCGAGTCAGTCAAGTTGGAGTTTTCTATGGAGTGCCTATTCCTAATAATGGGCCGAATATCTCTAACATCCTATTTGCGGACGACGCCCTTGTGATGGGTATGTGGTCGGAGTTCAATGCGAAAAATCTGGCAAGAATGCTCAGAGCTTTTTATCTTGCCTCCGGGCTTAGGGTTAACCTCAGGAAATGCTCCCTATTTGGGATCAATTATGAGTTTGAAGATGTGGAGGCTATGGCTCGAATTTTACGGCCAAAAGGGGAGAGTCTGCCGTTTTCTCATTTGGGTTTACAAGTGGGTGAAAATATGAATAAAATTACGAGTTCGAAGCCGGTTATTGATGAGTTCAAAGCTAAACTTTCGAGATGGAAAGCGGAGCGTTTGTCGAAGGCGGGGAGGCTTACTCTTGTCAAAGCTGCCCTTGATAGTGTCCCTTTATATTAATTTTCGCTTTTCAAAGCCCCGGTGAAGGTTTTAAAGAGACTTAAGTCGATCCAGCTTAATTTTATTTGGGGTGGTAGTAGGGATCGAAAAAGGATACATTGGATCAAAAAAGAGATAATTACGCTTCCGGTTGATGATGGTGGGCTTGGTCTCGTCCCTCTCGAAGTTAAAAACCTGTCCTTATTGACGAAGTGGGTGGGGAGATTTGTCTCTGAGAAAAATAAATTGTGGAGAAATGTTATAGTTGGGATTTATGGTGGTGGATGGGTTGATGGGCTGATCCCGTATAAGATAGGGAGTGCGGGTGTGTGGAGAAATATTTCCAAGGTAGAAGCATTGTTAATTAAGAAGAAGGTTAGGCTACATGATCTGTTTAAGTGTCGTGAGGATGGGTGGGTTTGGAATAAGGACCCGACGGGCCAGTTTTCTGTTAGAAGTATGACGAAAGCGATCATGAAGGAGAATAAAGGTAATGAAGTTAAGGAGATTAGATGGAATAGGCTGGTTCCTCTGAAAGTTAGTATTATATTTTGGAGGATACTATGGAAGAGGCTTCCAATGAAAATCGGGTTGAGGAAAAGGGGAGTTGTTCTAGCGACGGTTTCCTACCCCTTGTGCGATGAGCAAGACGAGTCGGAGAACCATCTTTTTATAGGATGTCCTTTAGCCTCCATGGTTTGGTCGGTTATAAGTAAATGGTGTAAGATTCCGGATCCATTCCCGTTCGATGTTCAAGATCTTTAGTGCCATGCTCCTGTTGGTTCAGTCTTAAAGAACAAAGAGGCCCTTGTTGATGCTATTTTTAGAACTGCTGTATGGGTAATATGGGGCTGCAGGAACGAAGTTGTGTTTGAGAAAATGAAGGCTTTGTTGGAAAAGATTGTGGTGGACATTAAAGCTTTAAGTTTTTTCTGGATTAACTGTAGGGCGAAAGGGTGGAAGGTGGATTGGGTTGAATGGTGTAATTTCCTTTTCTAATGTAATACCTTTGTTTTGTTTTTGTGGCGAGGTCGGTTTTTAGCGCCTTGCTGGCCGGCCTCCCCCTGTGTTATTGGAATTGTTGTTAAGAAAAAAGTTCACATTGCTAAATCTTAACAACCAAAACCTACTAATCTACCCAATCTCACCAGTAGTGTCACTTCTAGAAACAGTAGTTAGGGGTGTTCAAAAATATCCGAGTCCGAATCCGTATCCGAAAAATCCGAAATTCCGTATCCGAATTATCCGAAAATTTCGGATACCCGGAATTTCGGATATCCGAAACTCGGGTATCCGAAAATTCGGACTTGGACTTGGACAATAATCTGCAAAATTTTCGGAAGTTTCGGATACCCGGTATCCGAAAATTTAAATAAATTAAAATATTTTTTATATTAATAAATTAAATGAATTTTAGCCTTTTAGAGTTTTAGGGTTCCTTCCACATCCACGCTTCCTCAATCCTCACTCCTCATTCCGCCTCCCTCGTCGGCTCCTCCCTCCACAGTCGACAATCCACATCCGGCGCAGTTCCGGCGCAGGTTGGCGAAGGTCGCAGGTCCGGCGAAGGTCGAAGGTCGCAGGTCGCAGCCTCGCAGGTCCGTCCGGCGCACTCCTTTGCCCGGCGATTTCTTCTAATAGACGAAGGTCGAAGATCCCTGTTCATCTTCAATCTCAGGCCAATCCATGTATGTTTAATCTCTCATTCACATGTATGTTTGTTTCCCCTGATTACTATGGTCCATTGTATATCAAGATTCCAACTTGTAGCATGAATCACTTTCTCAAAGTAATTTTTTGACTGAATTGTTATATCAAGATTCCAACTTGTATCATGAAGCCGTATCTCTGTTTTTAAATTAATTTTTTTGACTGAATTGTTATATATGTATGTAGGAGATTATTGTTGAATGTTGAATACCGTATCTCTGTTTTTAAATTAAATTTTGATTGAACACCGTATCTCTGTTTTTAAGTTCATATGCTTGAATGATTGAATCAATTTTTGAGTATGTTATTTTCATGTTGGATTTGGTTTTTACATGTCTAACTTTTTTGCTTGGTTAATGATTTCAGTTTTGTTGAAGTTCATTCTTGGTTTAATTTGTTCTTTTTTGCAGCCTACTAGATCAATGGAAAAGCATAATACAAGCAACTCCGAGGATTGTGAGATGGTATCTGAAAACGAGGTGGTGTCAAGGGCAAAGGCGAACAAGCAAAGACCTAAAAAAGCTGCAAAACCCCCACGTGGACAGCCTTCTGGTTCTCACCCTTCTGTAAGTGAAACTCCTACTACAACACGTGTGAGAAAAAGGAGATCTCCTTGGTGGGAGTTTTTTGTTGATTCTGATGTAGTAGATAGAGCAAAATGCAAGTATTGTGATAAAGATGTAGGTTGTGCAACCTCAAGTGGGACTAATCCTTTAAAAAAATCACATACTTGCGTGTAATAAATACCCTCCGAACATGGATAAAAAACAGAAACTAATTGATCTTGAGTCAAAAACCCATGTTAGTGATGATGGTTCTGTTGAACACTTAGGGGTTCCTAAGCTTTGGGAGTTTAACCAAGAAGCAATTAGGAAAGGGTTGGTAAGAATGTTAATGGTTGATGAGTTAACTTTTTCTTTTGTGGAGCGGGAGGGTTTTCGGGCTTTTTGTAAGGTTATAAATCCTCATTTTGTTGTACCTTCACGTGCGACTGTAACAAGAGATTGTTATAGCTCATTCATTGAGGAAAGAAGGAAATTAGTTGATATCTTTAAGAATATGTCATCAAGAATTTGCTTAACCACCGACACTTGGACTTCGGGTCAAAACTTATCTTATATGTGTTTGACCGCACATTTCATTGATGATAATTGGGTTTTGCATAAAAGAATTATAAATTTTTGTCCTATCATTGGTCATTCTGGGGTCCTTATTGGGAGAGCTGTTGAAAAGTGTTTGGTTGAATGGGGTTTAAAGAATATTTTAACTGTGACCGTCGATAATGCTAGTTCTAATGACCTTGCTATTAAACATTTGAAAAAGGTGTTTAATCATTGGGAATGTGGTGTCTTGAATGGGGATTTTCTACATATGCGATGTGCAGCTCATATTTTGAATTTAGTTGTTAAGGATGGTCTTAATTGTTTAGCCAAATCAGTTAAGAAAATTCGTTGTTTGGTGAAATATGTGAGGTCTTCTCCCTCTAGGCTTTTAAAATTTAAAAGTTGTATTGAAGAAGAGAAAATAGAAAGCAAAAGTTTGGTTTGTATGGATGTTGAGACCCGGTGGAACTCCACTTTTTTAATGCTAGAATCTTCTATTAAGTTTAAGAAAGCATTTTCTCTCTTATTGTTAAAGGATTCTTGTTTAGAGAAGGAGATTAGTAAATGTGATGGAGGTATGATTAATGAGGCTGATTGGGATGGTGTCAATAGTTTGTTGCCTTTTCTGAAAATTTTTTATGATGCTACCTTAAAATTTTCTGGTTCCCGTTATGTGACATGCAATGTATATGTGCAAGAGATAATCGGGATAGGCATGGTGATTGACACTAAAAGAAACCATGCTGATAAATCGGTGAGGGAAATGGCGGTTAGTATGAAAGGAAAGTTTCATAAGTATTGGGGGCATGTTGCTAAGTTAAATATGTTTTTATTCATTGCGGTGGTTCTCGACCCAAGACGAAAATGACATTATATTAAGTGGATTGTGGATGAAAATTATGTAGAGCCGAGTTTAAGTACTATTTTGGATATCACTATGCGTGAATTGTTTCATACATATGAAGAATCTATGCCTAAGAAAGATGAGAACTATGAGATGCAATAATCTAATTCTAGTCAGGTTTGGGGTGATGATCGGGATGTAGTCGACATTGAACAACTTATGAGTAAACGGTTTGAGATGGCAATGGGAAATTCACAATCATCCTCGAGAAAAAATGAATTAGATAAATACCTTGGAGAAGATCGAGAACCAACAGACTCACAGTTTGACATATTACAATGGTGGAAAGTACAACAATGTCGGTATCCTATTCTTGCAAAGATGGCTAAAGATATTCTTTCAATTCCCGTTTCTACCGTTGCATCCGAATCGGCTTTTAGCACCGGGGGTCGGGTGCTTGATTGTTTCCGAACTTCTTTAACCCCAAGGATGGTTGAAGCCTTGGTTTGTGGACAAGATTGGTTGCGTGCTTCTAATAGCCCGATTATGGTTGAAGACAACTTACTTGAAATTGAGAAGATGGAAGAAGGTATGTTACTAGTTTTTTTTTTGTTTTTACCCTTATATTCTTTGTGTATATTTTTACAATGGAATAACTTTTGTGTATGTCTTACTAAGTTACAGAGTTGAAGGAATTAACCTTGGAACAACCTACAATTTTTATTGATGAAACGGTTGATGAAACGCTTGATGAAACGGCCGACTCTTGAGGTATATAACTCTTTGGTATCCAAAAATATCGTTTATAATTTTGTTCTTTTGATTGGTGGGGATTTTCTTACTTTTTTTACATATTATAACATCCCTTTGAATCATCACTTCCCTTGAATCATCACTTAGTGTTATTTATTTACTAGATGCTTTTAGTTTTTCATTATATACTAGTCTAATTGGTCACCTATTTATGTTTCTAATATTTAGTTTTTTTTGTGTGTAAGGTGGTGGAAAACTTGAAAGATGAAAAGAAGGCATAAGGGTGAAGGAAGAAATCAAGATATTATATTATTATGTTTGTTTTTTTTTGGTTAATTTGATTTGTAGTTTGAAGATTTGAACTATGTTTATGTTTGTTTTTGGGTCGAACTTGGACTATATTTGTTTTTGGGTCGAACTTGGACTATGTATGTTTTGGAACATGCTTATATAACTTTTGAAATTGTTGTTTTTTAAAAAAAATTAGATTTTCGGATATCCGTTTAATTATCCGAGTCCAAGTCCGAATTTTCGGATATCCGAAATTTCGGATACCCGGAAATTCGGACTTGGACTTGGATAGCCAAAATCAATATCCGAAATTTTCGGATACCCGAAATTCGGATACCCGAAATTCCGGGTATCCGGTTTTGAACACCCCTAACAGTAGTTATCTCTTCATCATTGTGTTTTTGTCAGAATATGACCGTAAACTTGTTCACTTTTATTGAAAACTTAAAATTAGGGCATGAGGTATATTTCATGTGGTGTGGAGTGGTGTGGTGGCCATGTCAGTGCTGACTGGACCACTTGCACCTATCACCTGAGGTGTGGTATACTCCATATGGTGTGGTAAAATATTTAATTTTTTTTCTTTTTGATTTTTTTAATATTGGAATTGAAATATAATAGTTTTATTAAATAAATAAAACATTACAATATTAAAATAGTAAATTAAGAAAAATAATTAACGTATCATAAATTTCTCCTTGATCTCCTTCTTCCCTATGGTGTTAAAAAAATATCAAATAGCTCAATTATCTTCAACGAGAATTGAAACGTATCAAAAAGCACTTACGAGACAATAAATACATTTTAAAAAAACTACTCCGTTTTCGTTCAAACTTATAAGGTTGTTTTCAGAAAAATAAAAATAAAGAAGAGTTTGAATTTTTTTTTTTAAAGAGTTAGCATTTAAAAGTTATTTAAGAAAAACTAAATTTTAACCTAACTAATTATTTAGATTTAATATATTAAAATCTTTGATGACATGTCAAGTTTCAAGTGGTGAGGTGAATTCAACATTTATCACTCCACTGGCGTGAACATATTGGCGCACATCCTCCGGGCACAAGAACCACACAAAGGAGGGATGGTTTTCACGGCGTGAAGTATATGCCAAGTAGACCATCACGCCTGAAAAACCCAAGTATACCGCATGCACTAATAATGATCATAGTCACAATACTTTGTTCTAAGTGAAAAATGTGTAATAACAAATACTATAATACAAGATAAATCACAACAAGAAAGTAATATTCAAGAAGACAATAGATTCAAAGAATGAGTGTTCAATTAAATTACTAAAATTTTAGGATGATGAGATCGTAGGTGGAAGTATAATGTTTTGAGTTGTTATAAAAATTATATTAAATCAATACCTATAGATAAATTAGATATATTTAATCAAATCAAGAGAGACAAACTATTAAATGAACAATATATCTATTTATAAATAATTATTTTGGTGAATGATTTTTAACCTACACCCATTTGATAAATATTTTTCCTACTACATTGTTTTGAAATAAACTAGATTTCAAAGTATATTTTGAACAAGACATATATGCCTTGTATTTACACTATAATTTGATGTCCATTAATTCACTAAAGTTAATCCATATAACTCTTGTAAGTTCACGGATGGATCTTACTACTGCTAGAATCGATCAAATGATGAACAAGATGTAAATAAAGCGTTGCTTTATTGATTTCACAAAGATGGTTACTCAAAGTCTAGAGAGAGAGAACACACTGAGTAACACACAGTTAAGAGTAGAACATGACAGAACTTCAAAGCATCTCTCTAACACGAACTATTTATAGTAACCACTTAAGTCAGCGTACCATCCAACGTACCATTCGTACGCTGGCTCCCTACCAACTGGCATGGACCCTGGTACGTAGACCCTAAGACTCACACAGACACACTCTGATCTAGATACAATACACGAGACACATTGTAGCATAGGAATATGCTCTAACAAACTCCTCCTTAATGTGTAGTGTATCTATGCTAACTAAACTTCATTCTTTAATCTTCAGCATTGCTACATCCGATCTTCAACTTGAAATCTTGTCAGAAATAGAGCTTGTATGGCTGTATCAGAACTTGAACAATCTTTGAACTTCAAGATTCACTTGTGAAAGATACTACAAACCCCCCTTTCACCATGCTTGAGTTTTGTCCAACAGAACCTACAATTTCAGAAGACAGAAACGCGGCTTTCTTTTTCTTTAGAAAATTAATTTAATCTTGGCGCAAAACTTCTCTTCGAGAATCCAAGATATAGTTTTGAAATCATAATTTTGTATCTTGTATAGATCGGTCGAAAACAAATAAGAAAGAAAATCATTTTGGCTTCTTGAAACTTTAAATCAAAACACACCGAAAATCTTTTTGTTTCTAAAACAAACCTAAAATCTTTTTGAACATTTATGATATATGAAACATAAATGCAATACGAAAATGAAATACCAAATCACAGACTATTTTTTTTTTGTCTTTTGTGAGAAAGATCACAACTTGTGATCATATTGAACATAACATGCTGAACTACACTTCAATTTTAATTACTTTAACACATAAGTCAAGTCGATTACCGGTATAACTCACGCACAATCATACTCATAACATCTAGATATGTTATTGTATTGATTAGGTTGCTTTGACCAGTGTACCCTACACTATCAGACATACTCAGATATATATTTGCTTATCACACTTTGTGACTTCACTTGTGATTTAACACATAGTGATTGTATTCATGATCTAGTCAACTGTGTTCCATGTAAAAAGAAATAAGAACGTTAAATCGTTTACCTTAAGTTTCACACCCCGAGAAATGACTGAATGTGGGCATGTGACTTATTTGGCATCATGCTCATGGTTACGAATGATCGACTTCTAAATGAACATCTAATTAACCATTCGTCTTTCGAAAATATAAGTCTCAAACATTTATTTAAATATTTTAAACCATGGCAGAGGAAATAAAGTAGTGGTTACATGATAAAGTTTTTAAAAGACAATATCATGAGATTTATAAACATAACTACCCTAAGGCGTAATGCGTCTAAATCTCCACAATGAAATGCATGAACACACGGTAGGCAAACCATGATATGACAAACAGGATCAGAACAGAAAAACATGGAGTTATAGTCTCTAATCACCTGAGAATTTAAGAATTTAAAAAGTCAATAGAATTGTTGGTGAGTTCACAGGTTTTATGACACTAGAACTGTTGGAAATTATGTTTGAAAATGTTTGGCCTGTCATGATATTAGTTTGTTTGACACTGTTGTTGTAAAGATCAAGCATGAACCTTGAATTCAAAACTAACTGTTTACCCGCTCCTGATGTTCTTCCCCAAGAACACCGAATGACCAGAATAACATATATACCCCATGACTATAACCATGGAGTCATGACTGGAGTGACCAAGTCAGGGTAGGGTCGTCAACCCAAATAGATCTACTCACAAGATATCGTTTCGAATGAACTAATTGAATTCTATTAATAGTGGGACCTAGGCATATAACATGAATCAACATGAATACACAGATTGGGGAAATGAAAAGAACATGCAATCAGCACGTCTTACAGTTATCATAATAGCAGACAAAATGAAATTTGAAAGGCATGCATTGAATTCTCCCCCAAGTTAGAAAACAGAAATGTAAAAGGGGCCCTGAAGACTCACTTGTTTGAAGATGGACTGATAGATATGATTGGTTGAACTTAGCCTAGCAAACGTCTACAAGGTAATGTTATGACGTATTAGGGTTTGGCTATCTTGAGTTAGTGAATACGTCACTCAATGTTCAAGGTTAAGTCTCGATTGTTATTACCCGATGACAATGATGGAAATCCTAGGATATTATTTAAATAATATTGAATTTGATGGAATTTGTTATTTATTTGAATAAATAAATGATAGTTGGATTTTCGCGTTTGAAAAATAAATATTGGATAATATGGATTATTTTTCATTAAACGTTATGAAAACTATAAATGTTTAATTCATTAAATATTTGTAAGGTTTTGAACCCTTTAATTTAATAAATAAAGTTTTTCATTTATTAAGGTTCGAACGCGCGTGTTATACCGCACATCTTTTCACGGTATAAGTCGTGTTTTACGAAAAGAATTTCGATATTTGAAAATATGTCTAGTTGTATGAAGAAATGTTTCCAACAATATATGAAGTTATATTTTGGTAAAATTAAGTGTCGGTTAGTCCGGTGGTTAGCCGGTTTCACCGGTTTGACCGTTCTGACACATTTTATGACTTTTTAAATTTCCTTAACACTTAGGATTTGTTAATAGACTTGTTTTAATATGGGTTAGGGTCTTAAGTTGCCAAGTGTGCCGGTGGGAGTTTAACTTGTAAAATTTGACGTTTTCGAGTTACTGAAAGTTACAGTTTTGGTCCGGTTTACTTCTAAAACATGTTTTTCCACTTTTCAACCTTAGGAAAAAATTTTATATGTCAAAATAAGCATATATTATGTTCTGGAGCAGATCCAGTTCTTTTAAAAAAATAAGTTATATTTTTTGTCGAAAAGTCGTATTACGGTATCCGATTGTTCCGTTTTCAAGTGTTTAACTTCCCGAATCACTTTGTAAATTTGGAAAATAATCTTGGCAGCCCTAAATCACACATTACAAGTCCTAAGTGGTCATTTATTGGTCACAAGGATTTTCACTTAATTTTCATGAAAATAAAAGATATTTATATCATAAAAATTCCATTTTTTACATTTCTTTGAAATTTCATGGATCAATCATTAAAATAACACTTTTAGTGACTAAAAATCATCTTAAGACAATTTATATTTAAAGTCAAAATCATGAAGTGCTTTTAAGATTATAAAATTATATATATTTCATGGTGACTACATTTTTATGACAAACAAAATGAGTGTCATCTCTTGCCACTTTTAACATAGTATATATTTTCTTTAAAACTTGATATCCAACATTATGTTTATGTTTTTTTAATCAAATCAAACATACTAAATTATTTAAAACTTATAACATGTTATGATTTATAAACTTTGTCACCAAATATGAGACTTTTTAACATAAACATACACTTTATGTTTATATTTTTCCATGTGACTTGTTCAAACAATATTCTAGTTTCCATCAAAGTAAATAATGCTACTAACATGCAAGATTGCTAGTAAATCATCCAACGACACATTCAAGACTAAATCATGAACATGAATTTGTGACATTATATGACTAAATCATGGAATAAGTTAAGAAAAGAAAGATATTTCCTCACTTAAACTTAAACCGGATCGGTAATGACTTGATGTGTTGTTGATTAAGCTTCCAAATATAGCTCCTAAACCCACCCTTGATCTTTGATTTGGACGATGATGATGAAATCATGAAAGAGAGATCATGGATTTTGTCAAGGAAATAAGAGATTAGTTTGGTTGTTCTTGAAAGATTAGAAAGAAATAATGAAAGAAAGATGATGAAATAAGAGTTGTTGATGGATTACCTTGATCAAGGAAGGATTAGTAACCTTTATTGAGTGCTAGAAGGTTGAGAAAGTGAGGTGATGGTTGCGGTTTGTTGTTAGGCCGAGAGGAAGAGAGTGAGGGAGACTATAGAGAAAGTGTGTGTTTCTCTTGAATGGTTAAGTGTGAAATGAAGTGTTTAAATGTTATAAAAGGGTGGCTAGATGGGTGCTTGGGTTCGGTTTTTATGAACCGAGGGGGAGGCTCGGTTTGGCTGGTCTAGCCGTGAACAAAGAAGGGAAAAGGAGAAGAGAAGAAATGATGAACCAAGGTTTTGAGCTCTCTTGATTGTGGCTTGAAAATTTGAATCAAAGAGGGTATTATGGGTGAGGTTGGGACCAGCCAAAGAGGAGGAGGGAACAAGGAAACACCATGGTGGCTAGGGGACAACTTTGTTGGTTGTGTAAGTGGTTAAATGGATTAACCAAAGGATCTTGTGCTTTTTATGTACCTGAGCAACCAAAATGTTCAATATCTTGCCTACACATCATGGAATCTAGCAACAAAACCAATTAGCCTTGTGATCTTTAGGAAAACAAAAGTTAATGACGTGTTAGGGAGTTTGGTTGAAATCAACTAAGAGGAAGGGAGGAAGGAACCGAGAGGAAGAGAAGAAAAGAGGGAGATATTGGGTTGGGCGGCCCAAACCGAGAAGAAGAGAAGAGAGGAGACGGGTTGGACTCAGGCCCAATCGGAAAAGTGGAGAAGAAAGGGGGCCGGGGCGGGCTGGGCTCGCGGTCCGAGAGAAAAAGAAACGGGCCGGAGGAGATGGGCCGCGGAAAAGGAAGAGAAAAGGAAGAAGGAAAAAAGTTTGGGCGGTAGTCCCATTGGGCTCAGTGGGCTGAACCGGGTCTCGGGTCGGGTCGGGTTGAGTTCGAGTCGATCCAACGAGTCCAACGACACTTCGTTCGAGTCAAAAGGATAAACGGTTGAAAAGTCGGTTTTTGGCTCGAGAACGAATGATTTATATATATAAATCATTAAAAATGATTAAGCGTCGCGTTAAATTTTAAATGAACGGGAATGTCACATGTCTTGATTGTTTGTGGTTTAATTATGCACAATGATGAACTAAAGTCTAGAAATAAATGATTTGCTTGACGTGAGCGTTTTGCGTTTTTAATTTTTGATGACAATGTTTAATGTTTATTTTTGATGAAAATAAAATATCGTTGGAAATAGAAATAGTTTTGGAATAAAACTAATCATTGTTTGAATTGAATTGTCGTTTGAATAAACGTTATGTTTCAAATACGTTTGACACAACGTAATAGTTTAGAAAAATATAAAATAATCATTTTATATTTAAATTCCACAAAATAATGTTTATGAAATTTCTTATTATTGAAGTTCTGTTGATGCATGAACCTTGTGTGGCCGTTACTGTTCGAATTGTCAAACAGACTGATTTGTCAGAGACATGAACTGAGGTCCGAAACTCAACGAACTCCAGGTTCGGTGTTGGCCGAACCTTGGTGGCCGAACTTCAGGTTCGGAGGCAGTTCGGACAGAGTTCGGAGGTGCCCAGTTCAGACAGAATTAAGAAGTATAAATATTCGTCTTTGTATTTCTTTGTAAGTTTTTGTCCAGTGTCTTTGTGTTGAGAGGGGAGGTTCTGTCCAACCTCCCCCGGAGCTTAAACGTTTGTATACTCCTTCGGTCATGTAATCATTCGACACGAATCAATGACAAAACTTCCGTCTCATCCATAGAATCGATCCGTATACGGTTTTTCACTCATGTACCGTATACTTCTTATCTGTGTCGTTGAGCTTGCGGCTATTAAAAGCGATAGGATGCCCTTCTTGCATCAATACTCCACCAATGGCAAAGTCTGACGCATCCGTATGTAGCTTGAACATCTTGGTTACGTCAGGCAAACTTAGTACCGGTTCCGTTACAACAGCATCCTTTAGTTCTTGAAAAGCCTTTTGGCAGCGGTCATCCTAACTCCATGCCTTATTTTTCTTGAGCAAATCTGTTAATGGTGCTGCCTTAGCGGAATACCCCATGTTGAAGCGACGATAGTAGTTCACTAATCCGAGAAATGATCACAACTCCGGAACCTTGGTTGGGGCTTCCCAGGCCTGTCGCCTTCACCTTGGCTCCGTCCATCATGAGTTGGCATTCTTTTATCTTGTGACCCAAGAACTCAACCTCCTCTTATGCGAATGAACATTTCTCGAGCTTAACATAAAGCTCGTTCTCTCTTAGTAATTGAAACACTTTCCGCAAATGTGTAACGTGATCCTTTATAGTGCGGCTACATATAACAATATCATCGAGATACACCCCCACAAACTTAACGAGAAATGGATGGAAGAGTTTGTTCATGAGGGTGCAAAATGTAGCTGGTGTGTTGGTTAGATCAAAAGGCATCACTAGGAATTCGTACGGGCCATACCTTGTGACGTATGTAGTCTTTGCTTCATCCCCTTCAGCAATCCTTACTTGGTATTATCCCGATCAAAGATCTAGTTTTGAAAAGTACCTTGCATTTCCAAGTTGATCGAATAAGTCTGCGATCAAAGGAATGGGATACTTGTTTTTCACCGTTATCTTGTTTAGCGCCCGATAATCGATACACATTCTAAGTGATCCATCCTTCTTCTTCTGAAATAGTAGTGGGGCACCATAAGGGGCTTTTGAGGGGTGAATGTAACCGACATCCAGCAACTCCTTTAGTTGTCTCCTCAACTCTTCCAACTCAGGTGGTGCCATTCGATATGGGGCCTTAGAAGGGGGTTTCGAACCAGGCTCAAGTTCAATCTCGTGATCAACTTCCTATCGAGGTGGAAGTTTCTTAGGTAATTCACTTGGCATGACATCTTTATACTCATCTAGAACCTTCTCGATCTCTTTAGGTAAGGCAACTCTATGCACCTCTTTGTCGTTGCCCCTTGCAACTGCCAGGTAACATGGCTCCTTCTTTGTGTATCCTTTCTTGAATTGTATGGCCGAAAGGGTCTTTTGAGCATCCTTCGACCCCTGCTCCGTGCTAACCATACAAGTCTTCCCCTCGTATAAGATACACAAGGAGTTTGCAAAAGGTAAGGGAAATGAGCGTACCTTATCGAAGAATTCCATGCCAAGGAAAAATTTCAAATCATCCATTTTCACCATGGAGAAGTTGATTAGGCCCGACGATTCCCCAATTTTCACATTCACTTTCTGGGCTTCACCGTGTATTTCTCTAGCATTAGTGTTGACGATCTTCATGGAACCACTCCCTTTCACGTAGTTAAGACCAATCCTCTTGGTTTCTTCAACAGTCATGAAGTTGTGTGAAGCACCAGTATCCACAAGAGCTGCACTTGGCTACCTTGAATATTTTCTTGAACAAATTATAGCCCTTTATCTGCTGGAATATTTTGTATAACCTTTTCCTTGATCGCATTCAACACTTGCATCGACCCCATGCAAGCGTCCCCTTCCTCATTAGAACTCTCTTCTCTAGCGATCGTGGCATGTAAGCTTGCATTCTTTGGGCAATCTTGCATCGTGTGAAGTATCAATCAAAGTACAAGATCAAGTCAAACTAGGTCTGGCCGAACTAGGTCCGAACCAGAAGTTCGGACTGGCCGAACCTGAGGTTCGGCCGAAGCTCGGACCAGCTAGTATATATAGATGGTTGGTCTTTGTAATTGTAAGAGTTCTGAGCGTGTGAGATCCGTTAAGTGTGTGTTTCTGAGTGTGCATTCTCTGAGTCTGTATCTGAGTGTTTACTGGTTGTAATTGTTCTTCGTTGATCAATAAATCAATCGGTTAATTACGTTTCGATGTCCAGTTAGCTAGATCGAGTGGACGATCCGATGCTCACACATTTTCAAGTGGCATCAGAGCTTTCTGGTTCACTCTACTGATATGTGGTTGCTATTTTCGGATTTTTGAAGCGTTTTTTGTGATTCTCGAGTTTGTTTCCGTGTTTTTCATCAGTTCTATCGAGTGTTTGGTGTCAAATTTGTTCCTAAATCACTTTCTATCGGTTTTACTGATCCACAATAACGAGTATCGTCAAAATCAGTCATTTTTCACGCGTTTTTGAAAAATGAGTTCGAAGTTCGGAGTCTCCTGATCAGGTTCGGAGTAACTGCTCCGAACTTGAAGTTCGGTCGGTCAAAGTTTAGAGCTATTCGGACAGAGTTCGGTCTATCTTGGTCAATGTCACACCCCCAATTTCCACTAACGGAGTATAACCGTGTGGGGTGTGATCCAGACCAGGATCCCAGACTTTAGTTACAACCAAACCATAACAGAATTTATAAATTAACATAAAGTTTTAGTTACAGTCCAAAACAGTAAGTTTAACAGTTCAGCGGAAGCATAAATAAAGTTTGCAGTTATGGTGTTACAAA
>JBCNJP010000023.1:74335728-74357941 GCA_039602395.1 Deinandra increscens subsp. villosa | reverse complement strand
TATACGTTATACTTGATAAATATTTATAGAAAGGGATCTTGCAGGTCCAATGGTTTTAAACCTCACGCCGAGGTAAAGTTGTTTTTTTAAATATAGAACTCACCAGCGTAAGCTGACCTTTTCCAAAAATATATGTATGTCAGGTCAGGGTGAGGCTTCGACTAGTTGTGAGAAGACCCTTATGATAAGGGATTAGACAGGCAAGCTATCAGAGAAGGAATGTTTTGGCGAGCTGGCATATATATAGTAATAAACATAGTGATAGTTAGTATTTTCTTATGTAGATTATCTCACTTACTTTGTAGTACTTGGCAAATAAATACAAGTTTAAAATTTCCGCTACTTAGTTATCTCTGTTGATACCTTGTGTTCATGAGTGAATCCGATGCGTGACCTCTTCTAGACTCAAGTCTGGGAGTGGGTGTCACAAGTATCATAACATCAAGAACCCGGAACCGTTTTCTAGAACTGAAAACCCTTTTATGTGGGTCGAAAACCTGCAAAAACTCACAAACACTTGACAAAAACTGTTAGAACTTCTTGAATCGATATCGTGCGAGCCATGATACAACCGTTTCTTGGCTTTGATACCAATTGTAGGTTCGAAATCGATCCTACACGATATCTAATCACCTCTAAGAGTGCGGAATCCTCAAAGTTTCTTAGAGATGTGATTCAAGAACGAAAAGATTTACAGAAGTGATAAGAACACAAGTAAACAAAGAATTTTAACAAAAACTAAAATAGATTAACCTTCAAAGTATGGACACGATTACAAGAAACCATCACACTACGTTAAAAAGTGGCTTTGGCCACGTTTTTTTTAGCGCATAGCCTGAAAAAAAAACGTGACCAAATGTAAGAAACACTAGTTTTAGCCACACATATTTTCTACCCGTGGCCAAATATATAGCCTTTCGACCCTTTTAGCCACGTATTTTTTTGTTTATGTGACAACAACAATCAGGTGCAGTGGCTTTAGCCACTGTTTTACAAAAAAACATGTGGCACTTATTTGTCAGCACGGAATTTTTATGATTTTTTATTCGTGTGACCAAAAAGGAATGTATGGCCACGCTTAAATAATGTTGTGTGACGGAAGAGTAGATTTTATTATTAGTAAATTGAAAAAAAAACAAAACTATTAAGTATATATTATGCGTGGCTAAATGTGAGCAATTGCCACTGTTTTTACTTAGTTATGTGGCTAAAAGCTAGTACATATCCACTGTTATTAGGTTGTGTGACTAAATAGTAGGTTGTGAGTGACAAAAATCTATTACCTATGGCAACATATATTAACAGTGACTAAATGGTAGGTTGTGAGTGACAAAAATCTATTTTATGGTCACGGTAAAATATTAAATGCGTGGCGAAAATAGACAAAAATCTATAACCTATGGCCACACATATTAATTAACCATGACTAAATAGTAGCCAATTTTAATTAGTTATTTGTGGCGACGACGGATATAGATCATTACTAGAGGTCAAATCTTTATCTACCACCTCGAGTTTCGGATATAAATCATATAATTAATTAATTAATTGTCGATCATCACCATATACACCGTTATCTCTCTCTCAGCTCTCTATTTTTTGGTTTATCACCACTCTCTGAAAATGTGGCATTTGCGTCCTCTGAATGTGGAAGATAGCCCCGAATACGGTAAGTAATCAATTAAATGACTGAAATTCAAATGCTTTAATATGGAATTCGCTTCTCTGATTTGGTTATTGTTCTTGAACAGGGGAAGAAGATTTTAGTCTGTTTACTTTGGTGATCTATCACCTAGGGTATCTTGCGAGGCTCAATGGTCGGATACAACACATCGAGGGGAGGGTTTGCTACTTCGACGAGGTGGACATTACCTCCTTCTCGTTCGATGACCTAGGTCAAATGGTGTCTGACCTAGGTTATGACTTGAACGATTTTGACCCCTACCTGAGGATCCCAGGGTTGTCTCTGGATTATGGACTAGTTCCATTCACTGATTATCCGAGGGATGTCAGGGCCTTGGCCCTGCACGTTAAGGACAAGGAGGTCATATCCATCTACCTCGATGGAGATGTGGAGGTGTCTTCCTCCTCCTCCTCCTCCTCCGCCTTTGAAGGTAGCTACCCATGGAGAACAGGCCGCTATGACGATTCAGACAATTTCTCTAGTGGGAGCATGTTCTAAGTTTATGTTGTTTTTTTATTATATATATTTGTAACTAATTAACGGATATCACATCTGTTGGATTATATATGTAATTAATTGTTTATGTATATGCATCAGATGTGTGTTTTGACTCTTCTTCCTGAAGAATTCTAGTTCATCCGGTTGTCTTCTACATATATTAGGTTGTGTGACTAAATATTAGTGTATAAAGAATTGTGTTCAACCAAAATGATTTTAGATTCAATTCACTAGATAATGGGTTTAAATACATGGGAATATCCTATAGACTACGAACGGAAATAACAACTTTGGTTATTTATAGTATATATAGTTCATCCTGAAGAGCTCTAGTTTATCCGCTTCATCCTGAAGAACTCTAGTTCATCCTGTTCTATTACTGAATAACTCTTGATCCTGAAGAACTCTAGTTCATCCGGTTCTATTACTGAATAACTCTTTATAATCCTGAAGAACTCTAGTTCATCTTCTCTCAATCCTCATGAACTCAGTGGGTAATTTTGACTTTCTTCTTTTAATTTTGACTTGTTAATTTGATTACCAGAAAATCAAAACATTCAACAGGATAGGCATCAGATGTGTGTTTTGACTCTTCTTCCTAAAGAATTCTAGTTCATCCGGCTGTCTTCTACATATATTAGGTTGTGTGACTAAATATTAGTGTATAAAGAGTTGTATTCAACCAGAATGATTTTAATTCACTAGATAATTGGTTTAAATACATGGGAATATCCTATAGACTACGAACAGAAATAACAACTTTGGTTATTTTTAGTCTATATAGTTTATCATGAAGAAATCTAGTTTATCCGGTTCATCCTAAAGAACTCTAGTTCATCCTGTTCTATTACTGAATAACTCTTGATCCTGAAGAACTCTAGTTCGTCCGGTTCTATTACTGAATAACTCTTAATTAATCCTAAAGAACTCTAGTTCATCTTCTCTCAATCCTCATGAACTCAGTGGGTAATTTTGACTTTCTTCGTTTAATTTTAACTTGTTAATTTGATTACCAGAAAATCTAAATATTCAACAGGATATGCAAAGAGAATGAAGAGGAGAACCAAACGAAGGAAGACCTGCTGTTCGTTGCGTTCGAACTCTACTTACATGAAACCGGAGAAGATTTCAAGCTTCTACTGGTGTGGGAAATGATTAACCTCTTTGGGGTTCCGGATTAAAGAGTAATTGTAATGAATTGATTTTTAATTTACAAGCTTAAGGCTGATGTTCTGAAAGAGGCGGTTATTATCGCCCGTAGGGCCGCTGAATACAACGGAACTCCTTGAAGAGGGGGTTGTGACTTGTGAGGGTCAAGTGTTTAAACCAAATATTTGGTTTTCTTTTGTTTCTGTAATATGTTTAACCTTTATATTAATTTTACTTAATTGTTTTTAATTCCAGTTAATTTATCCGTTTCTGTTCATCTCCTCTCAATCAGGATGAACTCTTCTTTCTAAGGAATTCTAGTTCTTTCGGTTTTGTTCTTCTTCTCCGAAACATTAATATTTTAAGAACGTATGAAAGTAATTTCGGATAATGTTAGATTGTGTGATTAAAATTTAGTGGTTTTTTGATAACGTGTAGAAATTTTAGTTTAACTTGGAGAACGTGTGAAAGTAATTATAATGTGCAGTGTTTAATAAAATCAGACCTTTGGTATACTCTAGTGATTAGACATCTGAGTTTAGGCATACTCAAGTGATTTGCACATATAACCATACCACCTGGTCAGTAATCAGAAACTTCTCACCGTCATTATCAAAACCTTCTCAAAATCCTTATCAAACCTTTTCTCAAAATCCTTATCAAACCCTTTCTCAAAACCCTCAAATCCTTCTCAAAATGGCAAACTTGAAAGAAATAGTTGAAAGTTATTTGCAGATAAAGATTAGTGCTACCCTGGACTGGTACAGGCTGATTATCACGGCAGAGAGACTGAGTATCTTAGACGGCTTGGCCCTGCTCAACCAAGTACTTACAGAGCCACCAAGTCCATCAAGATACCAGATGGCAACTTTTCTGGTAGAAGAGATACACGTCTCCAATGCCGGGCTTCAAATGTTGGTTCAACAGAGGCAAGAATATATGAGTAGGCATTTGGAGTTGATGGAGGAGATGGAATCTAGGTTCCCGTGAACCTCAACCCGCAACTGCTCTGTCTTTTGTTTTTGAGGAATGAACATGTAAATTAGGAAACAATGTTGTGTATGGAATTGGAATCAGTAGTATGAAATCCCCTTTTGTCATATACTTGTTTGTATATTTTTGTTTATGAAATCAATCTGTTAAACAAAAACACTAATCATCGAAAACAAAGACGATCAACAATTGCAATCCGATCAACAACTGATGCATAATTTTAGGTAAATTTGTAATCTGTTCGCACAATCTCCATTCCGTTAAACAAAAACCCTAATCCTCGAAAACAGGGACGATCAATAATTGCAATCCGAAAAATAACTGATGCATAATTTATCTAAAAATGTAATCTGATCGCACAATCTCCATTCCGTTAAACAAAAACCCTAAACACAAAAACCAGAATGGATCTACCAAATACTTAAATTTTAGGGAATTATAATTCTAAATAAATTATATCTTAAAGAATTAAGATAAAATTAAATAATGGGTCAATTTGGGGTCAAATGGGTCAATTAGATGTGTTTAAGACCAATGATGGCCCAATAAGGTGTGTTTAGGGGAAATGAGGGTCAGTTAGGACCAATGAGTCCCGATAAGGTGTATATGTAACCAATAAGTTGTGTTTAGGAACAATGATGGCCCAATAAGGTGTTCATAGGGGCAATGAGGGTCAGTTGGGATCAATGAGTCCCAATAAGGTGTGTATGTAACCAATAAGTTTGTTTAGGACCAATGATGGCCCAATAAGGTGTGTTTAGGGGCAGGAGGGCCAGTTGGGACCAATGAGTCCCAATAATGTGTGTATGTAACCAATAAGTTGTGTTTAGGACCAATGATGGCCCAATAAGGTGTGTTTAGTGGAAATGAGGGTCAGTTGGGACCAATGAGTCCCAATAAGGTGTGTATGTAACTAATAAGTTGTGTTTAGGACCAATGATGGCCCAATAAGGTGTGTTTAGGGGCAATGAGGGCCAATTGGGACCAACGAGTCCCAATAAGGCGTGTATGTAACCAATAAGCATGTTTAGGACCAATGATGGCCCAATAAGGTGTGTTTAGGGGAAAAGATGGTCAGTTGGGACCAATGAGTCCCAATAAGGTGTGTTTAGGGGAAAAGAGGGTCAGTTGGGACCAATGAGTCCCAATAAGGTGTGTATGTAACCAATAAGTTGTGTTTAGGACCAATGATGGCCCAATAAGGTATGTTTAGGGGCAATGAGGGCCAGTTTGGACCAATGAGTCTCAATAAGGTATGTATGTAACCAATAAGTTGTGTTTAGGACCAATGATGGCCCAATAAGGTGTGTTTAGCGGCAATGAGGGCCAGTTGGGACCAATGAGTCCCAATAAGGTGTGTATGTAACCAATAAGCATGTTTAGGACAAATGATGGCCCAATAAGGTGTGTTTAGGGGAAATGAGGGTCAGTTGGGAACAATGAGTCCCAATAAGGTGTATATGTAACCAATAAGTTGTGTTTAGGATCAATGATGGCCCAATAAGGTGTGTTTAGGGTCAATGAGTGTCACACCCCCAAATAACCACTAACGGAGTTTATACCGTTAAGGGGTGCGAACAAACCAGGACCACAACCATTAGTTACAAATACTAAACGAATCAGAGTATAATTCAAACATTCATCATAAAACAGTTTCAAAAGTTACGCAGCGGAATAAAACATCAGTAGCTTAGCACTAACCACGTGCTTTAAAAAATCAGTGTTTAGAAATCCCAATTTAGTTTAAAATAAAAGAAGAACGTCTTCATGTGCCATGCCAACCTCCAGCGGATACTCCTCAACGATCTGCAAAAGTAATAACCACACAAGTGTTAACCTAACGGTTGGTGAGTTCACGGTGGGCATGTCATGCATTGGCCCGGTCTCATAAGCGTATGTATCAACATATAATAGGTTTTAGTTTTTCAAACATTGCCAAGTGTTGAATTATCGAATATGCACTAGTTGAGTAAAAGTTAAAGCGGTCAACTGATATCGCGGGTAGCTAATCCGGTTTCCATGCACTAAGGAAGTTCGTACCAGGGCTGAAAGCTGACGTATCAGAGTTCGGCATTTGCCGATGGTGTGTGCCTCCAGTTGTGTTCCTCTTGGGACCCACAACTAAAACAGGCTGATATTGAACTCCGTTCGGCCTCCAACCGGTTGGCTACACATTTGTGTACCTCGGAGCAGGGTTTGTCAAACCCTCAATAGATCTACCCAACATCCCCTCGCTTCTCAGATCAACGGTACTAAATTGTTGAGGACTTTTTAAGTTTTAAGGCATCCTTAGAAATCATGTGATATCATTTGGTTTAGACTTTAACCTACACTAGTCATATTAAAAACGTTTATTCTGGATTTCATTTGAAATCCTAAAAAGAGTTTAAGTGTCAAAATGGTTGTTCCGGATTTCCTTTGAAATCCCAAGTGTTATCGAATAGTTGGTTGCGGATTTCATTTGAAATCCCAAGGATGGACAGTTGCAAGTGCTTCCCATAAAACACTCCAACTTCCATAACAGATATCCCATTTGGCGATACCTCAAAATGTCAGCGTTATTTTTCCGTTTAGTAAATTCGTTGTGACCCGAACGGGCTCACAATTAAAGGGTTTGTGAAACTCACCTTAGGTTGCTCGGCTACACTTGCTAATTAATCCAAGTATTGCTTAACGAAGACCTATGAACACGTTTAGGTCTTAAGTATTAGTTTTGTGTCTAAACTTTAACTTAACGTCACTATGGCCCATAACATAGCACGTTGGAACTACGACTCGACATACCGACACACGACACCGATGGTTGATCATAAACAAGGGTTCACATAAATCAGAGATCAAACATGTTTCATCATAGCATAATCATGTAAGTTATGGCATAACATTCAAGTAAATTGCACAAGTTTGGGTTTAGGTCTGGTCACAGTTTCGCTAGGCAGTTTCGCTGTGTGCACGGGCAGCACTTTCGCTAGGCAATACCCGATGACACAGTTTCGCTAGGCTAGTTTCGCTCGAAACTGTTGGCACAGTTTCGCTAGCCTAGTTTCGCCCGAAACTGGTTTGAACTTTCGTTCAGGGAATTTCGCTCGGTAGTTTCGTTCGGACAGGTCTGGTTGGTTTACCCGGCGACACTATAGTTTCGCTGTATAGTGTCGCTGGAAGGAGATATACGTAGTTTCGCTACATAATTTCGCCTGATGAAGGCACAGTTTCGCTAGTCGCTAAAAAAACCGGTAAATTTGACTAAAAATCTTTCTAACAGCCTCCATACTTCATGTAGTTCATTCTCAAGCATACATAATCATTTAGGAACATCACAGGAGCATTTTTAACATCATAAACATTCATTTTCATCATCAAATCTTCAAGAACACATTTTACACAAAATGACCTAATCTAGCATGAATCTCTATTATGGATCAGTTTCACACGTAAAGTTGTAGTTTTTATGATAGATCTGGCATTCCTAAGCATTCTTACAGAAGATCTAACGATTACATAGAGATCTAGACATGCTTTATGAAGAAAACACATAGAAAACACATAGAAATGGTTCATGGGACTCACGGTTTGGTCTAGGATCGATGGATGATCTTCTTCTACAGAAAAGATGGCTGATCTTGGGTGCTCTTGGGGCTGGTCCAGAATCGTGAGAGAGAGAGAGAGAGAGAGAGAGAGAGAGAGAGAGGGAGTGAGAGTGTGTGTGTTTCTTGTGTGATGGAAGCAAATGGAGAATGATTAGGGTTTCATTAAGTTTAAATACAAAAGGCCATGGTGGGCTTATCACGGGGATTTGGGCCCCCAATGATTAGTCCATCATTAGAATAATTACTAGCCCAATATTAATCATGTATGCATACATTTAATTACTTGGTTAATTACATAATTACACAATTTAGCAATTTGTCACACAATTTATCAAATAATTAAATAGTCATTCTTTTTAATAATAATCATGCATTTAAATCATATTGCACATAATTCCACAAAATGAATAAACACATAACACGTATGGACGGGTTCGGTGATCAACCAAAGGACGTGGACGTATTCGGCCTAGTTAAGCATTCGTTACTAAGTTAACACTTATAACGTAACTAACGGAATTGTCTAACGGAAGTTAACCTTGAAATTCTCGGATGTCACATCATCCCCTTGTAAATGGAATTTTCGTCCCGAAAATTATTCTTGCGTTGTAGCGTTCGCGGCCGCAGCCTCAGCTGTCGTCGCTGGGGAAAGAAAGCAAAAGTTTTAGGGTCGCCACATCCTCCTCCTGTTAAAGGCATTTTGGTCCCCAAAATTAAATCGTACCTTGAGTTTCCGTGGACGTTTGCCCGAACAAGTGAGGATACTTTTTCTTCATTTGATCCTCTCGTTCCCAAGTATATTCAGGTCCACGCCTTGAGTTCCATCGAACTTTGACGATCGGAATTTTGCTACGTTTGAGGGCTTTCTCCTCGCGTCCCATGATTTCTACTGGTTGCTCAATAAATCTCAGGTGTTCGTCGATTTCCAATTCCCCCAAAGGAATTATTTCAGTGTCTTCAGCCAGACATTTCTTTAGATTGGAAACGTGAAACACGTTGTGAACTCCATCGAGTTCGGCAGGGAGTCGTAAACGGTAGGCCACCGGGCCTACTTCCCCAATGATTTCAAATGGACCGATGTAGCGAGGATTCAACTTTCCACGCTTTCCGAAGCGTATCACACCTTTCCAGGGAGATACCTTCAATAGTACCTTGTCGCCTACCTTGAACTTCAAAGGTTTACGGCGTTTGTCAGCATAGCTCTTTTGTCTATCACGTGCTGCAGCTATCCGCTTTCTGATTTGAATGATCCGTTCAGTTGTATCATGAATGATTTCCGGTCCGGTGAGTCCCTTCTCACCCGTTTCGGCCCAACACACGGGCGATCTACATTTTCTGCCATAAAGAGCTTCAAAAGGTGCTGCACCGATGCTCGTATGATAACTGTTGTTGTAGGAGAACTCCACCAACGGAAGATGAGCCTCCCAATCTTTACCGAAGTCGAGAACGCAAGCTCGGAGCATGTCTTCTAAAGTCTGAATGGTTCGTTCCGTTTGACCATCGGTCTGCGGGTGATAAGCTGTACTCATATCCAGTCTGGTTCCCAGTGCTTCTTGCATAGATTGCCATAGTCGGGAAGTAAACCGAGGATCTCGATCTGAGATAATAGTCTTAGGCACTCCATGACGTGCCACAATTTGGTCGATATACAGCTTTGTCAACTTATCCATGTTGTCACTTTCCCTCATTGGAATAAAGTGTGCAGATTTGGTTAGTCGATCAATGATAACCCAAATCGCATCTGGTCGATTCGATCGATGAGGTAGTCCTGTTACGAAATCCATGGAGATATCCTCCCATTTCCATTCTGGGATCTTTGGTTGCTACAGTAATCCAGAAGGCTTTTGGTACTCGATCTTAACTCTTGAGCACGTTAAACACTTAGCCACATATCGCGCAATGTCGGCTTTCATATTCGGCCACCAATACAAGTTCTTCAAATCTTGGTACATTTTGTCCGATCCAGGGTGCACCGAATACCTTGATTTGTGAGCCTCGTCCATCACGAGCTCACGGAGATTTCCAAGTAACGAAACCCAAATTTTGTCACTGTAATATCGGATTCCATCAGACTTAATTTCAGATTTACCATCTACCCCTCGCAGTGCTTCGGCTTCGAAGTTTTCTTCTTTTAAAGCTTCTCTTTGAGCATCGCGGATTCGATCCGGCAGTCCTGTATGAATAGTAAGTTGCAGCGCTCGTACCCTTCGAGGCTTTTCATACTCTTTTCTGCTTAAGGCATCAGCCACGACATTGGCTTTTCCCGGATGATACTTAATTGCTAAGTCATAGTCATTTAGTAACTCGACCCACCGTCGTTGTCGCATGTTGAGATCCTTCTGATCAAAGATGTGTTGTAAGCTTTTGTGGTCGGTAAATATTGTGCACTTTGTTCCGTAGAGGTAATGTCTCCGAATCTTGAGTGCATGAACAACGGCTCCTAATTCCAAATCATGCGTTGTATAATTCTTCTCAGTGTCCTTCAGTTGCCTGGACCCATAGGCAATCACTTTGTCCCGTTGCATCAACACGCAACCGAGTCCTTGGATGGATGCATCACAGTAAACTACAAAGTCGTCAACCCCATGAGGTAATGCGAGAATCGGAGCTGAACATAACATATCTTTAAGAGTTTGAAACGCGCGTTCTTCTTTTTCACCCCATCTATATTGCACTCCTTTGTGCGTTAAAGCTGTTAAGGGTTGAGCCAATTGCGAGAAACCCTTGATGAATCTTCGGTAATATCCGGCAAGTCCCAAAAATTGTCAGATTTCAGTCGGCGCTCTTGGAGTAGACCAATTCTTGATAGCTTCCACTTTAGCTGGGTCGACATGAATTCCATTCTGATCAACAATGTGTCCAAGAAACTGGACTTCGTGAATCCAAAAATCGCAAATAACCACTAACGGAGTTTATACCGTTAAGGGGTGCGAACAAACCAGGACCACAACCATTAGTTACAAATACTAAACGAATCAGAGTAGAATTCAAACATTCATCATAAAACAGTTTCAAAAGTTACGCAGCGGAATAAAACATCAGTAACTTAGCACTAACCACGTGCTTTACAAAATCAGTGTTTAGAAATCCCAATTTAGTTTAAAATAAAAGAAGAACGTCTTCATGTGCCATGCCAACCTCCAGCGGATACTCCTCAACGATCTGCAAAAGTAATAACCACACAAGTGTCAACCTAACGGTTGGTGAGTTCACGGTGGGCATGTCATGCATTGGCCCGGTCTCATAAGCGTATGTATCAACATATAATAGGTATTAGTTTTGCAAACATTGCCAAGTGTTGAATTATCGAATGTGCACTAGTTGAGTAAAAGTTAAAGCGGTCAACCGATATCGCGGGTAGCTAATCCGGTTTCCATGCACTAAGGAAGTTTCGTACCAGGGCTGAAAGCTGACGTATCAGAGTTTGGCATTTGCCGATGGTGTGTGCCTCCAGTTGTGTTCCTCTTGGGACCCACAACTAAAACAGGCTGATATTGAACTCCGTTCGGCCTCCAACCGGTTGGCTACACATTTGTATACCGCGGAGCAGGGTTTGTCAAACCCTCAGTAGACCTACCCAACATCCCCTCGCTTCTCAGATCAACGGTACTAAATTGTTGAGGACTTTTTAAGTTTTAAGGCATCCTTAGAAATCATGTGATATCATTTGGTTTAGACTTTAACCTACACTAGTCATATTAAAAACGTTTATTCTGGATTTCATATGAAATCCTAAAAAGAGTTTAAGTGTCAAAATGGTTGTTCCGGATTTCCTTTGAAATCCCAAGTGTTATCGAATAGTTGGTTGCGGATTTCATTTGAAATCCCAAGGATGGACAGTTGCAAGTGCTTCCCATAAAACACTCCAACTTCCATAACAGATATCCCATTTGGCGATACCTCAAAATGTCAGCGTTGTTTTCCGTTTAGTAAATTCGTTGTGACCCGAACGGGCTCACAATTAAAGGGTTTGTGAAACTCACCTTAGGTTGCTCGGCTACACTTGCTAATTAATCCAAGTATTGCTTAACGAAGACCTATGAAAACGTTTAGGTCTTAAGTATTAGTTTTGTGTCTAAACTTTAACTTAACGTCACTATGGCCCATAACATAGCACGTTGGAACTACGACTCGACATACCGACACACGACACCGATGGTTGATCATAAACAAGGGTTCACATAAATCAGAGATCAAACATGTTTCATCATAGCATAATCATGTAAGTTATGGCATAACATTCAAGTAAATTGCACAAGTTTGGGTTTAGGTCTGGTCACAGTTTCGCTAGTATAGATTCGCTAGGCAGTTTCGCTGTGTGCATGGGCAGCACTTTCGCTAGGCAATACCCGATGACACAGTTTCGCTAGGCTAGTTTCGCTCGAAACTGTTGGCACAGTTTCGCTAGCCTAGTTTCGCCCGAAACTGGTTTGAACTTTCGTTCAGGGAATTTCGCTCGGTAGTTTCGTTCGGACATGTCTGGTTGGTTTACCCGGCGACACTATAGTTTCGCTGTATAGTGTCGCTGGAAGGAGATATACGTAGTTTCGCTACATAATTTCGCCTGATGAAGGCACAGTTTCGCTAGTCGCTAAAAAAACCCGTAAATTTGACTAAAAATCTTTCTAACAGCCTCCATACTTCATGTAGTTCATTCTCAAGCATACATAATCATTTAGGAACATCACAGGAGCATTTTTAACATCATAAACATTCATTTTCATCATCAAATCTTCAAGAACACATTTTACACAAAATGACCTAATCTAGCATGAATCTCTATTATGGATCAGTTTCACACGTAAAGTTGTAGTTTTTATGATAGATCTAGCATTCCTAAGCATTCTTACAGAAGATCTAACGATTACATAGAGATCTAGGCATGCTTTATGAAGAAAACACATAGAAAACACATAGAAATGGTTCATGGGACTTACGGTTTGGTCTAGGATCGATGGATGATCTTCTTCTACAGAAAAGATGGCTGATCTTGGGTGCTCTTGGGGCTGGTCCAGAATCGTGAGAGAGAGAGAGAGAGGGAGTGAGAGTGTGTGTGTTTCTTGTGTGATGGAAGCAAATGGAGAATGATTAGGGTTTCATTAAGTTTAAATACAAAAGGCCATGGTGGGCTTATCATGGGGATTTGGGCCCCCAATGATTAGTCCATCATTAGACTAATTACTAGCCCAATATTAATCATGTATGCATACATTTAATTACTTGGTTAATTACATAATTACACAATTTAGCAATTTGTCACACAATTTATCAAATAATTAAATAGTCATTCTTTTTAATAATAATCATGCATTTAAATCATATTGCACATAATTCCACAAAATGAATAAACACATAACACGTATGGACGGGTTCGGTGATCAACCAAAGGACGTGGACGTATTCGGCCTAGTTAAGCATTCGTTACTAAGTTAACACTTATAACGTAACTAACGGAATTGTCTAACGGAAGTTAACCTTGAAATTCTCGGATGTCACAATGAGGGTCAGTTAGGACCAATGAGTCCCAATAAGGTGTGATAAATTTTCTTTTTTCTCATTATTCAGAAAATTTCACATGTGAACACATATGAGAAATAGCTATTTCACATGCGAAAGTGTCTACAATGAACCTCACCCTATATATATATATAGAATTGGGGTAGAATACATCCACCAAATTCCCTACATCATCTACATCCACTCCTTTTTTTCAAAAAAAAAAAACACCAAAAAAACACTTTCTTAAAAAAAAAAATTAAAAAACATCATATGTCAAATCGCTATATATTCTTTCTGGAACACCTTTTTTTTAATTATTATGGCGTTTTTATTATTTTTTCAAAAAAACGCCAAAAAATACAAAAAAATAAAAAAATATATCAAAAAAATGTGTGTTTTGATGTGTCTAGAAGAATGGTGTTTTTAGAAAAAAAATTAATTAAAAAAAAGTGTTTTTTTGATGTTTTTTTTCTGAAAAAAATAAACCGAAAAAAACACCAAAAAAACACCACAAAAATTTTAAAAAAAAAGTGTCCTAGAATCGGAATATCTTGAGTGTTAACGGCAACAACCTATTTTAGGAGAGCGGCTTTAATAGATTTGGAAGCAACCGAGAAGCTTTTGCAGGATTGGACTACTGAAAAGACATCTCAGGAAAAGTCCGGTTGAACTCATTATCTGGTGGATAATCGAGTTCACCCGGAATATTCGCTATCAGACAAAAATGCTTCTTCCCGCTTGAACTGCCGGTTCCGCTTGAAGTTGAGACTTACTTTAACTTTAACTGGAAAACATCAAAACTGGCTTTCAGCCGGAAATCTCCAAAGCGATATTCCTTACAATCTGCCCCTAAGCTGATGTTGTCAAATTATTTTTCAACTTCGAAGTCTATCTTCAAAAACTGATTTGTACCCAAAAATTCTTCTCCTTGACATACTTGTCAACAGACTTGATGTTGGCATCTGGATTTTGAGAAATCTCTTTAGAGTTGATTTTAGTCACCTTCACATGTTTGAATGTTGCCCAATCTCTTTCACTCCAATCAGTCTGAACTGAAATGGATTCATGAACAGTGAAGGTGCCATCGGCTCTGTATATGTAAAACAACTTCTCTTCTTCTTCCCAAATGATAAATTTAATGTCACAAACATGCTCTTCTTCTTCTTCAGCTGAATCATCATCTAAGTTGCTCCTGTAGAGCATTCCACAATTAAGCACTGTTGGTTCAATGTGAAGCCTTAGCAAGTGCTCAGCTCTTGATGGACTTTGAATTTCTCTAAGTATCAGAATGATGTCAGTCATTTGTAATGCAGAAAGAAGTGAAGTGGCCTTGTGAGCATTCACCACTTGAGTTGTGACATTTGCTAGATTGAAAGTGAAATCAAAGTTATCTTCATTCACTGTCCACCCAATGATTTTGTTCTTTCTGGTGGCCCTTTTCTTCTTTGGCTTTGATCTTTCTTCTTTCTAGCATGCATCAATTTCCTCTTCTTCATTTTTCTCTCTTCATCAGAATCACTTCCTAATTTTTGCACAGCAGGTGCTTTACCCTTTGCCGAGGATGAAGAGGGACCAGGTTGAACTTCTGTTGGTTTGGCAGGTGGTGTAGGAGCATCGGTGATTGTGGGTTCTCTGATGGTGAGTGGAGGCAAGGATGTTTGAGTTGGTGGTCTACTAGCTTCAGGTGTAGGGTAGGAAGGAGGAGTTGGTGGGAAGAAATCTGAGAAATCGATGGTGGGAGCAGGTTTCTTCTTAAAGGGGACAATTGGAGTGAAGTTGTCTGTTCTGTATTTTGGGTTTGAAAGTTTGGTGGCTACCTTCTTGGATAGTGAGGGAGGTTTGTAAGGTATGATGGCAAGTGACTGTAAAATTGATGGAACTGTTGTAGGTGTAGGGCTTGGGTTATAGATGAAGGAAGGTGGAGGTAGGATATCTGCATCATCAGTGAGTTCTGGTTTAAAATTTAAGTTAGTTGCCATACCTGCTATGAATTCTGAAGGTGAAGGCAGCACCAGCTTTGGGTTCACAGCAGCTATATCTCCTTTGAGTTCTTGAAATATTGAGTCAATTAATTTGCATAACTCCTTAACTTTCATCTGAGCAACTTCTTCCTCTTATTTCAAGTTTCTGAAAACCAGGACCCTTTTTACCTTTTTCAACAGTAGGTAGTTCTCATCATTCTTTATCAATGGTAGGCATCTGAGAGGAAATTGAAATTAGCCTTTGCCTTTCAGCATCAGTCATTGCATCCAGGTTGTATTCCCTCAGCCTCCAGTTGAAAGATCTCTTCTTAACTTCTTCCAATAAACTTTCAACAACTCCATCTTGTGAGAACAAATCCAGTTCCTCTTGAAGCTCTTTTGCTAGCCTCTCATCTTCGGTAACCAATCTGGCATCTTCCACCATTTTGTTTATGGCCTCTAGTTCAAGAGTTTGAACAACCTGCTGAATGGTTCTGATAATTGTAGGTTGAACTGGCTCTTCAGCTTGAACTGGCTCTTCAGCTTGAACTGGCTCTGTACTCCTCATAGCTATTAGAGTTTCAACTATGTCTTCAGCCTCTTCAATCAACTGTTCTTCAGGTTGAACCACAGGTGATTGATCAGACCCAAAAATTGATTGACCAGGGCCATATGTTGGATCATGAGTGTTTTCATTAATTTTGAATAACTTCAACATGGGTTTCAGCTTCTGGTTAAACTACCGGTTGAACTTCCGGTTGAACTATTTGTAGAACTTCAGTCACCACTGAGGTTGGGTGACTTCAGGTTTTTATCTGTTAGTTCTAACACCTCGGTTCCTTCTTCTTCACCGATTAGGTTCTCATCTTCTCCTTCATTCATAGTTGCCACTACTACAGTGTCAGTGTTGTCTTCATATTCAGCTGTTTCCTTGCTGGTAGAAGCAATATTCTATTTAGTTTGATCACTAGCTTTTTTAGCCAGATTAATAACATCTTTTAGTAGCCTAGTGATCATGTTGATGTGTTCCGGGAGAGCCCCAACAATCAACATTGAAGACTAAACTAATTCAGTGAGGTTGGGGTCTTCAAATGGAGAAATAGCAATTAGTTGACTGCTCTTCATGTTTACGCAACTTTCTTCAACTGTGAAGGGCTTGATACCAATTTTCTTGCAGGTTGTGGCTCTAACTTCAGCCAGAATTCTATCAGTTTCTTCAATTTCAAGAATAGCAGGTGTTGAAGTCAACTTCTCCCCCAATTTGACAGTCTCAGCTTCATCAGCTTCTCTGTTAGGGTTTGAAGGACCTGCCTCAGCTTCAGTATTAGCAGCCTTCACCAAAGTTGCAACAGTTGTGTTCAAGTGATCAACTTGTGTTTGGAGATTTAGGTAGAGTTTCGTCAATTCAGGTAGTGTATAACTGTCCTCAACTGGCATTTTACCAGTATCCCTCGACAAAACCAAGTTATCAATCCGAGATTGATCAGCTGTGGTACCCATTCCTTCTTGGCACATGGGATTCTCTTCAACTGTTTCAGCAGCCCTTGGTTCCAATGAAGGACCCATGGGTGCTAATTCAGAGAAGATTGTCGCAGTTTGGGTCTTATTTATGTTACTGCTGACATCAAGGCCCAGTGGGGACACATGAGCAGCAGCAGCCCTTTCTGCATGAATCTCTTCTAAACTCTTGAGGTTCACCTCCGGTGAGGAGTGGGGGTTCAGTGCAACAGGGTCTAGGTCCATCAGAATGTTCTCATGTAATGAGGTTGGTGTAACACCCCCCTCCGCCGCCCCCTGCCAGGTGCGGGGGAGGGTGTGGGACCGGCTGTCCGTATCAGTTCACTAGGCACCAACAACAGAATAAAACATACAACAAACACGGACGTCCAGTCCTCACAGAGAAACCTTAGATTGACTCTGACCGAGGATGTACTAAGCACCTCATAGCCGACTTAATGGAATCGGTAGCCCCGGATAGACCCAGGACTGAACAAACAAATGATACATATATCAAGGAATTATAGTCATAACATGCACTGAACAACAGACGTACATCATTTAAATTGTACAAGCTCTAACAGTTAGCCACAACTAGTACCCCAACGTTCCTGTACAAATACATCATCACCTGCACACACTTACCTACAACATAAGTCAACACAGAGTCAACAACAAACGTTGTTGGTGAGTCTTAACTACTATCATCACATTAACAGTTTTCAAATACATATGCCTGTTATGAATTATCAGATCGCACCCAAGGTCAACACTCAGATACTCTACGGGCACGTTGCGCGTAGCCGTACAACCTCTGCGAGTAGATTTTTAATTTCAATATATAAGTACATATTCTCCTTAATAAATTAATATTAGAGGATCCGGGTGAATATGGATAGTTCAAATATAATGGCCGCTATAATCCCTTATATGTCTAGTGGTCTCAACCTTAATGACCAGAAAGTATATAATGACCCACACAGGGCATTCCAACTTGTTGGTCCTGGGTCAACAACCGTTCACGATATTTTAATCTCGTACAAGTGCAGAATCCTTGTACAAGACCTATTCAAGGGAAAGTAGATGAAATAGATTTGATGAAAGTGATAATCAACACTAAAAGATCAAATCTTGAATAAGGAACACAAATACTTTCTTGATTGATGATCACGATCGTAAATACAAGAATGGAGAACAAATCGTAAACCAACAACTCCCTCTAATCATAAACTAATAGGGGTTTATATACTACCCTTAACAAAAGCCCTAAGCCCAATTTGTAAACACATAGATGACCGGCCCACTAAGCTCTAAATCGTAAACCACTAAGCCCATTATCGTAAACTCCAAGCCCAATAACAAGTAAGCCCATATCTAATGTAAATACCTCAAATGTATAGCCCAACAATCTTCCCCTAGGCATGAACCATTAGACTGTCTAAGGAAGACATAAATCAAATCTGAATGTATGAGCTTCTTTCCTTGACCACCAACCTTTCTCCACAATTAGATTTGCTGTGCCATGAAACATACCCACCCATATAGCATTTGCCATGTCATGTTCATCACCAAGTATTGGACGGGATGCCAGGAGCTTGATATCATTCTCTCCGAATCTCAGCAAATCAATGGGATCATACATACGGAACTCTCTTAGCTTCTTGCACACAACCACCACCTCATATGTTGTAGGATCAAAATACCAGCTATCAAAATTCTTTACAAGTGTATGGTCTTCTATTTCATCGAGCATGTTGATAACTCGAGTTCGTTTGGTGGGAGGACACCTCATTTCACTAATTGGCTCATCGGTGACAGGATCTGTTCCGGTTTCAACCCACTTTGCAGCCTTCAGATCAAAGTTTGCAAATTTTTCCTCCATTTGAGCTATCAAATTGTTGCGAACCAGATTACCATGATTGTTGTTCCACCTGTTAATGAACGGTGCCCTCAGCAAGTTCCTCAACTCTGTTTCAGTCCGTGAGTGGAATTGACCTCTTGATCGGTAGTACTCGACTGGACTATATCCATCTCTCACCACAGCAAACAATTCCTTTTCAGCATCATAATACCAACACAGAATTGGTTCCCGGCTCCCCTTCTTGTCTAATTCACTCTCTCCCACATCTATTGAGTACAGCGTAGGGGTAGGACCTTTGAAGAACTCTTTGAACCAATTGACCTGACCTTCAGGAGCCTTTGAGACAAATCTTCCACCACGAACATACTCAGACATCTCAATTGTGTCATCTCCTTCATCTTCATGTATTGCACTTTGAGAAGAACTCTGTCCTGGGGCACTCTGAGCACTTGGACCACTAGACTTTTGTAAGTCTTCTACTTTCTTTCTCAGCTCTAGCATCCCTGCATACAAAAAATGCAATACTGGCTTCGCTCTTGCTTTCCTTTTCCTTCAACTTCTCGTTTTCTTCTTTTAGCTCCTTTATCTCACCTTCTCTCTTCCTGTTTTGAGAGATAAGGAAGTTGATCTGAGGATCAGCACTTATCCTGAGGTCTATAGGAAGTTCACTGGCTTGAGCAAGGTCTTCAACCAGTGCTTGGTATGGACGGAAGCTTGAAACTACAGGAGGCTGGCTAGATTCAGAAGATAGGTTCACTCTCACTAGACTGGGCTCCACAAACATGTTGTCCACATCAAAGAATTGCCTTTCATCATGAACTGGGCTATGTTCATTCCGAATAGGACTTTCGGTCTACATGGGAGTTGGTTCCGGTATATCAGCCTGATGATCAGCCTGGGGTGAGCTCTCTTCATTTGTAGGTTCAGATGCATCAACATTTTGTACATTGGCATGGGTAGGTTCAAATACCATCAGGCTTGAGGTAGTTTTCTGGAATTTAAACCTAATGGCTCTGGGATCTGACTTCTTCCTTGGTGATGGCTCACGCACAGGAATTGGCTCTTCAAAAACATCCTCCACTTCAAATTGAGCATCTAACTCTTGTGGAACTGAGCCACTGCTGGAAGAGGAGTTCAGGTCATTCCTCGCTCTCTTGTGACTGATGGGCCCCAGACCCATAGATGTCATCATTTAGGTTCTCATGCTCAGGAAAGATGTCATCCATCACATTTTCCTCATCAGACGGTATAACATCAGCTTCTTCTAGAACATTTACAGCCACAGTTGCTGTCACATCGTGGTCTTCAGCAAGAGATGCATTCACCGGATGCACTTCAGGCTCAGAATCAGTTTCTTCTTGTTCTTGTTCCCTTGGAACTTCAGGAAAGGCACCCATTTTTTACCATTCTAGCCTCCCTTGGTAGCTATTCTTTCCTTTTCTGTCTTGGGTTTGCAATCCGAACACATTGTTATCCATAAATTTGATATCCAGCTTCTCAATTCTTTCCTGAATCATCGGATATTTCTTCATTACCACCATCTGCACAAATCTTGGTGTCATCAGGAATTGTTCTCTGGCGCTCAAGCCAGCATTGCCAATCCAATCTAGCAGCATCATTTTAGAATAATTGTAGTCTTAACCCAATGCGAGTGCAATAAACGCTATGCCATGCACTTTGTTTAGCTGATCATAACTTGTTCTCTTCCCCAAGAAGGATTTCTGCATATAGTGAGCCAAACACCTCCTGTAGTGTGGCAATAACTTCTTGAAGATGGGAGGGAACTTTTCTTCATACCCCAAAGACTGAGCACCTTCTAACACAACAACCTTTGAATACTCTATTGGATCTTCAGCTTTGTCATTAATGTTCAAACCCTGACGGATGTCTTCTTCAAGTATCTTGATCTGTCGGTTCGGAACGGTTGCAGATATCCTTGTCTTGTCAGCATTTGCTCTTGCTGTACCCCAGAATTCTCTGATAAGCTGCTCATCGATCAGCACACTTGTACGCAGAGCATGATTAATTTTGCAGACATTTAATCCTGCTACCAGAAAATAAAATAGCTGCATATGTCTTTCTGGAGGATCATCAAGATAGGCCGGGATGCAATGATCTCTCTCAAAATGAATCTCGTCATCAAGCATATCTTCTACCATCTGAGAAAACGAGACAAATGCATCAAGCCTAAACTCATCAAAGTGAAATTATGTTTGTCAACAATATCTTCAAGTTCAACTGATTATTACATTTAACTTGTTAAGTTCTGAAAACAAAACTCAATTTAACCATTCAAGAAAAAAATATTTGATTTTGAAACACAAATTGACCAACACCTAAATTTTAACTTAAAACGATTAAATTTGAAGATATTCTAAAAAAAATTATGTGACAAATCAAGTGTTTATGATTAATAACACTAGTTTACGACTCGAGTGAAGGGTTTACGATCCGAAAGTGGGTTCACGATCGGGTCAAACTAAGTCCAGCCGGTAACGGACAAGCCCAATCGTAATCTCTCGAGGGAACCCAAAGCCCGATCGTAATCGCTGAGAGTCGTAATCAGGGATCGTAAATTGCATCGGAATTGTCGGTTGTAAACGCTGATCATAAACTTGGATCGTAATCGACGATCGTAAACACCAATCGTCATCTTCTCCAACACGACGGTCGTAAACGCCCAAAACCTCCATTAACAATCCTGCAATAAACTCGTAAATCCGTTAAACACCTCAAACAGTTAAAATGAGCAACCAACACTACCTTTTAATAGTTTCTAACACGAATCTGACTTCAAATCTTGCCAAAATGACTCGAACACAAAGAAAAGAGAGAATGATCTCGAGTTAGGGCTCAAATCATAAAACCCGTGAATAGATCGACGAATACTTGTTAAAACAGTTGATTGATGAGGGTTTCTTGGTCGGAAATCGATTGCGAGTGTGATGGTGAGGTCTGATTACAGAAAGGATGGCCGGAGGTGGTCTGAAACATTTTTCCGGCGAGGGCAGCGGTGGCTAGGGTTTCTGTGGAGGTGGATCGTAAACGGAGAAAGAGAGAGAGTGAGAGTGATCGTAAATGGTGAGGGGTTTTTATATCCTTTTAAAAAATTTCATTGAGGCCCCTCCATCTTTCAAAAAAAAAAAACATTTTAAAACCTCCCAAACTTCTATTTAAATTTTAATTCTCATGAAAAATGTTAACTTTGAAGAATTTGAGAATTACAAAGCTTCCCCTCAGACTCATACCCCGAGTATCCGATCTTGATCAATAAAAAAATTAAATTGTAACTATTCAAAAGGTTAAACAAATAATAAAATAAAATTGCAAAAAATTAGGATAATCTAAACACGAGATAAAAACATACTTACCTTGAGGTTGATGTTTTTCATGGATAAAACCAGACAAATCTTTGACTGAGGAACCCTTTTCAGCTTCCATTACTCGACGCTCTAGACGATTGCCCAAAAATTTTGAAACCACA
>JBCNJP010000023.1:74311621-74335228 GCA_039602395.1 Deinandra increscens subsp. villosa | reverse complement strand
TGGTGTAACATAATTCTTGTGATTGAGTGATCTTGATAAAAGATGGAAAAAGTGAAAAATAAAAATAAATAAGTGTTCTAGTGTATGCATGTGTTCTTTTGAAAGATTTAAACTTGTTTGATTTTCTTTATTTTTTCAAACGATCGGACGTTCTCTGCGTATCAAAAGATCGACCTAATCGTTGTTCGTTTGACGTTCTGCTTTATTTTTCTTGGTGTTTCGTATAACTCATCGGACTTTCGATGCGTGTACGGAAGTACCGACCTGATTGTTGTTGAGTTATACAATTTCAACTTGTTTTTACTTTCTTATTTTCCTAAACAATCGGACTTTCTCTGCGTATCGAAAGATCGACCTGATTGTTGTTTATTTAGGGTTCTGCTTTCTTTTTGCATGAAACACTATGAACGACTTATATCTGTAAATATTCATGAATGAATAAAGGAAAAGGAAAATTCAACAAATATAATAAATCACATTCTCAAATTACTTGAATTTATGGTACCATGATTTCTGTGCATGACTGAAATAAACATGAAAATGTTGTATTCGTGAACTAAACATGAAAATAAACATGAAAATGTTGTATTCGTGAACTGCTTGGCTTGCATGCTGAATAGATTGAAATTGAAATGTGTTAAGTGCATCTCACTGATATGATCTCACGTTGTGATCTTTCTCACAAAAATATAAATTATTGCATTTAAATGTCTAGTTTTCGTATTGTTGTTATTTCAGAAAATTTCAAAAAATTTCAAAAAGATTTTTGGCTTGTTTTAGCATAAGTTCGAAAAATCAAAAAGATTTTTGTGTGTTTTGATATAAAATTTGATAAAAGTCAAAAAGATTTTTATTCTGCGTTATTTTTGATCGACTGAATTCGGATATGGCAATTTGTTGTTGAATGAACCACAATCGGTGCTAAAATCAGCTCATCATGTTTACAATTTGAAGAAATTGAAGTTTAGGGTGGAAATTGTAACATTTGAAGGATAAAGGGCAAAATGGTAAAAATATGGTCCGGCGGACCATATGGTACGCCGGGCGGACCATTTTGTGTATAAAAGCAAATTTCTGGTCCGGGTTTCTCATAACCCGCGGACCACCTTCTGTTTTCTCTACAAAAACCCTAACATACCCACACTAGTTTTTTCGTTGATTTCTCTGTGGATAACGAACTATTGCTCGTGATTCTTGTTGCTACAGGTAGATATCTTAATTCCGCATCGATAGATGGTCTTGGTTTGCGAGATGGTGTTCTGGTTTGCTCGATTTTTGCATTTTAAGTCTCGGGTTTTCGCAAAAATTTGGCTTGAAAGGAGTTAAATGGGTTATTGTTGGATTTAATATGTTTTAAGCACATATACTTGGTCGGATTTCAGTCTTGAACAAAACCTCAGTGTTCAATTTCAAAACAAACACGATTTGGTGTATGAAATTTGACGATGTATCTTCGATGAACTGATCGTCTGCCGGACCACATGGTCCGCGGCGGACCACATTTGAAACTGATCCGCATCTGGTCCGTTTGACCAAATCTGGTACGCGGTCAACGTTTCTGGTCCGCCGGACCAAATGGTCCGGATGACCAATTTGCTCCGCAAATTGGTCCGCTGGTTGATTTTTCTAATAATGTTGATCGTTTGAGCGTTTCAAGTAAAATTAGAGTTGCTCGTTAGCGATTTTGATTATATGTTATGATTTTAATGATAGTTTATGTTTGTGACTGATACAGATATGGCTGATTTCAAATCAATTGGAGAACACAATGTTTGTGCTTTTCTAGATGCATCTGCACGTTGGCGACCTCATTTTCTAGGCATATTTGATTTTATGCGAAGATCAAGAATCTTTTATGCTGCTACTCATGTGTGTCCACCTTACAAAGATATACTTACAATGTTTTGGAATACGGCTCAAGTGGATTGTTCGGTGGTTCATTCGGTTATTCGCGCAAGAATTCTTCTAACTGATGTAGTTATATCTGAAGATGATGTTCGAAGGGTTTTGAGGTTTAATGATCAAGTTGATTTTCCAATAGAATTTGGTGAAGCTGATTTGGTGTCTTTACTACGAAGAATCAAGTATGATGGGCAGTTGTACGTTTCATGGTATCTCAAGGCAAATCTAAGTCCTCCATACAAATACTTGATGCACGTGATTATCAAGTGTTTTGGAAATCGAACAAGAGGTCAAGAGGAGTTTGACTTGAAAGTTTTATCATTCTTTTCTGCATTAGTGATGAATCGACAGTTTAATTTTTCTGGATGGATATTCAATTTTATGAAGGAGAATATCTTGACAAAACAAGTCAAAAGTCTTATGTATCTGTGGTTTCTACAAATGATCTTAAATGATCTTCCAAAGAATCCGGCTGCAATTATCGAAATGAAGCACATGAATCAAATTGCGGTTGGTAAAATACCAGTTTATCAAAAGCGCAAAGGAGACAATATACCTCCACCGGTTAAGAGGTTAATTGGTCATCTTGCTAATCCAAATTATGTAGCTCCTGCTGATGGTTCTCCAAGACATTCTGATAGTTCGGATGATGAATTGGAGTATGATGATAAAGGTTTTTCGGTTGAGATAGAAGAGAATGAAGAAGAGGATTTAGATGCCCCTGCAAATCAAGCACCGAATGACCAACAACCTATGCAGCAACAACTACCAGAGCCAGTTGTTCAAGAGAATATTAATGAACCTGAAGCTGTGAATGCTCAGGATGAAGAAATGAATGATGCTGCTGATGTTTCTGATGATGATACTAGTGAAAGTTCGTCAGATACTAGTTCAGACTCTGGTGATTATGTCACAATATTACAAAATACAAGAGGAATCCAAGTGAAGAAAGGTTCTTGGCAACACATAGAATATTTGAAGTCCAAGAATCTGGATACTTCTAAATATGAGAATAGAACCAAACAGGTAGAGGATAAAGATGATGATCCAACTTATACTCCTGCTTTGGGGGAACCTGTTCAAAAGACTAAGACTGCTGCTGATAAAGGAAAAGCGCCTATGGTTTCTAAAGGCAGGCACATTAAACATATGGCTCAGAGGAATTTGACAGTGAAAAAGGGTTCATTTCTTGCTGATGCTAGAAAAGCAGGTCTTTGTCCTCCAAGCAAGAAGCAGAAAGTGTCTACTTCGTCTTCACTTCCAGTTCAGCCGACCACAAAGTCTGTTAATGTTCAAAGCTCGAGTAATCCACCAGTTACAAAGCTTGTGATTTGAAAGCCTACTTCGACTGCTGCTTCTAGTTCAACCATTTCGTCTACTGATCTGAAACTGGCATTACATCAAACAAGACTCGATGAGTTAGAATCAACTAATCGTCAGCAAACTGCTGAGATCAGGGGTTTGAAGAATTTGGTAAAGGAATTGGTGTCTCGGGATCAGGAGAAAGATCGGGAGATTGCTAAACTGCAACAACTTTCTTTATCTCTCAGTGAGCAGTTAAATCTAGTACTCAAATCTTCACCTGCTCAGGGGGAGAGACAACCAGATCCTGAAGAAAGTTGTAGAGATGGTGATGATACGATGAAATTTTTGAATGAGGATCCAGATCCTGAAGGTGGAGTTGGTGGTGGTTCTAGTGCTAGTGCAGCTGGAACTTCGTCTACTACTGCTGAACCATCTACTACTGCCCAGGGGGAGTCTTCGGAGAGAGAAGTGTATGATGTAACTCCAATTTCTAGAGTTGAGCTGAAAGAAGGAGAATTTATTAATCCATATTCAAAAGAGCAATTGGCGGCTATATTTGCATTAAATATGGATGATGTGGATAACGTTCCTTTTTCTGATTCTTATGGAGAAGAAAATTCTGATGAGAATATGGATTTTGAAGAAGAACATGTAGAAGTAGAAGATATGACGGCTGAAGAACACCCAGATGATCCTAAGGTTTATGGAAATTTTACTGCTGATGATCAGTCTGGAGGATTTAACTTCTTTGGTAATGATGATGAGGAAAAAGTGGATGAGGAGTTGAAGAAGAAAGAGTCAGAAACTGATCAACCAGAGTCAAATGAATCTGAAAAGTTATCAGAAGAAGAAGAGAAGAAAATGTTGTTTGATGCTTGGTTGAAAGAACAAAGAGCTAAGAAGTTGCCGATAGTGAAACCAACCAAGACTGTTGATCAAAAGAAATATTTCGACAGAAAAGGTGGTAAAGCTATTGGTAGAATAATCAGTTGGTTGTATGACTCGGAGCTGAAGTGTTATGCAATTAAGAAGGAGTTTGGGGTGATGTATTTGAAACATGCTACAAGATTTAATACTTTACCGGTTTGTGATGTGAGAGATTTGTCAAGAAAGCCATTTATCAATTATGAAAGTAATGTGTTGGCTGATATTTTCAAGAAAAAACTGGTTGAAGAATGTCAAAGCAAGTTCAGGTTTTTAACTCCACAAAGGCCTAAGTATGTTGATCATTCAACCAATATTCATCCAATTACTGGAAAACCGGTTGTGATCTTAAAGTACAAGAAGCCAATTCAACTGAAGAAAATCCCATTGAAGAAGCTTGAACAAGATTTTATTAAAACTTTAAGATGGTGGTATTATGACGAACATACTGGAGAAGCAGTGGTGGTGATTGAAGAGCAGAAGAAGGTAGTTAGGCTGTATGATCCGATATGTGGTTAATTAATCTGTCAAAGGATGATATCGACAAGCTCTATCACAACAAGATTTTGTATAAGGTTGAGCATGCTGAACAAGCTTTACAATTTCAACGCGTGATTAGAGTATGTTTTTCTTTTGGTATCCACGCTGGGAATAACCAAACTCAGCATTGGAAGAAGATGTAGACAAAAGCTTCTGAAGACTAGCACAAGACAAGGGGGAGTTTGTTAGAGCATTTTTTGATGTCTAGTGCTAGGTCTTGGTGATATGTCGTTGTAATAGAATGTTTTGTATATTCTGGTTCTGCGGGTCAGGGGCGGACCAGATGGTACGCCGGACCATCTGGTACGCTCGTTAGTTGGTCCGCTGGACATGTTTTATATAAATAGGTTAGCTCGTTTAGAGAGAGTTCAGTTGTGAGGTTTGTGAGCTTTAACTGTGTGTTTCTCAGTGTGTAACATGTATACTCTCTCTCTAAGTGTACGAGCTTGAAATCTATAAACGAATTGTTTATTTACCTCGTTGTTACCGAATCTGATTACATCATGCATTAGCAAGATCATACGCGTGTTTTACAGATTTATATGACATCCAAAAACAAAGTTCAACAAAAACTAAAAAACCTATTCAAATTCACGTTTGTTCTAACAAACTGATATAAAGAAGAAAACAAAAATCGCAGCATTGGGACTTTAGAGGATGACAGGATGCAATGTACTTACCTACAGATTATAATCGACGATGAATATCAGATTATGCGATTCTATTCTAAATCTAGATTATGTGATGAATATCAGATTATGAGATGGAACTAGATAAGCGATATCAATGGAGCAATTGGAATTTAGGAGCGATGGATTATGTAAGAAGGATTAGGGCGAATTGATAATGAATTTAGGGGATTGAGAAATCTTCTTGAAAAACGGAACAAAATAATTAGGTATGGGGAGTTGTGGTATGGTAAATGCAAACATAAATGTAAAAGAAACTGGGAACGGATTCTAAAAATATCAATCATATAATAATAAAAATATAAAACATATTTTTTTTTAAATAATACGGGTTATCGGGTCGACCTGAATCTGAAATATCTCAACCCAAACATGGCCCGTTTATAAAACGCATCAACCCTAACCCGAACTTTTTTTCAACGGGTTAATTTCATCAACCCAAAACCCGATTATTTTCGAGCCGAGTTCGGGCCGTGTTTCGAGTCGTGTCGAAAATTGCCACCTCAAGTCGGAACCGGAGGCTGGGTTTTGAACCCGCGACCTCGTACGTGTCATACGTGACACTCACCATCGCGACAGATTGACTTTGTTGATTCAAGAAAAAAAAATTATCTGTATTGTCGCGTCATCATCTTCTTTACCCTAAACCCTAATTCCTGTTGATACACGGTTCTTGATCGACATGTGAAGTATCAAATACAGGACAAAGTGATGCAAGTTTGTGCTGAGCCGAACTCTAGGCGAACCCCATTCAGACTCACACGAACCTAGTCCGAACCTGAGTTTGGCTGATCGGGTTTATGCTTAGCTAGTTTGTTTATAAATAGCTTGTCTTGTATTGAGATTAGGACTTCTTGGAAAATCTTCTATGTATGTTTCTATGTAATCTCTCTGTAGTCTAATACAAACCATTTGTATTTACTCCTTGTGTTTCTCGTTTCACATTGATTTTGATACGATCAAGTAGATGATCCACCGCTCACGCACTTTCAAGTGGTATCAGAGCATTTGGTTCTCTCTACTGATCGGAAATCTCTATTTTTCATCATTTCGATTCTAAATCCCAGGGTTTCTACAAAAATTCATTGAGTTTATGTTCATTTGATCATCTTAAGTGTGCTTTCTGTGAAAAAATTTCTTCCACATCATTGCTATTGAGTTTACTTGAGTTCCTGTCGAAAATCTCGTCCAAAAACACTGAAAATCACGAAATTCGAGTCGACAATGTTTCTGTTCGTCTGAGGTTCGGATGATTCTGAAAATAACCACTCCGAACTCAAATTCGGATCTAGTTCGGTCGTTTTTCAAACGAAGTTGATGTTCGGAAGTGTTCTGTTGAAGTTAGTACCGAGTTCGGATATAGTTCGGTTGGAGTTCGGACAGTCTATTTTAGTTTGGCTTAAATTAGGACATTTTCTTGGTTTGGGTTCAGTTTGGATCATCCGAAGACAAGTTCGGCTGTGGTTCAGCTAAAGTCATCCGAAGTCAACTTTGGTTGAGGTTCGGATCAAGTTCGGGTGAACAGTAACCAGTTTGTCAAAATGTCCGATTTTCAAGCGTTTGCGGCTATTCAGAATTTGATGCAAACAATGATGAATTATGATAATGAAATTGGAACAAGTCAGAAAGTTCCCAAATTACTTAAAATGGAAGATTATCATAGTTGGGTTAAACGGTTTGAAGCATACATTGATACGAATGGTATTGATATGTGGTTGTCCTTTACTGATCAATATGTCTATCCTAAGGATGAAACTGGGGAGCCCATTATTCAAAGAAAGCTTTCATCTGAACAAAAAAAAGCATATCAAGCTGAGAAAAAGGCGTATGGTACTTTAACAATGCTTTGCCTAAAGAATTGTTACATCAATTTTCGGGTAACTATACATCAAAGAGTTTATGGGGTGCATTAGAAAAGAGAAGTGAGGGAAATGATCAATATAAGAAAAGTTATCAAAAGATTTTGAAGAAGGAATTTGATAGTTTCAAACATTATCAAAATGAATCAATTCCAAATCTGATTGCAAGATTCGCTCACTTAATGAGTGAAATGCGTTTGGTGAGTCTTACAAAAGAAGAAGCTGATATGAAAGAAAAGATTTTGGAGGCTTTACCTGAGAAGTGGGAGGGTTATGTGATGATGATCACTCATGATAAAGAATATCCGGGATTGTCATTTAATGATCTGATTCAAAGATTACAAGCAAAGGATATGGAGTTAATGGTAAACAAGTCACTTCCTGCACGAGTTCAAAATCCTGTTGTATATGATGGTGAAAATGATTCAACCATTAATGCTATGAAGTATAATATTATTAATTCCGCACCTCCTACAGCATTCATTGTATGTAAATCTGAAAATTCTAGTTATTCTGTTGGTTGTACTGTTTCAATTCCTAGTTCTTCAACTCTTTGATTGAAAAGAACAAGCTGAAAGACATCAAAGCTAAAGGGAGGGAAGTTTCTAGTTCTTCTTCGAGTTCATCAAAGACCCCAGGTTATAAGAACAAAGGATTGGGTTTTTAGATCAAGGAAGTCTCGATTCAAGCTAAGAAGCCAGTGAAAGCTGAAACGATTTCAAAAGTTAAAGTTTCAAAGAAATCGCCTCCGAAGGAAAAATCTTATTTTTCTGAAGGGTCGTCATCTTCAAGGATTCCTTCTCCTAGGTATGATTCCTATGATGATTTCTTTGATAACTTTGATTCTGATCACTCTTCTGGTTTTCAAAATTCAAAGAATTTTTCAAATATTTTTATATTTTGAGAGAGACTTTGTTATGCATGTCATCAACCTGGACATCTTGTTGTTGATTGTCCGACGACTGCATATATCCACAACACTCCTAAATATGTGGATAACAAAGGTTAAATTTTTAATGAACCGTGGTCTCCAAATGTCAAATCAAACCGTAAGCCGTCTTGTTTCAAACCGAGTACGCCGATTGATTTTGATTCTGGTTCTAATATAAAATTAAAATCTTTAAAAATATGGAAACCAAAGATTGTTTCCAAGGCCAATGATGACTATGTGGAAGACACCGGGTGACCCAACGCTGTTGAATTGGGTCGATTCCAAAGGATCTAATGTTTATTTGGTGTCAGCAGGTATTTCAGGAAGACCTTTCGGTGATTGGAAATTGTTAATTGTGAAATATCTGTGATAATTTAAATTACATTTCCAAATCAAATCTGTGTTTTCAAATGGCTCAAATGTGAGTATTCGTGTTGGTTGATCAATTTTTTATTTGCTTTTCACTTCGTCTCATTTTGAGGAGGAGTTTGTTTTTGACAAAATACAAAATAGTGTGTTGTTTTTCAAATGTTAAAAATGAAAATCTAAAAATAGAGTTTGTCATTTTTTGGAGGAGAAATTTGAAAATCCAAAAACATTGAATTGAAAAATGAGAAATTGTATCCGACATGATTAGGAAATGATGGTACATTGGCTTACATTGTATGACTCATGGATAAAGTAAGTGAACAAGCCATAAGATCATACTGTTCGATGTGCTAGATAGGCTCGGTAAATCAGAAAGTATACAAATGTGATATACACTAAATCTGATGCTTGGCCTCGTGGATAACATCTTGATGTTTTTCTCGAGAAGTCACTGTGTATACATGTGTTCACTTTGCAAAGATTTAAACTTGTTTGATTTTTTCTTTGTTTTCTCAAACGATCGGACTTTCTTTGCGTATCGAAAGATCGACCTGATTGTTGTTCGTTTGAGGTTCTGCTTTATTTTCTTTGGTGTTTCATATAACTCATTGTACTTTCTCTGCGTGTACGGGAGTACCGACCTGATTGTTGTTGGGTTATACAATTTCAACTTATTTTATTTTCTTATTTTGTTAAATCCGAGGCCTTATCTGCGTATCAAAAGATTGACCTTAAGGTAGACGATTTAACGTTCTTATTTTTTTTTTTGCATTGAACAAAGTTGACTATATCATGTATACAATCACTATGTGTTAAATTACAAGTGAAATCACAAAATGTGATAAGCAAAACATATCTGAGTATATTTGATAGTGTGGGGTACACTAGTCAATGCAAATCTAATCAATATCTTAACATATCCAAATGTTATAAGTATGATTATGCCTGAGTTTATAGTTGGACAAATTATATCTGCAATCGACATGGATTATGTGCTACAATAATCGAAATTGAATTGTAGTTTAGCATGTTATGTCCAATATGATCTCAAGTTGTGATCTTTCTCACAAAAGACAAAAATAGTGTCTCATTCTATATTGCATTTACATTCCATATCAGAAAATACCAAAAAGATTTTAGGTGTGTTTTGATATAAGATTTTGAAAAATCAAAAAGATTTTATTTCTTATTGCTTTTCGATTGATAAACACGAAATACAAAATCAAAATATCTTGGAGTCTCGAAAAGACGTTTTACGCCAGGATTATTTATGTTTGCAGGTTTCTAAGTGGAAAGAGAACATCACAACTTCACGTCTTCTGAAGATTGTTGATAAAGAGTTTACACAAGCTACAATGTCAAGTATTCGAGATCAAACTCATCGTCAAGTCGAGGAAGAGTTTGATTGAAGATACAAGTTATTGTGAAAGCTGATACCGCACATGTCGAGGGGGAGTTTGTTGATACACGGTTCCTGATCGACATGTGAAGTATCAAATACAAGATAAAGTGATGCAAGTTTGTGTTGAGCCGAACTCTAGGCGAACCCCAGTTCGGACTCACACGAACTTGGTCCGAACCTGAGTTCGGCTGATCGGGTTTATGCTTAGCTAGTTTGTTTATAAATAGCTTCTATTATATTGATATTAGGACTGTTTGGAAAATCTTCCATGTGTGTTTCTGTGTAATTTCTCTGTGATCTAATACAAAATCATTTGTATTTACTCCTTGTGTTACTCGTTTCACATTGATTTCGATACGATCAAGTAGACGATCCACTACTCACGCACTTTCAATTCCGCCGAAGATATCTCTGGTCGTCGGAAAATGGGAATAACCAAATAGAAGCGACAAGATGAAGCGAAAACAATAGATCAAGATAGCCTAAATTCGGAGATGAAAGACGATGCGATTTAAGCGCCGAATCCGAACCCGAACTCGACTCCAAAAGCGACACGGTTTACTCTTGATTGCTCGATAGTGGTCCTCGATAGTTTATAGTGTTCGAACAGGACATTGCGACCACAAATACAAGGATGAATTATGGTCATGTGATGGTGCAGTGGCCGGACATCAAAACCTCCGGTGGTGGTTCTTTGTAGTGGACCGAGAGGAAAAACGAGCGAGAGTAAGGGAGTGTCATGAAAGGGGTTGAATGCTAATGGGATTGATGGTAGTGTGATGGATTCATCGGTTGAGGGTAGTGATTGCTCACCGGTTATTGAGGTGGAGGATCTTCGTTGTTTACAAAACACCAACCTCAAATAGACTTCTTCAACTTGGCACAAATGGTCCCTCACGTAGATACACAATGGGCCTGCAAGTTTAGGTTATGGCAAGGCATGTCACCATAGGTTTAGATAACTAGAAGCGAGTTTAGGAAATTTCAGAACGGATCCCTCAATATTTAGAAAAAGGTTAACAAGCTCTAACGGAGTTAACAGAGCCAACTTGGGTGAAGACTTAATGCATATATACCAACACATTTTTAATGTGTGACGTTGTAAGGATATAAACCTTAGATAACCAAATAAAATATAAATGATGCCCATAATTATTCACTCTAAGTTCACATAAAATTATAACGATACGTGTATATATACTCACATAAAATAATAGAAAAGTTACGTATAATCATGTGATGCATTGTCACATCAAATCATAGAATAACATGTGAATATATTTACAAATATATCACATAAAATCATAACTTTAATTGTCACATAAAATGATAAAACATTCATATGAAATCATAACATATGATTTACATAAAATCATAGAATATAAAACGTCTAGACTCAAGTGTATGCTCGTATAGTGACAGTTACACAAACCCTAGATAAATAAGTCAACACAAGTCAATCTCATAAATGTTCACATAACATTTAAAGCATCTTATGTTTCGGTTAAATCAGGAAAACGACCCAAAAATATGGATTGTCACAGCCTGATCACGAGCTCAAAATACAAAAAAAATTCACCAACACTCCAAATTCCAAAAACCCTAAAACTTCCGATGAAAAAACAGAGCTCTTAACAATGGAATTTGGGGCTCAAAAGGGACTCCACTAGCCATTAGGCGAGTGAAAGTGTAGCTTTCATCGCGAGCTTCATTTTGGCTGGTAATAGACCTTCTAACTCTTAACGAAACTCAAGTTACGCTCGTTGTTGGTCAAAGACACCCTTTTTCGCCAAAATTAGCTTCACAATCGAAACCTCGTATTACAATTGAAAACCTCAGGTTTGCAACCGAAATCCTATGATCTCGATCTAAAACCAGATGATTAAAGTCAAAAACCCACCAAATTCGATGGAGAATCTGTAACGAAATCTTGTGATTTTGATCAAAAACCTGGAGACAAGCGTGATCCTTGTCTTTGAACGAAAACCTTCATTAGAAAAACCACAACTCGATCGAAAACCTTAGTTGAGAAGATGGATTGAGGGAAAACCCTCACTTGAGCGAAAACCTTGAGCGAAAACTTATCCTTGATCGAAAACCATAAGCACGATTGAAAACTGGTTGTTATGGATCAAAAACTTGCTGAAAGAGTCAATCAATCGAGAATTATGGACCCGATCTACTTTCCAAAATGTTTCTCAATAGAGAACAAGTGGTATAACACTCCAGGGACGTAAACACGTGGAAACAAGGTCGAAAACCTTGGGACAAATTCAACTATTCGATCGAGAATCCTATCCAGATCGAAAACGTGTAGGTTGAAGCGAAAACTTGCAGAGAAAGTTGGTCAACCGAGTATTTTTGACAAGAAATCCTTTCCTATGTTGATCTTCGACCGAAATCTCCTGGGAATCCACACCAAGGACGAAAACAACTAGATTTTGGGTCGAAATGCTTAAGAAAGCTGCAGAAATAAGATTTCGAGTCACAAATCCTCAGAATCTGTAAAACAAATTCAACACTTTAGTCGAGTATTGTAACATCCCAAAAATTGGGAAAATACATGACAAATATGATAAATACATATAATATATGTGTTAGATAGCTAAACATGATAAAATGGATAGAAAATGCATGTTTACCCGTTACCAGGTAATAAACTGATAAAAGATGATAATATAAATGTTGATTGATAAAATGAGATAAGGAAATAATCTAGATACGTGTTTTATATCAAAGATAATTGATATATATGATGTTAGCATGAAAAACATATCTAAACGTTAATATGATAGAAATAAATGATAACCAGAGAAAAATGTCTTTACATGATTGTGTTATATGAAATACATGTGTAAATATGTGTTTAATAGTATAAATGCATGTGATATAATCATTTGATGGATATATACGTGGAAATATGTGTTTGAATAGTTATACATATGAAGAATGCATGCTTAATAATTAACAAGAAAATAAAAGGGTAGAAATTGTAATTTATGTAAATATACAAATATATATGTGTATGTATGTTTATCATATGTGACCTGAACCTTCGAGAATGTTAGAAATATGTTTAGAAAAGTTATAATATATAAAACGATAACTACATCAAAAGATAGGAACTTAATATTCATAAGATAAAAGTTGGAGGGCTAAAACTGTAATTCATTGAAAGATATGAACGTATGTATATATATATATATATATAGTATATATATATATATATATATTATCATACGTATCGCGAGCCTTAAAAAGTATTAGAAATATATCCTAAAGTGATTCGGAACATAATATAATAAGTGTTGTAAAGTTAGAGGGGCTAAAGTGTAAATTAGTGAAATATATATACGTATGTATACGTATATCATCGAGCGTGTCCCGAACCTTAGAAACTTTTATACATATGTCCCATAATGTTTTGGTGCATAAAATGATAGAAAAGTAGAAGTTCAGGGGTTAAAATATACAAAATAAACTAGAGGGACTAAAACTATCATTTACCCAAACCTGGGTCACGGTACGCGAGGACTGCATCACGGTACACGAGCCGTGTATGGTGGCGATCATCCTTGCAGCCCACGATTCCGCACCTATGTGTCGATTTTAATCAGCTAGTCACCTCTATGCATGTCTAAAGGTAATTGCGACCCTCTCCGGTATAAATAGAGACCGAAATGCGGCTAGAACATCACCAATTTCGAATTAAACACCCAAAAAACCCTCACTTGAGCCGTGATCTTCTTCTGTCCAATTTCGCACACCTCATTTGGAGTTAGAGGCTCAAATTCAGTAGTCAACCATCATTAGGTATGATTAATAATAACCTCTTTCAATTTTTGATAATATTGTCTCTAAGTATGTTTTCTAAAAATGTATAAAAACTAGGGTTCTTGAGCTTGTTTTGATGAAATTGGGTGATCGAGTGGGAATTAGGGTCTGAATTTTTGTAGGTAATCCTAAAATGTATTTTAAGATAGCCCTAAGGTTATTTTAGATTTAGAAAAGGTTTGGTAAAGGTTTCGTTAACGGGTCAAAATTAGGGTTTTTGTAGCGTTGTTTTGCCCAAATCGAGTAAATGATATTAAATTAAGCTTTGATATTTTAATGCATATTATAAAATTTTATAATGGATAATACCCTAACTTGGTTTGAAAAGAAAATGAGTTTTGATAAGGAACGAGAAAAATGGGAAATTAGGGTTTCGGAATATGATTATTTAATATGAAATAATCCGGAGGGTATGTGGACTTGATTTTTTGTATGGTAACATGTTTATATATATATATATACTAGCCGTGTGCCCGCGCGTTGCGGCGGCGACAGTTTATAACGTGTTATTTGTCTTCTGTTTGCGTGTTCGACGGCGACGATAATTTACAACACAATATCTGTTTATGTTAGCACGATGCATCCCGATGACAAGCGAATGGAAACAAACGAATGTGTTCCTTGAGGATTTACAAGGACATGAATCATTACAGACAGATATATGTAGTCTTCCCAAGAACTAACTTTATATAATTAATTCTAACTTGGTCAAAAATTATTAAACACTTTTGGCTTCAATTTTCAGCCCCGATGCCAACATATATAGTTCACTGGTCTGCAAATTATCAATATTTGTTTATGTTAGTGCGATGCGGTATGGCGACGATGCAATCAACCATCGTTGTACATGTTTTTTGTTAGGGCATGTGGTATACTTGTGTTATGTTGGTGGTGTTAAAGTGCCACGTGGGCGATGACTGGATAACACGACACTTTAACACGAAGTGTGGTATACATGGTGTTAAAGTGTGGTGTTAAAGTGAGTTGTTTTTTATTAATTAAACAAATAAAAATAAAAATAAAAAAATAAATGGAATTTTGTGATTGGATCTGGACCCAATATCTTTCCCCTTAACGCGCGTTGAACTTTTAACGCCAATTTATGGCGCCCCCCTATAACGCCTAGGGGGGCGGTGTTTAGCGCCGCATAACGCGGTTAACGGGAGTTTGGCACCGGTATACCGGGTGACCTTAGTTTATCAATCCTCTTGTGATATAAAGTATTGTATTGACTCTTATTTTTCCAACTAATTTTCATAAAATCTAGAAATGAATTGGCGATTTTGAAGATTTAACCAACTAATTTTCATGAAATCCAGAAAACTACACGTTGCACAATAAAAGCTTTCTTCAGAAAATTTCGATTTTGAAGCTTTCGTGATGCTTTTATTAGCTTGTTATCTGAAAAACTAATGTTAAATAAACACAATTTTGAGGCCATTTTGTAACCAGTAGACGAAATACAAACAATCAAAATACATTTCCAAGCCACTTGTGAGTCTATGAACAAATTCTTTCATGAGGACTTTACAATCGCAATCTTTATCAAATTATTTCAAATATTTCTTCCATTGTTTTCTCCTTGTTCTAAGTTATATGCCTGAACTTAACATCGCAAAGAAGCTTTTAAGTTCAGAAACAAATATGTAATTGTCACCATCTTGATCGATCGCTATAAAGAAGCTGCATAATAAGAATCATGCTCATTAAACCAAATATAAATAATAGGAAGGTGAACACACACACACACAAAAAAAAAATCATTAAGTCCAAGTTGAATTGATAACCGGGACTTGCAATTTGAGACTCCTTTGATCAAACCCTTTAGAATTTCACCCAGTCATTAAATGTTTGAAAAAAAATAATATTTTAGAAAGATGATGAGAAAAAGAAATGTGTGTAGTGTAGATTAGCCATGTTTACCTTGAGATGTAAGGTTTGTCAGAAACAGTAGATGGAAAACTATCAATGTTGTTATCCCACCTGGTACAAACAAAGATAACGCATATATAATTAAGGGTGATTTTTTTAATAATAATTTTATAATAAACTTTTAAAATACATATATCGGAGTGTAGATTAGGCTTTTTAAACATTTTATTAGAATACTACCTAACCAACATACCAGCAGCAGCCTTTGTTCCTGAGGGAAATCCTTCCCATTTTTCCCTCCCGGGATCATCAAGATGTGCATGCCTGAGATCAACACACAGTGAATCATGATTTATATGTAAAAGATTTAAACTTTGTGTCACTTTGATCATTAAAGTTCACCTATTTGATGTCATATTCAATGATCCGGTATAGATGATGTAAATCAATAAACAACAAGGTATTATGAAGCAAGGTATGCCTGAGATCAACACATAGTAAATCACAACAGCTTCTCCATAATCAATCACTGATCCGTTCTTCATTCTTTCCAGCCAATCTTTTCTTTAACCAAGGATATGATGCTCCCTTCATTAATCTCAAGTGCCCATCTACAAATTAAATAAAAATGGCCACATAGATATGAAATTAGTTGACTTTAGAAGTCCTGACATTTATTCCAAATTTTAAAATTCGTTATGATTTTGTTACAAATTTGACATATTTTAGGGGGTGTTTAGGTTACCAACTGTAATTAAATTTACAAAACAAGATGATAAGATTATAAATCATGATTGCAAGGGAAATGAATTACTATTTTGCTACAAAACGAATTACTATACACGGAGAAACACATTAAACTTAGGTTTCATAAGGGTAATGAGATTAAACTTAACCAAAAATGTGCCAATTTTGATTAAACTTCAAAATATAGCCCTCTTTAGTGCTTTTATAAGCGAAAGAGAATCAACAATAGCAACGCCGCTTGTCGCAATGAAGTAGGGGACGGGCATCAACAAAAATTAGAAGAAATACGTACCATCAACCGCCTCAAACTAATCCTTCGATTAGAGGGATACCTTGAATTTACTCCTACAACCTGAAAAAACAAAACGAACCAACGGACACATACATTCCACTAAATCAAAAGGTATCATTTGGGCTCACTGGTACAGAATCAGGAATGAACTGGAGAACATTTGTAGCTCAAAAACAGATGCGAACGAAACATTTGCCATAAGTAATGGAACTGTTAGTAGCAGTAGAAAGAAGATGAATAACAAAACTTATCAATTAATAAGAAAAAATAAAGAGGCAAATACTACAAATTATATGCATAGGTAAGCATCAAACCATATGAAAATGGCCACCATAACTTGAAAACTAAAACTGTCATATCAAACTACAATTTGAAGATCCAGAATTACGAAATGCTCATGAATGTTGTAGATAGGTTTAAGAGTAGTTTACCCAAGTATAGAATTAAGAATCACTCTCTGGTGTTGAACTTGAACTGCTGCATAAAGAAAAATATGTTGAACTTAAATTCCCTTCATTTAGCCTATCTCTGTTTAAGGTTCAACTGATTGACCCGTTATAAAAGCAATAACTTGAGTCTGGCCAAGCTGCAGTACCTCTGATGAATCATCTTCACTACACATATAAACCCACATTAAGAAGCTACTTATCTTCTAAGTTTTGCGCAAATTAAGGTTGAGCTGAAAAGTCGGATAAACAAATAACCTAAATAGCAGAAAAAGGCTGAACTGAAATAAGCTAAGAAACATACATCAATTTCTGAATCTGGACCTGTTTCTGTGTTGCTGGAAATCTGCACTCAAATCAAACGCATATAAATCAACAAATTTGCAAACATTCTTATTCAAAAATCCTTCTAAGAGTTTCAAAAAAAAATCTGATCAAAACTGAAATGTGTAATAGAAATGGGAGAAAATCATAACAAACCACCACCGAAAGTATATTGCTATTTGGTGATATGTCTCCTTTAAAAAATTGGACAAAATGTTTCTGGTCCACCCAAGTCCCAAGCTGACCCATTTCAACCTTTATTCAACCTCAACTAACAGAATAATTATGTACACTGACCTAGAGTTGTACTTAGCCATGCTATATTCAGAACCTATATTCTGAAACTCAATGTTTACCAATATTAATGTGACAATGAGGATCGATCACCCTATATTCTCAAAGGACTACTTATTTGTAATTTAAAATACTCTTGCAATTGAAACAGAACCTACATTCAGGTTTTACTTGCATATAAACAGGGCCTAATATGAACCCACATAAATATAATAATAGTATTACAATGAACATAAGAAAAGAAACTAAAGAATTCATTGTGTTTTACCTTGAAAATGATATTACTTTTTTTGTTGTTATGTGTTCCATATGCTAAATATGCCTGCAATTAGTGAACTTCTCAGGTGGGTTGCCTGACCTTTAATGCTCAAAATTCAAAATATAGAAAAAAATAACTAAGATTTTGAACAAGTATGTAACTATTTGTTAGTTGCAATGCAATTCAAAACTTGTAAATACAATCACTGCATTTGAACTTTGCAGAAGTGCTTCCGAGCCCAATTAGCTTCATGATGTCGAGGTCAGTTCTGCAAAGAAAACCAGAAAACCGCTGAAAGAGGACATATTAAAAAACAGTGAGGACGTGGCATTTCGACCTGTCTATGTTTGAACGGGTCAATCTGATCCATTCATCACTAATAATGTTCCGAACGGAGATTCTTTAAAGGCAAGTTCATTTATTGATTTGCTACAATGCTTCTGCCTTCTAGGCTTTGAGCTGATTGCTACAATCCTCCTGCATTAACACAGAACATCATCATAAGGGCATTTATGACAGAAATTGAATATCTAGTACTCTAGTAGTACACAGAAGCAAGTGGTACCTCGTGTCAAGTTGTCAAGGCAGATAAATATATGGGTCCGGTGTGGAGTCGTCAAAAGTTTATAGACCTGCAAGGAATACACACAAATATAATAAAAATTCAGATTCCCTTATTCAATCCCTACATATATAACCCACAATGCACATATATTAGGGTTCATAACAGAAACTAAATACCTAGAGGTAAACAAATGCAAGCGGTACCTCTTGTCAAACCATTAAAGCATATTAACCGACTGGGGGATTTGGAGTTTCTGAAATGTACAGAATTGACTCCTCGGATAGCTGGTTTTATAAACTCACATAACATTTATTTTTTAAATCCTTGTTACCCATTCTAAAAGTTGTAACATTATAAAAGTTCTTCATAACATTATAAACTCACATGGATTCCTATTATTAAAACATTGTAAAAGTTCAATATAAGGTGAAATAGGAAACAACAAAAAAAAGACTAATCACCATGAAACAAATAGTGTTTCAAGGAAGAACTAAAGTCGACCAATTTATGAATCCAATGTGGATGTTAAAAATTACATTTGCTTTCTTCTTTCTTCTCGCCAGATTTAAGCAAAAATAAACACATTAATTAAATCTTGCTATTGGTAGCACACATAAACAAACTAATAGTGATTAAAATTTGACTTTCAAATGTCTAGTAAGCATAAGATTGATCTTAATTTTTTTATGAACAAAAACAGATAGAGTGGCTAAGTTAAGCATTAATGATTTATCTAGATGAGATTGTTAGTCATCAAACAACATCAATATTAATCCTCTAAATCATATCAGTAACCTATCCTCGAGAAAAGAGTATGCCATCTGTTTCTTGTAAGATTTCATCAAACGGGTTAAACCCTGCAAGAAAAAGCAGTGTAGATATTCAGTCAAACATACAGAAGAGATGGTTAGATCACATGTAGCTTAAAGCAATTCAGATAATCCAAAGACTCATCATAAATTATAGTGAATGCAATATCCTATCATAACTGTCCCGCTGTCACCTGCATTAATGACTATAAGGTTGCCCTTACAAATCAATGTAGTCACACAACAAGCACCACCATTGGTGTCCTCTTCTAGAAACTCTGAATTTGTAGCGAGATATCTTTCCCTAACAGCTTCTGCAATTTCATCTTCACATTTGTTTGCTACTTTCAACCTTATGTCTGCATTTAATAGATATCACAAGCAACACGTTGATTAGCCAAAATGACATTGTTTTATATTATCAAAATGACATTGTTTGCATCTAAGTGTATGAAATTGCACTCTCTCTTGCAACAGAATATCTAGTTTTATATTATCAAAATGACATTGTTTCTATCATCATGATAAAGCTTTGTACTTCACGTTGATTAGCCACTACTTGAACTTGAAGATATACAAACCCTAAATAAACTTCAACTTACATCAAATGAAGTTGAAATACAGTGATCGACGTCTTAGCAAGGGACCTACTTGTACCTACACAAAAAAAACAATTTGGTCTCAGATCTGTGATCAAGATGAAGCTAGCAATAAAATAAACCCAAATTAGGTCAAGATAAAGAAGAAAGCGCAATGTTCAAAGGAATATAGATGCTTTTGAGTGACAATTTCCGTAAATCAAGCCCCAAAAGTGACCGGTGGTGGGCTGCTTTTGATGCTCGAGAAGAGAGAGATGCGATGAGGACGACCGGTGGAAGCTCCTACTGCATAAACCTAGAATCAGATAAATATCATAAACAAACTTGATAGAAAAACGAAAATGAACCGTACCTTTTGGTATCTTCTGTTGCTGCAACCGATTTAGAAAAGCGAGATACCTGAACCACCACCATCTTCTACATCTGGGTTCTGATTTGAAATCGAGATGAAGAGGACCAAACTGCATTTCAAATTTGAAATCAAAACGCTGCGGATTAAATCATGTAAGAAGAAAAGAAGAGTACATGCAAGAAGAAAAGAGGAGTACCGTCTGGTTGAGAGCGAGAGGGAGAAAGAAGATGGTGTTTTGAATTTGAGATGTGTGTTGAACCGAGGATGAGCAGAGAGAATGAAAACCCTAGGGGGAGGATTGTTATGCATTGAATTGCAGCGGTCCAATTAAATTGAAAAGCAGGAGGAGGCGTGAGATGTTTGAGATGCTCAAATTGTGATAATCGAAGGGATACGCAGAGATTGTCCAACGGAGAGGAGAGAGACTTTGAAGATGCGTATTATTCGAGAGCAGGAGTAGTCATCGAGATTAAAAGTGGTTGAATGACTGTGAGACGAAAATACCCTCATGTTTTGTGTTAAAGAAGGTTTAAATGTGAGGCTTAAAACACTTGTACATGGTGCTTGTTAGTTTGTACGCGTCTTAAAATTAAGGAATTTTATGACGAAAATACCCCCGATGATCAATATGTATTATATAGTAGTATAGATAAACATATATGAGTTTAAAATGGATTAATAACAAAGTATTAAAGATACTGAGTTAATCGGATATTTAGAAGTTCGTGTAGACCAGAAGGGTAAGCGCCTGTACTATGGGGTTTCTGGAAAAGCAGGGGTGTCACATAAATCTCAACTGAGACATGGCATACCTCACTGGGCGATCCCGGGGTAGCGTTTACTTATAGGAATGCGCGTCTTCATATTATCGTTAAAAGAAAAGGATAACTGCCTAAAGGGCATTTTGGTCATTTTGACCTATATAAAGGATAATTTAAATAAATAAATAATATTAAGATAATAAGATGTTAAAATAAACATAGGGAGTGATTATTGTATAAAACCTTGTGTTAACATCGTACGATACGCTATTAGGTTAAATCGGGAATCGTTGCGGAGTTCTGTCCGGGTAATTAAACCGATTAAAGAGATAAGGTGAGTTCTATGAGCCCACTCTTAAATATTTTAAATGTTTAAAATTTTTTTGGGATGAAATACATACAAATGTTATAAAATACATTTAAATGATTTATAACTAAAATGTTGCCTATCTGAACTGTTAGAGTGTTATATTGTTATATTGCCTTTATGTGAATATATATATATTAACTGTTAAGGTGTTAATTGTTAAATGGATATATTAAACTATTGAATTATTATTGGATTGATATATATACGTGAAATATCTTGAATTGATAAACTGTTAGAAAGGTTTTTGGGATAATATATATAGATAAATAATATATATATATATATATATATATTATGAAGATGATGTTAAATCATTTATACGTGTTATAACGTAATTATAATGACTATGATATGATATGTGCTATGCTTGCTTTAAAATTAAATAGTTAAGTGGTAAATGAATTATTAGTAAACATTATGGTGAATATGTATAATTATATGAGAACAAGTGATACATTTGCTTTATTATTATGTGGTGGATACGCCGCTGGTACTTCCTATATATAAGCATAATAGTAATAGTTACCCGGTATATCGGAAGTGTGATGGATACGCCACTGGTACAACCTATATATAAACTCTAACGGTAAATTGGGGGATGTCCACTTGTTGCAGTATATGAAGACCTTATCGCTGTTTACTAATAACCCTAAGTCACTTGGGTATTTAACTAGGGGCGGGTAGTAGTACAGGGGGAGTTAGGAGGTAGTGTTACTCAATGGGGTTAGAGATCACTACAAATAGAAGGGGGGGGGGGGGGAGAAAGCTACTGTCTGTTATAGGGAATGCCCTAAAAGGGTAAACTCGGCAGCTAACAGAAAAAGGTAAGCGGTGCGACTGTTCGTTATAGGGAATGCCCTAGAAGGGTAAACTTGGCAGCCAACAAGAATGGTATCTCTGCTTATACATTAGCAGGGTTTAGACTGGTAATAGATGTTGGGGTTATAGGAAGTGATAGTGGGATGATTGGTTTAATAGAGGGTACTTCCTGTTAAGGAATATTATGTGTTGTATAATTGTGATATACGTTATACTTGATAAATATTTATAGAAAGGGATCTTGCAGGTCCAATGGTTTTAAACCTCACGCCGAGGTAAAGTTGTTTTTTTAAATATAGAACTCACCAGCGTAAGCTGACCTTTTCCAAAAATATATGTATGTCAGGTCAGGGTGAGGCTTCGACTAGTTGTGAGAAGACCCTTATGATAAGGGATTAGACAGGCAAGCTATCAGAGAAGGAATGTTTTGGCGAGCTGGCATATATATAGTAATAAACATAGTGATAGTTAGTATTTTCTTATGTAGATTATCTCACTTACTTTGTAGTACTTGGCAAATAAATACAAGTTTAAAATTTCCGCTACTTAGTTATCTCTGTTGATACCTTGTGTTCATGAGTGAATCCGATGCGTGACCTCTTCTAGACTCAAGTCTGGGAGTGGGTGTCACAAGTATCATAACATCAAGAACCCGGAACCGTTTTCTAGAACTGAAAACCCTTTTATGTGGGTCGAAAACCTGCAAAAACTCACAAACACTTGACAAAAACTGTTAGAACTTCTTGAATCGATATCGTGCGAGCCATGATACAACCGTTTCTTGGCTTTGATACCAATTGTAGGTTCGAAATCGATCCTACACGATATCTAATCACCTCTAAGAGTGCGGAATCCTCAAAGTTTCTTAGAGATGTGATTCAAGAACGAAAAGATTTACAGAAGTGATAAGAACACAAGTAAACAAAGAATTTTAACAAAAACTAAAATAGATTAACCTTCAAAGTATGGACACGATTACAAGAAACCATCACACTACGTTAAAAAGTGGCTTTGGCCACGTTTTTTTTAGCGCATAGCCTGAAAAAAAAACGTGACCAAATGTAAGAAACACTAGTTTTAGCCACACATATTTTCTACCCGTGGCCAAATATATAGCCTTTCGACCCTTTTAGCCACGTATTTTTTTGTTTATGTGACAACAACAATCAGGTGCAGTGGCTTTAGCCACTGTTTTACAAAAAAACATGTGGCACTTATTTGTCAGCACGGAATTTTTATGATTTTTTATTCGTGTGACCAAAAAGGAATGTATGGCCACGCTTAAATAATGTTGTGTGACGGAAGAGTAGATTTTATTATTAGTAAATTGAAAAAAAAACAAA
>JBCNJP010000023.1:74236998-74311121 GCA_039602395.1 Deinandra increscens subsp. villosa | reverse complement strand
AAAAGGTAACATTGTCTGAATTATTTATTTCTTGGCTAGTTTGATGTGAAGTATGGTTGTGCATGAAACAAAACCCATTTCTGAAAATTTTCAAAAGATAAACTTTGAAGGTTAGCTTGGCCAGTTTTAGTAGATATTTAGTGATGTGTCTGTGTGTGCATGAAAAAAAAAAAACATGTGTGTTAATTTTAAAAAATCAAAAAGCAAGGGGAAGAATAGAAATGATGAAATCGTTGACCCCTCAAAAATTGTGCTTTTTAATTTTTAATTTTTTGTATGTGTTTGAGAAGGCAGGGAAGTGAAATATTTCCGTTCTCAGAATGACTGACACGCGTAAGGCAAAAGTGAAAGACATGATCCAAGGGGATGTGCTCGGTAGGCTCAGTTCCAAAAACAAAGGTATGGGTCACAACACTTAAAGATAAAGTATGTCATTTGACGGGAAACACACACTTAGGTTAAGTGCTTGTTCTATTTGACTGCGAAATTGTTCCCGATACACACGCCGGACTCCAAAGTGTTGAATCAAAAATCTCAAAAAATCGGCGTCCCCTCTGTTTTGCGTGAGCAAAGATCTGGGGATGTCAAAGCCGTCAGTCAAGTCTTGCCTCTGCTTTGCGTGAGCAATGACCTGGTGTAGAATGGTTGACGTGTTAATCAGACTTTCCTCTGTTTTGCGTGAGCAAAGACCTGGTTAGTCTAGATTAACGTGCTTGCAGATCACTGTATATAATTTACACCCCAAAAGATGCCAATGTGCACAACAAAAGAGACCCTCTAGCGTCCAAAACCCCTTAGCCCTGACTTTGTGACTAGGCTTATGTGTTTGATGAAAGGTTACCACCTGACTGATAAACGCCTCTGAGTTGAAATCATACAAGTCTTTGTATATTATCCCTATCTCTTTTATGATCTGTTCTTTCTCTTCTCAACCTAGTCTCGAGAAAAGATTCAAAACTCTGGATATGGGAATGTGAAAATATGTGGTAGGGAATGATTAAGCTTGATAGACTGCACGTATTAATTACCTAGGATTTGTGTGTGACTGTCGGATGTTTATAATTAATGCACCTAAAAGATAAATAAGTGACAAACAACCGGGAAAATGAGGAACATGGGTTTACGAAGGACCAATATACTGGCAATCGCCTGGACGTGTTCGAGTAACAGATGCTGAAAAGGGTTCCTCAGTTCAGACAAAGACGGTTTGATCCCAAAATAAAACCTTCTCGTTTAGAAATTTGGTATGTTTGTTTTTAATTTTATTTTTCTTTTGAGTTATCTTAAGTTTTTATTATTTATTTTCAATCATGGTCAGGTTGATTTGAGAAGTTTAAATAAGTTTTATGGGTTTTATGCGAGAATGTTTCACTCCTCCAAAATCTCGAGGGGAGATAATGCGAAGAGTCCTCGGGTTCAGGGGAAGTGTTTTTGGTTAAATAATGCTAACCCGATAACCAGTCATCGTCTGGTTAGTGTCTGTTTCATGTTGTGTTTGACAGGTTAAGTGAGAAAGACAACTCATGGAGAAGAAGGTCAAGGACTCAGTTGACCAAAGCAAGAACTCTGCTGATCAAGTTGAAGAACCAGCCGGAAAAGGACTTACCCTATACTCAGGGGAAGTTTGTTGGTTGTTCAAGTAAAGCTTCCAAAGACACCGTTCTCAGGTTTAGGGGAAGCTAATTGAAGAAAAGATGCAGAGTAGTCACAAATGCCAAGACAGAGGTTTTCAAAATTTATCCTCTGAAGTCTCATGCAAGTCAAGACAGTTACTGATGGTTTAGCAAGGACTCGCCATGTTTCAAGAAGAAGCAAGTATTTGAGAATCCTCCTCTCATTATTTGTTTGCTATTTGAAGTCCAAGCTGATGCTGATTGAGAGAAAACTCCCAGATCTCGACCGTTGCTGCCCAATGAAGATAGTTCAAGAAAAGAATCTTCACCAACCCGTGTTCAAGCCAAGGAGAAGACTGAAGTCTGATGATTGAAAGTAGAAGATATTTAATAGCACAAGCCAAGGGGAAGATTGTAAGGACCAAGATTTGTGGCTTGTGTATTAAATCATCACTTGGCGGAGTATTCTGAAGGCCTATGTGTTAGAATAGGTGAAAATGAGTTGGGTTATGGGTATATTAGGTCATTGGGCCATTTTAGGCATGTTTGGGCTCAATTAGAAAGTGTTTAGAGGGAGTTTAGTGGGCCTAGATGGTGAAATCCGGAAATTAATGTGTAATTAGGGTTTTTAGGGTGTCTTGTTTAGCAAGTTGGAGACTCCCTATATAAGGGAAGCTCTCCTCTCATTTTTAGGTTGTTGGTTTGCGAAATATTCAAAGGGTGTTTTGCGTATTCTAAGCCTCTAGAATACGGCTTTTATTGTGCTTGTGTTCTTCATTCGGTAACTTTTAATCTTATTGCATTGTTAGTCGTTTTTCTTAGTTTGTTTACTCGAATCACTATCACACACCGGATTCCGCACGGTATTTGATAGTTTGGTATCACGTGAGGGACTAGTTTGATCCTTACAGGGATAACTTCTGAGTGAACTCTTTTTGCAAGCAGGCCAAGACCTTCAGCGATGAGCCACTTGCTTTTATCCTTCAAAGTATTATTCTCAGACTGTAGAACCTCCCTCTCTTCAATCATGGCTTTCATAGTCTCTTCTAATCTTCCCACCTCTATACACAAGTGAATCCAATACAAATGAATGTTACTTACGCATTTCTATACAATGAATTAGATATAGTGAAAGATGTGAAAACATTACCTTTCTTAGCATCATCCGCTGATTCCTCAAGCTTGGTTTTTTCTTCCAGAAATTGATTTTTCAAGTAAAGCTCATTGTCTTGAGCCTGTTTCAAATTTCTTTTTGCCTCTTGTTCCAAGGCCACCAACTTCCGGTTATGCACCCTCAAACTTTCCACCTCGCCTGATAAAGTGTTGATCTTCACTTGCGAATCAATGGAACTTGCATTTAGTTTCGAGAGCATGTGCCTCTTTTGAGCTTCTGCAAGTTCTTCTACTTTAGCTTCAGCAATCACCCATCTTTCATACAAATCTGCCACCAAGTTTTGCTGCTTCGCATGTGATGTCATGAATTCATTAGAGAACACTTCATGAGGAACTTGGTGAATGCTAGACACATCTGTTGGTGTGCTACTTAGCAGGGAAAGCTTCTTGGCAACTAATGGGTCTTTGTATGACTGACTTGATAGCACATCCCACTTGGGGGCAAAGGGTTCAGTGACGGATGCAGGTGAAAATTCTTTAGCTGAGCTTGTTCTCATGCTAACTAGTCCAATGTCTTTCTTAAGCCATTTCGAAACAGGAACACCAAATGATGGGAAGGATTGTGAAAGGGAAGATGAACTTGAAGTTTTGGCAACAACAGAGGAAATTGGTTGAATGTTCTGCAAAAGAGGGTGTTAATTAAAGTTTGGTCGGTCATATCGGGAGAATTCAGCAAAAAATCGGAAATATTAAATTCCTTATCATAAGGAGGGGTTACCGGTGTTTCAGCAGTGTTAGCCATAGTTTCCTCATCAACCACTTCCAAAACTCCGGAAGTGCTCTTGGAGGGTGACTGAATGGTTAATCTAGGAGATTTCCTTTTAGAAGCATGAGCGTCCTTCCCGGTACGAGGCTTGGGAGGACGCTTCACCATTTTTCCTTTGGCAGTATGAGACATGTTAGTAGTAACAGTAGCATCATTTGCGATATCTTTCCCTTTTCCACTTGCATCGCTTGTTAAGACGATCTTCAGTTGTGAAGAGGTTGTAGAAGGGGCTTCTTCAGTCTTTGACCCAACAATCTGGTCATACATGTCTTCAATAGATAAAGCTTCTTGATTACCCTCAGTTACATTTGTGCCATCAACATCCATGGTTTCTGCTTCAGGGCGAATCTCATAAAATGAAGACGAAGTTTGATTAAGAAACGGTACTGTAGTTTCAACAATCTTTTCTGCGGACAACTCCAAACCAGAAAAACTCTTCAAGCCCAGGGCATTATACAACTCCATTTCTGAAAGCAAAAGAAAAATTGTTATGTCAGTATATATAAACTATCATTAAAAGGATCACAAGTGTAGAACTTACCCCTCTGGTGGTACTGTAAAACATGCCACAATTCCAGCTCAAACCAAGCCTTGCTAATCCTAGAAATAAGCAATATACATTCTGGAAGTTCACGAATGGGGCTAGCCACACTAACCAACCGATCAAAGTTCACTTGTTGATATTTGTCCTCTTCGGGGATAACATCATGAACAATGTCATCAATTTCCCTCCATCTCATGGTGGGAGGGATACATCGATCATCCACATAAAAGAACTGGTTCTTCCAAGACCTAGGGTTTGGGGGAAGAATAGTACTAATCCTAGATACCCCGCGACGGCGTTCGAAAGTATACCAATCACCAGCCATGGTTATCCGATAAAAAGCCCTAAATAGTGCAACACTTGGGAATACACCTACTGCTCTACTAGAAACTTCAAAATGACTTAAGCGAGAAAGTCCTTGAGGGTGCATCTAGGAAATGTGCACTCCGAAGTACGATAGGGCTCGAATTAAAAACTTAGTGAAAGGAAGCCTATAATTCCCAAGTCGAAACATGTCGGCATACACACCGATTTTGCCATCTTGGAAAGAAAAAATCGATAAATTGGGTTCTGGCAAAACAGGGTGGAGAGATAATGGGATGTGGTACCTTTCGATTAGATTATCTAAATCGCTCGAACTTAAAGTGGAAAAAGATGAATGCATATTATGTTTCGATGATTCTTCATCAATTTTGATAACAGGAGAAGCCATCGTTGAAAGAAATTAAAAAGAAAGTTATGGAAACTAACCTTAAGAAAGTAAAACGAAGAAGACGATTGGGAGAGAATGCCGGAGGAAGATTTGCGGAAAAAGTGGAAAGTGTTTGGGAATTTATGAAGGAAAAGAGGATATAAACCTCCTTAAAACGGTTTAAATCCATTATTTAAAATTCAAAAAAGAATAATTGTCTCGTCAGCAAACCTCGTGCTGACACGTGTTCTGAAAAACTGACAAAAAGTACCATCACGCTTAATGGCCTCCTGACAGATGCTTACGCATGCCGTTTGCATTTGCAATAACCAACAGTCGGTTATTTTAGCATTTGCGGATGCAAATCTTAACCAAAAATTGCGTTTCCAATACTGTAATTACTAAAGTCCTCAAGTTATAGTATCTATAACATAAAGGACTAGGGGGACTAGAGGACCCTTGCGGTAAAAAATTTTATAATTTTGCTCAATGTAAAAGGTTATGGTTATACTCTTTTTTATCCTAAGCTTCGGTTTTTCCCAAAGGGTTTTCCAAGCAAGGTTTTTTAACGAGATAACACCTTTTTTAAAAGCAAACGAAAGTGTACAAAAGCCTAGATTTTTCTAGCACATAGTCCATTATCATTGTATAAATAATTAATGGACTAGGGGGACTTGATGAGGAGATGTCAAGATCGGATATGCAAGTGTAACAACAAAGATAACTTGCATGTGACAATCAAACTAAAATATCTCCAAGACAGAAAGATGCAGTTGCGATGGAGCCGACAGCAAGTGCATCTGCTTCACACTAAGGAACTTGCGAACCAAGTTTGTTAGTATAAATAGAACATTCATGAATCATAGAAGGGACTTTTGAACAATAAGAGATTTTACACCTTTAGTGTGTGTTTCTCTCTCTAGATTCTGAATTTGTACAAACTATTCAATCAATACAATACCTTCGTTCACCATAATCCTCTCCCACTTCTTTCTACGAATTCAAGAGTGAGGTCTAGAATTTCATTTTACGTGCGAGTGGGATTTTATTCTTCATCAATAGCTATTCATGAATCCCATTCCTAGTGCAAAGTTGGGATCATTGGTGGCATTTGCCTCTTCAGAATTGACCATTCCACTTGAACTCGAACTAGCTTGTGATCTTGCCACAAATGCAGTTGACTTTGGGTTGGCACTTGAATCATTTCCGGATGAGCTCCCAGCTTTTTTTTATCCCACATCATCAGATAAGAGAGCCTGACTTAATTTTCCAGCCATACTGAGTGAACTCGGGTGATTCAGCTCCCGTTGTTTATCATCAAGCTTCGATTTCAGTTTGTTTATAAGCTCATCAACAATCAATTCATTCAGCTTGTTGTTATCCTTGATGATTAAGATATTTGTATTCCAATTCTAGGGTAAGCTGTTCAAGAGCTTCAAATTCTTATCTTCCTGTTCAGGTTCAACATCATAACTTGACATCTCAGTGATTAGGGACACGAATCTCTGTACTTGTGCCTCAAAAGACTCTCCCTGAACGTGATTAAACAAATTGAATTTCTGCTTCAGCATCTGCTTACGGCTAGCCTTGATGTCGGGATTACCTAAATATGCTACAACAAGAGCATCCCATAGCTTCTTAGTAGTCTTGTACTTCTTAAATCCCTGAGCAATTTCTGGTGTCAAAGCCTTAGTCATAATCGCATAAGCCCTCTCATCCTTGTTGCATCTCTCCCAATCGTCATCTGAGTACTCTGCTTCAGTCTTTACCACTCCTATCTTTCCTGCTTCAGTGTGTGTGGGAATGAACGGTCCATTAACAACAGATCTCCACAGTCTCAAATCAACACTCTTCAAATGGTTCTGAAATCTGTATTTCCACTCAAGAAAATTATCCGCTCATGTGAGTCTAGGAGGACGAGTAGTTGATCCAATCTCAAAATCCAATTTCTGATACATGCTCGGTTCGAAATACATGACGAAAGCTTAGGAAAACTTAAAAAACTAAAAGTCCAAAAGTCCAAAATATGAGTTTCCGATCGTAAACCCCTGTTTACGATGCAGACACGCGCGGGTCGTAAACTCGCAATCGTAAACGCCGATTCCGGTTAAATATATCGTAAACCTGATTCCGATCAGAAAAAGTCATAATCTCCCAAAGTACGCGCCTTGAAATCGTAAACCGGATTTTGTTGATCGTAAACACTCTATTTACGACTGAAACCAATCGTAAACAGTCAAAAATCTCGCCTTGGAGTCGTAATCTCGTTTCCGATGAAGATCTTCAAGAACAGCCAATCGTAAACACACTCTAAACCCAGAAAAGCAGATCGTAAACCTTCAAAGACAGTAGTTGCCTGATCGTAAACTCACCAAACAGCTTCAAACCTTCAAAAACTCAACCTTTTTCCAGAAAATACTTGAATCCAATATCGTGAGAACCTCGAATCAGTGATTCTTGGCTCTGATACCAATTGTTGGTCCTGGGTCAACAAACGTTCATGATATTTTAATCTCGTACAAGTGCGGAATCCTTGTACAAGACCGATTCAAGAGAAAGTAGATGAAATAGATTTGATGAAAGTGATAATCAACACTAAAAGATCAAATCTTGAATGAAGACAACAATTACTTTCTTGATTGATGATCACGATCGTAAATACAAGAATGGAGAACAAATCGTAAACCAACAACTCCCTCTAATCATAAACTAAAAGGGGTTTATATACTACCCTTAACAAAAGCCCTAAGCCCAATAGTAAACACATAGATGACCGGCCCACTAAGCTCTAAATCGTAAACCACTAAACCCATTATCGTAAACTCCAAGCCCAATAACAAGTAAGCCCATATCTAATGTTCATACCTCAAATGTATAGCCCAACACAACTCACAGTGTTCAACAAGATATTCATAACAAATATAACAAGTACATCAGAACAGAAGTATTATATCGAACAGTTAAATAACATGAGGGAAGTCAGAGGACTCATAGATCTTCGGAAAACAAAGCCATACAGATAGGATTGCGTACAATCCACAGATGTCACAGATGCAATGCCTAGACAAAGCTTAACGTCATGTTAAGTTTGGAGAATCCACTGACCTAAACAAGTATAGGTACACTTAAATTTAACACAGTAATAATACTGGTTAGGCTCGGTTGTGCTCCGTTCCTTAAACGATACGATGCGTCCGTAGGTTGAGGTCCCAATACAACCGGATGTCCCAATACATTCCTATGGCCTAAACCCGGTTACGATCGTAATTTATCTGTCAATCTCTAAATAAACAGTTCCTTGCGAACACGGTCGTATGCCTTTAGTGACAATACGGTCGTGTGGCCTGTTTGACAGATTATCTAAATTAAACTATATCACTCGAGTCTCGATCGGGTTATGTTTTATAATACTTCAAATATTATATAAAATCATAACTTATGTATATATCAATCCTTTTATGATTTACATAAAATAATAGCTTTTAGATATAGGTTTAATCATTTACATTTCACATAAAATCATAGTTTTTATGTCTAAGTTTACCCGTTTGTATTTCACATAAAATCATAGGTTTTATATATATTTATCTGTCTTATTGTTCAAGTGGAATCATAACCTTTATTAACAGAAAGTCATACCTTTATTTATATAAACTTACATAAAATGATAAGTTTTATCTCAAATGAAATCATAGCATTATATAGCATAAAATCATAGTTTTTATTACGTAGAATCACGGCTTATGTATATAATCTCTAAGATTGGTTAACTTATATGTTTACAAAATATCCCGTCTTTGTTTGATTTAGATTTATATAAAATCATAACTTTTATAAAATCAAGGCTTTGTCATCATAAGATCATAATTTTGTTGATTATGAAATCATAAGTTTATTGCTTAAAAATCATAATAAAGCTTTATATATATTTCTCGTGTTATCAATGTTTTATAAACAATAATACTTCTATTTGACAGAACGTTCCTCACAAGACGGGTACAATATTACTACAACAATAATAAGATATCGAACATGGTTATACCTTCCGGTCAGTACGCAGACACGAACCCAGTTAACCGTAAAACGCTAAACATCTCCGAATTCGACGAGTAAGTAGTCCATTCCAAGTAGAATTTCGCCACGAACAATAATCCATGCTCGGTTTTCTGGTTTGACCTCGTTTGACCCTTCAAAAACGTTGACCAGAATTTTGACCCGAGTCGACTCAGTTGACTCGGTACCAAGTTGACTCAAATCTGTCAAAACTCATATCCAAACACTCCCATTAGCATTTCTAGCCAAAAGCCACTTCATCATCATCCTCGACGTCATAGATAACAAAATGGAACCAAAATATACAATCACCACCACCATCGCATTCTGCTCGGCGGCCGGAGGCCATGGCCGCCGGCCGCCGGCCTTCCAACACGGTGAACCGCCACCACCATCACCCAAACATCATACCATTTCATCTAGTCCCAATCTGTTTGTGCATGATAAAATCGGAGGTTTTAGGATGGTTATAACTGGAAAAACTAAAGAGATACGAGGGGTAAAAACCCTTACCGTCGCTGGAGGAGCAGAACACGGCAGCGCCGCCGCCGTTGGGCAGCCGAATCGCAGCTGTCGCCCCTTCTGCTGCGCCGGAGTTGAGCACAGGCAAGAGAGAGAGTAGCGAGAGGGTTGATGAGAGGTCGCCGCCGCCATCGCTAGGCTTGACTGCAGTCGCCACCGCCACCGGAAGAGAGGCAGCAGTGCCGCTGCTGTTGCTCGCCGATCGAGAGACAACAAGAGAGATAAAGAGACGGCAATGAGAGGGAGAGAACAGTCATCGCTGCAAGAGGATGGGCCGAAGGCCAAGCTCGCCGTCGGACCGCCGTGGCCGGCCGGTCACCGCCGCGTGTCGCCGGATGAGGAGGAGAGCCTCACGGCTCTTCTTTCTTTCTCTTTTCTTTTTCACCCAATTTGTGTGTGTGTATAAATGTTGTACACAAAATAAAAGAAAAGGACAAGTACTTATGTACTTGGTCAATGTGTAGTATAATTTTTAATTAAACCGGTATTATACCGCGATCTCCGAACACGTAAAATAATGAATATTAAGTAAATAATTCACAATGAGTCCCGAGTGACTGGAATATTATAAAAGCCTCTTAAATAATCTTGGAATACTTAAAATGTCAGATTATAGATAATCTGATAAATATTCGATCGAACGGGCGATTTAAAGCGTGTATCCGACACGAATCCTGTTTATCTCCGTTTTATGAACCGTGTATATCATTACGATTATACTTATCAGTAAACACTCAGAAAAGTGTTTACTACCTTACAGAGTCGTTGAACTATATTAAACGATTAAACAATCAATTCCGGTTAATCTCAAGTAATCGAATAGTTTGTTGACTTCACCGTTTCTCGTTCCAATTCATATGGTTATCCTTTCTAACAGATATTAACATCCGTTTTAGTATATCTATCGTCATAACTTATCGAATCAACGTATTTATGATGACGTCCGGTTATCCGGCACGTTAATCGATTAATCAACGTAATCCACCAATTCTATCCAAACACAGCTTTTATCGATCCGCAGCACCTTGGATCTCATAATGAATTGTTAGAATACTAGTAATGAATTATCCGGACCTCGAGTATATGGATTGGGCCTTTGTTGGGCCACAAATCCTTTAATGGGCCTAACGGGCCTAACTGGGCTTATCGAGTCCAGTTCCTTTATATATATATAAAAATTCCCCACGATTTACAAGAATTAACGAGGTGCACATTCTCCCCTCCTTAAATGAATTTCGTCCCGAAATTCGCCCTACCCACCAGGACGGGGAGTATCTAAACGCTTGTGGATCACATCATGCTAGATGTTCTCCTAGGGACATCTATCTCATTAGTGCCACCACGTGGCCCGTGATGTCTTCCTATGATGTTACTACCTAGTGGACTTATATGTCGTTAGCGTGGACTTACCATCACTTGATACTTGACAGTTCGTACTGATATTTCATCATGTGGTATTGGCTATCACTCGGTCTTGATACGGCGTCCCGTATATCGTACTATAATTGCAACTTATTGCAATACGATTACCGTTCTAGTGATGATCCCACGAACGTCCGATATACCCTTAAGTGATTTCACTACCACACGGACTTAATCACCACTCTGTAGTGTTACCAGAAGGAATATCTCTGACATTAAACCATAGGAATCATCTGTTACTTCCCGATCAGAATTATTTTTCCATCACCCCCACTTGGTGAAACATGCGGAATTAATCAGCCTCACCTCCGTAGGTTTACTGATAATCTGATCTAGTAACTGATTCCTATAGTTGTGACAAGTCATAAATTTAACAAGACAATCTCATTCACAGATTCTCCGAAGAGAAGTTGCAGGATTTCATGGAACCTAATTTAGGTCTAACACATAAGTTTTGTTGCACAATTACACAACATAATACATGTAACGATTCAGCGTTAAGATTTTGCAATTGGCTTCGTACCATACAGACCGACATGCCAACTTCACAGTATCCTGGTCACACCAAGCTACTCATAGCTTATTATTACAGTTCCATTCATGGAAACATAGAAGAGCCCTCTTGACTAAAAGTCAATCACATGGACTCACTGATTCGATCCGATCTATCAAGATCACTAGTTCCCAAGGATACTTAAAGCGCTTGTCAAAGGTCTTCATCATTACAATAATCACAATATTCAGAGATAATCAGATATACAAATACTATAACCGCATGAGATTTTCGGGATCCAGCAAGTAGTCTATACTAGTAATCAATTTCAATATGCTCACACTCATATCCCACCACGGTTTCGGGTTTATCGGTTATCAAGATACTCAACTTTCTAAGTAAAGTGCATAATCTGACTTCACCATTAATGGTGACACAAGATGTCTTCCATAAATTCAATCATTCCTTATAAGAAAACCGGTTACACTAGTCAAGGGCATCATACACCTCTCTATATTGAACCTTTATGGACGACCAATTATCCCCAGCTTAAAGGTCTTAATCACAACAAGTCATGCATCACAAATGTACAACCTGACATCAAACATAAATGCCTCATAGTTGGTCCCAAATGTACCAACTATCGTGCCAAATCCATAGCTTTCAAAGCTACTCATAGTTATTTATATGTGTCCCTTTCTGGAAACACAATATCTTTGCTCACATGATTGATATACACGTACCGAACTTTACCCATACATACCTATACAGGGTTTGGTTCACAAAGGACAATACGTCTTGCTCAGAATATCCAGTCACGACCACACGAAACCAGAAGAGATTATTGGGGTAACTAGTGGAACATAACATCACTTTACATCAAACATCCCCTACTCTTAAATCATCATAAATCCTGCTCTGATTGATCGGGCAATATACGTGTATAAATCTAAATAAAGTTTGTCTCTCCCCTCCTTTGCGTAAAGCAAATGGTTAAATTGTATATATATCCATGGTACGTGTTAAGTCTATCAATCTCACGAACTCATAAGTTCAATCTAGTCCACCTGGACAAACATATTGTTACCCTACACTCTTTAGAGTGTCCTCTCTAATCTCCTTTTGACATGCGTCAAAAGTTCAGGGTAAATTGCCACATGGAGTATCACATTACTCCTAATCACCAGTCCATTTTCGCTAAGAGACTTATGTTATAACCGTCAACACTAGCTCACACCTTTCTACAATGGAATTCACAACCACTAAAGGTCTCTACATTTCATATGTACATAGTCTAGGCCAATGAGTTCTTTACTCTGAATGCAGGGTTTAATCCTATATAGGATATTCAAACCTTCCACGTATTCAACCACACACTTAGTTAAATGACCACATCTTCATAACTATAATCAATCAAATTTCACATTAAGTGATTCCATCGATCTATCTTTAGATCGTGTTCATAACCACCGCGGTTATACTTACTCACATCAATCTCGATGATGTATCCTTGCCATACTAGCAGTAACTCTTCCGCATTTACTTGGCAGCTTAGTCTATTTACACTACTAGAAAAAGGGCCTTTAATGACGCGCGAACGATGATGCGCAATTTTACGCGTCATAAAATTTTGTCATAAAGAAAAATGAAAAACACGGAGTACGGTTTCAAAAGAAACGCGTCATGCCAAACTGTCGTCTTATGTTTTTCATTTCCCGCTACTTATTTAGCCCAAAATTTAATTCCCGCTGCTCATATTCATTCTGCCCTAAATCTCAAAATTCACTTCCATCATTCTCGATTCCGTCTCATTCTATCCCACACAGATATCAAAATATCCTACGATCTTCGGTCACCGGAACCATCTCGCCCGACCAAAAACCGGCAACTGGCCTCTCCAACCTCTCACATCCGCCTGGCCAAAAACCGTTTATCGATTTCTGAACGAGCTTGAATCCAAAGTTTTCAAGGGGGAGATGTAGAACAAAGGGATGAAAAGACGGCATGGGCTTTTCAGAGCAAAAGCCCTAATTCACTCCTCCATCACAAACTGGATTCTCGCCGCCAGCTCTTCATCCTAAAATCATCTCAGTTTATCTGCTCTTCATCCAAAAGTTCATCGCTGTAAGCAAACACAAAGCCCGTTTCAACTCAGTTTATCCGTTCACCGTTGTTTTTGGTGAAAATTACGTCCAGGAAATATTTAGAAAAGTACCTTAGTTTTTCTATTTCTTCTGATTTCATTTTAATTTCATAAAGAATGAAAACCTAGAAATTTAGGGCTAACATACTAGAACTTAGAATACCGAGTTCTCAATTCTTCTATTCATGGTTTGTTCTTGATTCTTCTATTCATAAACTCACCTAAAATCCAAATTGTTTGCTATCACCGATTCACCACTCTTCAATCATTGCAGGTCTGGTTAGAGCTTTCTCCACTCACTAGTAGAAGACACCAGGTATTCATCGCTATTCACTAAATTTGAACCCTTTATTTCTCCATCGATTTGTTAAAAGAAAAATTAAAATTCCACTATTTGTGGTCAAACCTACAACTCACCTGATACTAAAATTGATAATGTTTCCTTACAAATTTGTAGATGTTTTAAAGTTGAAAGTTAGGTAGCAGTTTCTTCGTTTGTACTTGTGAATGGACTGAATGGCTGATTTTATTTTTCTGAGTATTGTTTTAAGAACACATTCATGTCTGCACTGGCTATTATTGAATATAGAAAGCTTGGCTTAACTTAAAACTTCCTGTTATTGATGGAATTTGTAATAGTGGCCCTGTTCCTTAATAATGATGGTCAAGTATTTGAGAATTAGATCTACCTGCTTTGATGTGAATTAAGACAATTTTATTTTTTCACGTGCCACCGACTGAAAATATGCGAAGAGGAGGAAGATTAGGAAACCATCGAGAAGCGACTTGGTAGTGGTCAAGTGGAAGAACTCATTGAAGAGGCTCGAGATGAACTCAAATTCATTGACAAAATGGTAGGTGCGTTTCTCTCTTACTCTTGATTGAATTTGTCAATGTGTTTTTGGATTAATTTGTATGGAGATTGTGTTGAATTTTCATTAATTAACGATGAATATTAGGTAAAAGAAACGGATGAATTGCAGAATTGGGATGTGTGTTTGATTGTTGCTGTACTAATTAACGTAAGAAGATGATGAACATCTAGTTGCTTATTTAGCCCATGAAAGTAAGGAATGGTTAATCTGTGGTTACTAATGGATGATTATGTTTGTATATTTGCATAATCAATTTGTTTGTTTTTTTACTTGAAATCATGAAGCACATATATTATATTTGCATTACCAATTTACTTTCTGTGGTGTTAGCTTGAAATTTTATGTAGAAGGGGAATATTGCATTTTTTTTTGCTTACTAACCAAAGCTGGAATCAAGCAAAACTTTTTTAAAAGTGATTAGAAAGCTTCAAAGTCGTTTGTTATAGATGGCAATATGTGCGGAACAGGTAACGAGCCAAAGCAGAATCATGTTGAAACGACTTAACTAGTCAATTTTTAGATTGGGTGGAAACATGTTGTTTTAGGTTGCTTGCAAATGCTTTGTAACCCGAACTCTCATCACATATATTATATTGATTGAAGTGATGAACTATGATGTGCAGCCAGGTTCTTCAATTAAGATATTCACAGGGCACACCACATTAGTTATGCCACTTGATTTTAACCCTAAAAAGCAGGATCTCCTTTGCTCTTGTGATGAGACTGAGATTCGTTACTGGACCATCAAGAATGCTGGTTGTTTTAAAGTGAGCAAGGTTTGAAAAACACAACAAAAGTTTGATTTCACTAATTACATTTGTGTTTGTTTTAATCCTTTTTATCATTTAATATGTTTATTAACTTTATTTTCAGGGTGGTGCAAATCTGGTAGTGGGAAGCATCTTGCATCTGTTGTTGGAAAGTCTGTATGTTTATTTGATTTGGAGAACAGGCACGCCCCTAGGAATATGTTAAAGGTTGGTTATTAGTTATTTCACCCTTATTTACTATCTTTTATGTGATGAAAAATGAGCTATAAACTGTCTTGCAAGGTTATACGTGTGTACATGTGGTAAAATGGGTGGATCGGGCGGGTTGAGTAATGGGTCAAATTAGATCCATGTCAAAACAGGTCGTTCGGGTATGGTCCGGATCAGCTGACCCACATCACTTTGCTGCCCAATGATTAGTGCATAAAATAAGATTACAATAAATTAAATTCTTGCAGCAGCTATCTAATTACATTTTTATATATAGTTTCCAAAATACTAAAGATACATATGTAAGAATTACAAAAACTATACATTCAAAACTAGATTTCTTTTCATGATATAGGGACTACGAGAAACAACAAAAGTCATTACTATTATTTTTCTAACCATATCTATATATTTTTTCTTATATATTTGCAGGTGTTAGTTTAAGTTCTCATTCCTGAAGCTGCAGTTAGGTCTCTGTAAGTATATAAAATCTAGTTTATGTGTTGCTTATCAATTTAGTCAAACATCAAAACTTTTTGGCTAAGTTAGGACCATGTTTAGTTTTTTATTTTTTTTGGAGCTGCTTAGAAGTTAGGTCTCTGTAAGTATATAAAATCTAGTTTATGTGTTGCTTATCAATTTAGTCAAACATCAAAACTTTTTGGCTAAGTTAGGACCATGTTTAGTTTTTTATTTTTATTTGGAGCTGCTTAGAAAATAGCCTCTGAATAAATGGATTTTGAAACCAATTACTTCTGCTATGTTGTATCTGTTTAGTCAAAGATCAAAACTTTATGACTAGGTTAAGAGCAAATTTAGCCTCTTTTATTTGAAGTTTTGCTATTGATGTTGATATGAGAAGTTTAAGGATTGGGTGGTCTGTTTGTGTTACTCTTGGGTATGCACAGGCTGCTAAGTGTTTCCTAACAGCTGCTGCTGTTTTTTCCTTCCTGCTTTTAACCATCCTTTTTCTTTTTGTAGATGGGGTTGATAATGCAAGTATTGAGATGGAAGAAGCTAAGGTTACATGTAGTCGTGTAATGTAAACTAATTTAACTTTGTAATATTTGCTCTATATATGTAAGGTACTATTTTGCTATAAGTGTATTTTATTTTGATTAGGAGGTTAATTGTCATTAACGTGAAAATTAGTGAATCTACAAAAATATTTTTTTTTAATTTTTTTTTTCAAATTCATGACACGCAAAAATGCGTGTCATAAGCATATTTATGACGGGGGCTTCCTTGACACGCTTTTTATGACACGCTTTGCGCGTCATAAAATGCGTGTCATTGTTTGCGCGTCAAGAAGCAGATGACGCGCATTTTGCGCGTCAAGAGGATTCTTGACCCTGCCTTCCTTGACGCTTTTTTGCGCGTCATCTGGGCCCTTTCTTGACGCGTAAAAAGCGTCAAGAAAGGCCATTTTTGTAGTAGTGTTATTATATCTCAGACTTGGCATAAACGTGAGCATGCCAATCATCATAACCATGTGGTCTCCATGCCTAACTTCCAGACTTTCTAACTCAGGTGCCATAAACCACTATGCCTAAGGTGTTTATATATAGGGCTTACCGCAGCTATCCCACCACACCTCAGACACAATGATAAATGCATCATTACCTAAAATGTGCACGTTCTCATACACAAGTTGTAACCTTTAGGTCGCTGCCCTTCAGTAGCATGCAACATTACTCGCATATTTTAAACACATAGTTATTCTCGTATATTCTAGTATTTCCACCATTCTCACCTGGCTTTGTATAATTCTATACATCGCCACCAACTTATGGTTAAATCAAAAATCTGTCTTCATCATTCCTGGTAATGTTCCAAACATCTGCCATCCTTAGGTCACACTCTGTAGTAATTTTACTACTCGACCTTGCTATCTCACATCACGACTCCTTCTTGGAATCGTTGAACGAACCGACATCAGCATGCCTTTCGTAGAATTAAATCTATCATGACAGTCATTGTCAAGTTCCTTAAACCCTGTTGGTTTAAATAATAGATTTAAAAAGAAGAATTCTAATTAAGGACAATCCACGTCTCCGTCGGGAAGACTAGCCGTATGGTTCTTTGCTAGCCAATTAGCTCCAGGATTATCATCCGGATTTAGAATACAAGCATAGATATCAGAAAACCGCACGAATTTAACATCACATCTCAACGCCTGATATTTACGTGACAGTTACTTTTGTGATAATTCTCCATGAAAATCGAGACACTTACTTGTCTCTGCTTCCAAGCTGTTGCACTTCAACCATTACTCACACAAGTATGGAGACGGTACGAATCAAAATACCGTACATTAGGATAAAAGCAGGGTGCTCTCACCGATGGTGTCACCTCTGCCGAATCAAATTAATAAGGTCATCCACAAGTGGTCATGTGACTACTGGAAATCCCATTAGCTACACAAGGCTGATGGCACAAAGTTATCAGATCACGAGTCGGATATGATCTGAAAGTAGCAACTTTACACAAGAGAGATTTCAAAATGATCATTAGTACATATAATATCGACCGCGTCGTAAGGAAATATAAGGAAGAAATAAAGGAATTCGTCGTCATCTGCTGCTGCTTCACATCTTGTCGCCGTTTGAATGAATTGTTGTCTTCTTTTGCTTCGCCATGTTGAATAGAGATAATTATCGTCGTCGTGTCGTCGTTGGTATTTGTCGTCCCATGAGCTCCGATTTGTCTTGAAAATCTTCATTACGTCCACCTTAATCGTTTTGGTCTTCAGTTGCAATCCACTTCATCTAACTACTCCTAGTCCATTTCGCCAAGAGTTCCTAGTTAGATAACTCCGGTCATATAACGTGTCTTCACTCTTTTGTCTACGGTCTTGCTCGCAACAATTTTCGACATCGATTGAAGAGGTAACCGAAACACTACATTAGCAAGAAACACGTGTAATATTGAATAGGCAATAAAATATGCATCTATGACGTGGAACCAGTTTCCTTTTACGTTTCACGACGTCTCAAGGAACACGTTTATCAGAGTTGGGGTACTCTTCAAGTCTCCCGGAATATCACATCAGGAGCACACAGTGTAGTATTATGACTACGAGTAGAAATCGGAAACACACGGAATCCTAAACGAATCCTATCCTGTAGGCAAATGCTTAGACTCCTAAGTTTCCTCGATCTAGGTACATCATAAAAAAAATCCGTACACAATTAAACATGGAGAAAACAATATGACAAAAGGAAGAAATCCAAGTGAAATGAAATCAACACGAATCACATGAACGGAAATATCAAGATGAAGAATTAGCATAGGATTTAACCAAAGTAATACCGATGCACACTTAGGGTACCGTACCCTAATTCAAACAAAGGACTATGTGTCCTATTACACTTTTGCATACAAAAGAAAAATGGAATACTTGGACACCAAATGGGAAGACTATCAGCATCCATGTGTCTGCTAGGGTTCATCAAGTCTCAGTGTACCTGTGCGTAGCAATGGCAGTCTGCTGCCTGTAACTACTACCGACCTTACACTTTACCTTTGATATCTCCCTAACACACAAACTTCCGCCTAAGTCAGACACTTAAACAAAATGAGATGACTATCAGCATTCATATGTCTACTAGGGTTCGCCGAGTCTTAGTGCACCTGTGGGTAGGAATGTCAGTTTGCAAGGCTGAAACTACCACCGACCTTGCACCGTGCTTAGTCCCATAGTCCTTACAGGCTCAAGCTTAGGGGTTCTAAGAGACTCCAATCTGCTGGAACCTTTGGCTATGATACCAACCTGTAACACCCCCTTCCGCCGCCCCCTGCCAGGTGCGGGGGAGGGTGTGGGACCGGTTGTCCGTATCAGTTCACTAGGCACCAACTGTTGGACTCGGTCTGCCCAAGACACATACTAGATTGATGTGGCTAGTACGTTATGTTCCAAGACGGGTCATACCCAATAACGAGCTAGACAAACACCCAATGGATATTTATTTAGATATGATCAATTAAATAAATATCACCTAAAGAAGATATTTGGAAATGGGTTTCTAAATATTTGCACTTATGATTAAATCATATGGATGATTTAAATAGGAGAAGTAAAGTAGCAATATTATTTAAGTGGTTAAATAAATTGTTACACAGCATATAAAAGGGTTATATGTTATATTATATTTTGGCTTTGTTACATGTCATATAAGGTGTTACATGACATGTTACAAGTAAGCCTCATAACAAAATATAATACATTGATTAAATGGGATTTGTAAGAGGGAAGAAAGAAAAGAATTTGAAATTCTTCTTTTCCCCCTCCTTTTGAACGGCCCCTCTCCCTCTAATAATGAGGGTGGGTGGCTTTTGTAGTGTCCAAAGCATGCAAGAGTGTCTAAGTTCATTTCCCATTGGAGCTTTTAATAGCCAACACCCAACTACCTTCTCTAACACACTATTGAGTTTCATTAGTGCACAAGAACTCTCTCTCTCTCACCCATCCGTTTTTCCTTGAAGGAAATCAGTCCTAAGGGTGAAAGAGACTTGTGGAATTCGGATTCAAGCAAGGAGACAAAGAGTGTTCATCTTCACCAAATCCTAGCAACAAAGGTGTTTGTTGTTCGAGCTCGTGGGTATCATCACTTGAGGCTTTCAAGTTAGATAGCAAGCCGGTTCATCCACATCATCTTCTTCATAATCTTGAGCGTGAAAGAAGGTAAATCTAAAACCCCCTATGGTTGGTTTTAGTTTTGATAGCATGCATACATATTTGGATCCTCGGTTTGGGTTTTGATAAACAATGTTAAAAATCGGTTTTAACATGAACTAACATGATATATGATTTTGTTTTCCGCTGCGTTTTACATTTTAAAGAGTTAAAATGGATTTGATAAAGTTCTTAAAACCCAACAATGGTATCAGAGCCGCTTATATGGATGCATGCTTCAAAGAGCTAGTTGGTTAGCTCCACAAAACTCTTGGTTTTGGTTCCTCATACCACAAACCGAAAGATTTGTTCATGGTTTCCCTTTGTCTTTCAAGATGCTTCACTAACATGCATGTGGTTATCTTGAAAGATTAAAGCATTTTATCATTTTGTTGTTTTGTTGTTTGGACAACAAACCCATGTATTCGGTTTTGTGTTGGACCGAAAAGGGAAATGGGTTAAAAAGGGAACCATTCTTACATTTGTACATATGGATGTAATTTTAGATATATGTTTGGTGCATAAAGCCTAGCTAAAAGACCTTGTGATTGTTTGTGGTGGATGTTTGTGCTTGTTGTAATAATTCATAAGTTGTAATAATTTCGAGTTCTTCATTTTGGGCATGTAATCTATTTATTTCATTTGGTATGTAATGTAATAGATTAGGCGCATTTTGTTTTACTAAGAATATGTATTAGGATCAATTTTTGTAAAAAGGAAGAATGCACAAGATGGAGGATCTTGGATGCCCAAAGGAGTCAAGCAAAGCACAACCAAAGGAGGTCACTTGAAGCATTTGGATGCGGGGTCAAGTGGGAGTTCACCTATACATCACTTGTGTGATCTTGTCCCTTAGGAGAGACCTTGACACACACTTGTTTCGGGCTAACAAGTGTTGTCAATAGTTCGCTATGGCTATGCACCTATTTTATTATGCTTGTGTGGTTGTTTATTTTCATGTTTGGATGATATTTGGATATGCATGCTAAAATAAACTAATAAATAGTAACAAGCTAAAACCAGTTCTTAAAATATCATTAACAAAGACTAATAAAATGGGTTTTATTAAGTTTATGATGATTTATCAATAAAATGGGTTTTATTAAAAGAACCATAAAATATGGATTTCAAACAACACTGGGGTACCATACATTTGAATGCATGTGAATTGTATGGTACATAGAGTTTTCTACACTAGAATTATGAAAACTAAAAATGACCCTTTTCAAAAACAAGTTTAAACGCCATCCTTTTATACAACACTCAATTTGCTTGTAAACTCTTTATGGGATAAAGGTCACCTAACCATATTTGAGGGAACTTGTAAACTTGGGGTAGGTTTACCATATTTGTGGGATAAAGGACACCTAACCACTTGTATGTGTAAATCTACACGTGTGTATAAGTAGGACAACTTGATTTAAAGACCATGTGAATAGGGTCACCGAAGCATGGGGAACCAAAGGCGTTGATGGGATTAAACATGCCAACTAAACATAAGATGTTTAATCAATCCCATACTACTAGAAGTTGCAAATAGTTGCAATTGTCAAACGTTGACTACCTTGTTAATTTAAGGAGTGGGATAAAGGTCACCTAACCACAACTTAAATGTAACGTTGGATTCTAGGTTTTAATTTATTAATTCTCTATGAGACACAAAAGGGTATTAATTAAATTAAAAGGTTTATATTGATATCGAAGATACTTAATAGAACTTTGTTAAATTTTGTAGATGGCCAATAATAACGAAATCATCCCCGCCACAAGCGTCCATAACCTATCACTAAGATCCATCTTAGACAAGAATCGTCTCAACCAAGACAACTTTGTGGATTGGTACCGCAACTTGAGAATTGTTCTTAAACAAGAAAAGAAGTCTTATGTGTTGGACGATCCTATCCCCGACGAACCCGATGTCGAAGACATTGAGGCTTATGCCGATTGGGTGAAGTACACCGAGGACTCCGTCCAAGTTTCATGGCTCATGCTAGCAAGTATGATCCCCGAGCTACAAAAGGATTTAGAGAATCACGGGGCATATGACATGATATTCCAATTGAAGGAAATGTTCCAACAAAAGGCAAGGACCGAGCGCTTCGAAACGGTTCGAGCACTCCATGCATGTTGTATGGACGAGTCACAAACGGTTTCATGCTATGTTCTTAAGATGAAGAGCCTCATTGATCGTCTTGAAAGGCTCAATTGTCCCGTTTCAAAAGAGTTGGCTTCGGATTTGATCCTCAACTCTTTGTCAAAGAAGTTTGACACCTTTGTATTGAATTACAATATGAATGGTTGGGAGAAGACCATTCCCGAGCTTCATGGGATGCTCAAAACGGCAGAGCAAGGGATGGGCAAAAGTGTTGTGCCCGTTCTAATGATCAATGAAGGTAGTAGCAAGAAGAGGTCTCGCTCTACCTCTAGCTTCTCAAAGGCAAAGGTTGCCAAAGGAAAGGGATTCGTCAAGGGGAAGGGCAAGAAAGAAGCCCCCAAACTGAAGGAGAAGAAGCAAAAGGTTGCTTCAAATGATCCATGCTTTGAGTGTGGTGAGGTAGGACATTGGAAGAGGAATTGTCCAACCTATCTCAAAGGGTTGAAAGAAAAGAAGAATGATGGTCAAACCTCGGGTAAGACCTTTATGATCTATATTGAGCTTAATGCTATTTCTTCTAACACATGGGTATTGGATACCGGATGTGGAACTCACATATGTAATATGTTGCAGGGGTTCAAAAGAAATAGGCAATTGAAGACGGGAGAAGTTAGTCTCTTCATGGGCAATGGAGCGAAAGTTCAAGTTAAGGCCCAAGGAGACTATATTTTGGAACTTCCAAGTGGTTTGGAAGTAATTTTGAATAATGTACTATATGCTCCTAGTTTGACTAGGAACATAATTTCCGTTTCCCGTTTAAGACATGTTGGATATGATTTTAAGTTTGTTAACAATGATATCCATGTTTCAATGAATGATATGTTTTATTTTAAAGCTAGCCCTTTAAATGGTACTTATGAATTGGTTCATGAAACACTTCATATAATAGCTCAATATACCAAACCACCACCAAGAAACTCAAAAGAGATTTGAGTGTAACCTACATTTGGCATTGCCGCCTTGGTCACATTAATAAGAACTGCATACAAGCATTACAAAAGAGTGGTCTTTTGAAAACAAATGAATACGATTCGTATGACGTATGCGAATCTTGTCTTCAAGGGAAGATGACTAAGGAGCCTTTTAGTGGAACTACCGAAAGGGCAAAGGATTTTCTAGGGATCATACATTCGGATGTATGTGGACCTTTTAAGCCAACATCTAGGAATGGTGAAAGATACTTCATCACCTTTACCGATGACTATAGTCGCTATGGGTATGTGTACTTGTTAGCACACAAGGATGAAGCGTTTGAAATGTTCAAAATCTTCAAGAATGAAGTAGAAAATCAACTCAACAAAACAATAAAGATCCTTCGTTCGGATAGAGGAGGTGAATACCTTAGCAATGAATTTCAAAACTATCTTAGGAGTTGTGGGATTGTCTCACCACTTAGTCCACCTCGAACGCCACAACATAATGGCGTATCGGAGAGGAGGAATCGAACCCTATTGGATATGGTTCGATCTATGATGAGTAGAAGTTCCTTACCTCTATAATTTTGGGGTTATGCCCTACTCTCAGCGGCCCGTATTTTGAATATGGCCCCAACCAAGAAAGTGGAAAGGACACCTTTTGAGTTATGGCATGGAAGGGTTCCATCCTTATCTTATCTAAAGGTATGGGGTTGTGAAGCTTATGTAAAACATGATGCTTCTAACAAATTAGAACCCCGGTCCACTAAGTGTATATTTGTAGGATATCCTAAAGATTGTATAGGATATTACTTCTACAATCCAACAGAGCAAAAGATATTTATTGCTAGAAAGGCCGAGTTCTTGGAAACTAAGCTCCTTATGGAAGGAACTAGTGCAAGAACGGTGGAACTTGAGGAGGATCAAGAACCACAAGTCGATACACGTTTGGTTGAAACTAGCCCTCAACAAGAAATTGTTGAAGATGATCAAATGGTTGATCAAAACACACACAACGTTCGTAGATCTGGTAGAACTAGTAGTCCACCCGAAAGATATGGATTTTTCATGGAGGGATGCTATGTGGTAGATTCGGATGAACCAACCACTTACCGTGACACAATATCCAATTCCGAATCGGAAAAATGGTTGGAAGCCATGAACGTTGAGATGCAATCCATGCATGATAACCAAGTATGGGACTTGGTAGAACGACCTCCTAATTCCAAAGTAGTTGGAAGTAAGTGGGTTTTCAAGAAGAAAACCGACATGCATGGAAACTTAGATACTTTCAAAGCTCGACTTGTAGCAAAAGGTTTCACTCAAACTCAAGGGGTTGATTACGATGAAACTTTCTCGCCGGTGGCAATGCTAAAGTCGATAAGGATATTATTTGCCATAGCCGCCTACTATGATTATGAGATATGGCAAATGGATGTCAAAACGGCTTTCCTAAATGGATATCTTGGGGAAGATGTCTATATGGTTCAGCCCGAGGGTTTTTTCGATCCAAAACATCCTAATAAAGTATGCAAGTTAAAGAAATCAATCTATGGATTGAAAAAAGCATCAAGGAGTTGGAATCACTGTTTTGATGAAGAGATAAAGAAATTTGGCTTCATCAAGAACGAGGATGAGGCTTGTGTGTATAAGAAGGCTAGTGGGAGTATAATAACTTTTCTAGTATTGTATGTAGACGACATACTACTGTTTGGAAATGACATTCCAACCTTGGAAGGTGTAAAAGCCTGGCTTGGAAGTTGCTTTTCCATCAAGGATCTCGGTGAAGCCGCCTATATTTTGGGAATAAAGATCTATAGGGATAGATCGAGGTGCTTGATAGGTTTGAATCAAAGTGCATACATTGACAAAGTCTTGAAAAGGTTCAAGATGGAGAACTCTAAGAAAGGTTTGGTACCTATTCAAAGAGGGACAATATTGAGTACGACTCAATGTCCAAGCTCAAAGGTTGAGCAAGACAAAATGAAAGGAATCCCATATGCGTCTGCTATAGGATCGATTATGTATGCTATGATATGCACCAGACCGGACGTGTCATGCGCCTTAAGCATGACAAGTAGATACCAACAAAATCCAGGAAATAGTCATTGGATGGCTGTCAAAAGTATATTGAAATATCTTAGAAGGTCTAAGGATATGTTCTTAATATATGGATCCGATGAGAAGGAACTCATTGTAAGGGGTTACACGGATGCGAGTTTCCAAACGGATTGAGATAATTCTCGATCACAATCGGGGTATATCTTCATTTTGAATGGAGGGGCGGTCTCTTGGAAGAGCTCAAAGCAGGATGTGGTTGCATTGTCTACTACGGAATCAGAGTACATTGCCGCATCTTTGGCCGCACAAGAAGCCGCGTGGTTGAAGAAGTTTATTGCCGAACTAGGGGTTGTTCCTACCATTCAAGGACCCCTAGAGATCCTTTGTGATAATGAGGGAGCGATTGCTCAAATCAAAGAACCTCGTGATCATCAAAAGGTGAGGCACATCGAGCGGAGATTCAACTACATAAGGGATGAAGTTGCAAATGGAAAGATATGTATTCGCAAAGTTCACAACGACGACAACGTCGCCGATCCACTCACGAAGCTCCTAGAACGCCCAAAGCATGAGGGTCATGTTTGTGCCATGGGAGTTCGACATTCTAGTGATTGGATATGATTTATGTTTTGTATTAGGATATCGGAACAATTGTTATTCTGACACTTTTATATGAATGTGGAATTTCATTTAAAATTGTGTAGTGTTCCATTTTGCATGTTTAAATCCGTGAATAAGTTACTTGTTCTAAATGTCCGTAGTCGATCATATTTGTGGGAACAAATATGAAGGTAAGACTATTATGAACTTGGATTGGTGGATATTCATAAGGTATGAATATGGAGCAATGGGTTGCTACCAAAGTTCATAGATATTTGTGGGAGACAAATATTGGACGACCCGCTCTCAAGACTTACCCCATGGAATCTTAATTGATTGATCATAAGTAAGCTTGATTAAAGGAGAATATCATTTGTATCCTCTGACCTGAGATACATATTGGGTCTTGATATTCACCCAGTATTATGCTTTGACTTAGTTCTTCGTTGTTCTGAAACATGGCAGTACATAAGGCTAAGCTCAGGCATAGTACTAGGTGTTTTGTGAGAGACGGATGTAGTCAAGATGGAATTTGTCCCTCTTATTCGTTGAGAGTTAAATGTCTAAGGCCTGAATTAAGTTAAATCTAATAGAGAGTGATCACTCTATGTCTCTAGGATTTAACATGACATTTGTGACAAAAGGATAAATGATCGTTTCACCTAAAACATTTCAAGTGGTGACTTGAAGGAGATGATGTTATTGAATGGCACTAAGTCATACGTATTAGGGGTAACAAACCGTTGTTAGGCAGTATTTGTTGCTTGCATCAATCTTCTATGAATCTTGTGCAAGTGGGAGATTGTGGGACTCGGTCTGCCAAGACACATACTAGATTGATGTGGCTAGTACGTTATGATCCAAGACGGGTCATACCCAATAACGAGCTAGACAAACACCCAATGGATATTTATTTATATATGATCAATTAAATAAATATCACCTAAAGAAGATATTTGGAAATGGGTTTCTAAATAATTGCGCTTATGATTAAATCATATGGATGATTTAAATTGGAGAAGTAAAGTAGCAATATTATTTAAGTGGTTAAATAAATTGTTACACAGCATATAAAAGGGTTATATGTTATATTATATTTTGGTCTTGTTACATGTCATATAAGGTGTTACATGACATGTTACAAGTAAGCCTCATAACAAAATATAATACATTGATTAAATGGGATTTGTAGGAGGGAAGAAAGAAAAGAATATACAATTCTTCTTTTCCCCCTCCTTTTAAACGGCCCCTCTCCCTCTAATAAAAGGGTTATATGTTATATTATATTTTGGTCTTGTTACATGTCATATAAGGTGTTACATGACATGTTACAAGTAAGCCTCATAACAAAATATAATACATTGATTAAATGGGATTTGTAGGAGGGAAGAAAGAAAAGAATTTGCAATTCTTCTTTTCCCCCTCCTTTTAAACGGCCCCTCTCCCTCTAATAATGAGGGTGGGTGGCTTTTGTAGTGTCCAAGGCATGCAAGAGTGTCTAGGTTCATTTCCCATTGGAGCTTTCAATAGCCAACACCCAACTACCTTCTCTAACACACTATTGAGTTTCATTAGTGCACAAGAACTCTCTCTCTCTCTCTCTCTCTCTCTCACCCATTCGTTTTTCCTTGAAGGAAATCAGTCCCAAGGGTGAAAGAGACTTGTGGAATTCGGATTCAAGCAAGGAGACAAAGAGTGTTCATCTTCACCAAATCCTAGCAACAAAGGTGTTTGTTGTCCGAGCTCGTGGGTATCATCACTTGAGGCTTTCAAGTTAGATAGCAAGCCGGTTCATCCACATCATCTTCTTCATAATCTTGAGCTTGGAAGAAGGTAAATATAAAACCCCCTATGGTTGGTTTTAGTTTTGATAGCATGCATACATATTTGGATCCTCGGTTTGGGTTTTGATAAACAATGTTAAAAATCGGTTTTAACATGGAAAATTGGAACTGAATAATACGAATTCACACTTCTTGGCCAATAATAATACAATTTATGCATTTGGCCCACAATAATACGAATTCATCATTTTGTTCTCCCCAGTGATATGCCGTCTGTTTCATCTAAACGACGTTAGTTGGGATCCCATGTGGAGGCTGGCGTGGACCAGCTTCTTCCCACGTGTCTAGGCATAAATTTTTTTTAAACAAATTAAAAAAAAAAAATTACCGCCTATATGTTCTTCCCCAATTCCCGTTCGAGCCCTAATTCTTCTTTGAGCAATCTCAAACTTAATTGGCGTCTCGCAATTCGCAATCAACAATGGTGACGTCTTCCTCTGCAATCTCAAACAAAAACCCAAGGGTTTTGAAGTTCGATTTGGAAGGTAACCTCCTGTGCTACCACGGCCTGCCGTCTGTTAGGAGGGTTGCCGGAGCTCGTAGCCAAAGGCAGAGACAGGAGTTCTATGGTTGTCCATTGTGGCCGGTATGATCCAGTTTATCCTTTATTTTAGTTAATTAATTTCCAGAATTGAAAAATTATCCCATCTTCGTTTCAGAAATTCGACTGTGATTTCTTCTATTGGAAACAACACATTGACACTGTTTTGGGCCGTGGAATCAGGAATGAACATCTGCATTTGAAGATTGCTAATTTGGAGGTGGAGAAAATGTTGATTGAAGAGAGAATAAAGGATTGAAATTGAAGATGGCAAGGTCAAACTGGGGAATGAACAAATTTGCCATTGTTGTTATTTTGGTGGCCGTCTTTTGGTTCTTCAAGTAGTGTTAGTGGATTAGGGATGTTGCTGTTTCTTTTAAGTCTTTTGGTTCATTTGGTACTTTGTTTTAAGTAGATTGGGGAACTCTTTGTCTGTTTTGCTTATGTACTTTGGTTGCAGCAATGTAATGGTATGACCATATTAATGTGAGGCATTGGTTTTACTAACTTTGGTGCAATATATTGTGTTTTGACTTTCCATAGTCAAAATGACCAATTTAAGGACTGTTTTGAGTCCTAAGTGTATCCAAGGGACTGTTTTAACTTTCCATAGTTAGATTGACCATATTATGGACTGTTTTGACTTTCCATAGTCAAAATGACCATTTTGTTGAGTTTTTTTTATTCCTGCATTATCCAAGGGACTGTTTTGACTTTTCATAGTCAAATTGACCATATTATGGACTGTTTTGACTTTCCATAGTCAAAATGACCATTTTTGATTCCCAAACAAAGTATCTAAGATGGCACATCATAATTTCATTTAACAAAAGGGTAGCACAGAAGTGTCTTACACAATCTAACATACCAACAGTAATTTGAAAAACATCAAATGAAAAGACATGAACTACAAATGAACCACACCGTGACTGACAGTTGACTGCTGAGTGGCCTGGGAAAGCTGAGGTGTTGGATCTGCTTGCTTCTTTGGTCTTCCTCTCTTCCTTTTGGATCCCACCTCAGTTGCCGTTGATGTTTGTGGTGCCTTCCCCTTATCTGGACATGTTGATTTGTTGTGGCCAGTCTTCTTGCAGTTCCCACACTTCTTCACCTGCCCATGTCTGCTCAATTTTCCACTTTTCTTTGGGTCCTCATGAGGATCCTTCCTTCTATTTTTCTTTGGCCTTCCAGGAGCAGCTTTGATAGGTGGTGGGTCTAAAGGTGCATGCACTACAGGCCAAAATTTTTCAGATGCCATAGGGGGGATAGTAAATTGATAGGCCTTCATATACTGATCCTTGTGATAAAAAGGGTGGACATACTCCTCAGCATTCTTTTCTTGAAAACCTGTAAGTGCACACACATGGAAGCATGGAATACTAGTTAGATCCCATTTTCTGCATGTGCAACTCTTCTTTTCCAAGTCAACAACCACATCATGTCTTCCTGAACTTATCTGCCACAAAGTTATGCTTGATGGGTGTGGAGTGCAGTTAATAGCCCAGGCCTTCTCTTTGTCCAATTTTGCTTAAATCCTTGGACATATAACCAAGTCTTTGCCCTGCATTTGATTGTGTAACCTGACCAACCTAGTCATCATAGCCAGTCTGATATCCTCCAACATGTAGATTAAATGCTTGGATCTTGACCTGATTATAAACCCATTGAATGTCTCAGCCATGTTGTTGACTATGACATCTGACTTTGTGGCAGTGTCTAGGTAGCACCTGCAAAATACTTTAGGGTTTTGTTTAATGAAATCATCTGCTGCATCAGCAGATAAGACCTTCATCTGTTCAATGGCTCTAAGGAAGTCTGGTTCACAGTATGCTCTACAAGCCTTCCAAAACACCTCCTTCAATTCATCTCCCTTGTGCTTTTTATGCCAGTTTGCATAGATGTGCCTAGCACAATTTCTATGCTCAGCATTCCCCCCAATGAGTCACAACTGCATTCAATAACCCCTGTATTCAAATACATTTTTTCCACCACCTACGTAATCCCATTTTTTCTTGGGTAAGAAGTGACCACCGTACCAAATCTTTACAAGAAGTTTGTTCGACATTTTTTCTGAAATTAGGTAAAATGGAACGATTAGGGGTGTATAAGACAGTGAGAAACCCCAAAAAACCAGATGTTCATTACTTACTGGAGAGATGGAGGAAGATGGTTGCTGATTTGGGTCGTCGGAGAAAATGAGGATGGGGTTTATGACCGTTGTTTAGGGCAAGGGTTCTTTTAATTGAGAGTGTTTTTTTTTTTACGATCCACGTCATCATAGCCAGTAACGGCGTTTAGATGAAACAGACGGCATATCACTGGGGAGAACAAAATGATGAATTCGTATTATTGTGGGCCAAATGCATAAATTGTATTATTATTGGCCAAGAAGTGTGAATTCGTATTATTCAGTTCCAATTTTCCTTTTAACATTAACTAACATGATATATGATTTTGTTTTCCGCTGCGTTTTACATTTTAAAGAGTTAAAATGGCTTTGATAAAGTTCTTAAAACCCAACACCAACAACCGAATAAAACATACAACAAACAAGGACGCCCAGTCCTCAAAGAGAAACCTTAGATCGACTCTGACCGAGGATGCACTAAGCACCTCATAGCCGACATAATGGAATCGGTAGCCCTGGATTAACCCAGGACTGAACAAACAAATGATACATATATCAACGAATTGTAGTCATAACATGCACTGAACAACAGACGTACATCAGATAAATTGTACAAGCTCTAACAGATAGCCACAACTAGTACCCCAACGTTCCTGTACAAATACATCATCACCTCTGCAGACACTTACCTGCAACATAAGTCAACACAGAGTCAACAACAAACGTTGTTGGTGAGTCTTAACTACCATCATCACATTAACAGTTTTCAAATAAATATGCCTGTTATGAATTATCAGATCGCACCCAAGGTCAACACTCAGATACTCTACGGGCACGTTGCGCGTAGCCGTACACCCTCTGCGAGTAGATTTTTAATTTCAACATATAAGTTACATATTCCCCCTAATAAATTAATATTAGAGGATCCTGGTGAATATGGATCGTTCAACTATAACGACCGCTATAATCCCTTATATGTCTAGTGGTCTCAACCTTAATGACCAGAAAGTATATAATGACCCATACAGGGCATTCCAACTCACAGTGTTCGACAATATATTCATAACAAATATAACAGATACATCAGAACAGAAGTATTATATCAAACAGTTAAGTAACATGAGGGAAGTCAAAGGACTCACAGATCTTCGGAATACAAAGCCATATGGATAGGATTGCGTACAATCCACAGATGTCAGAGATACAATGCCTAGACAAAGCTTAACATCATGTTAAGTTTGGAGAATCCACTGACCTAAACAAGTATAGAGGTACACTTAAATTTACAACAGTAATAATACTGGTTAGGCTCGGTTGTGCTCCGTGCCTTAAACGATACGATGCGTCCGTAGGTTGAGGTCCCAATAGAATCGGATGTCCCAATACAATCGTATGGCCTAAACCCGGTTATGATCGTAATTTATCTGTCAATCTCTAAATAAACAGTTCCTTGCGAACACGGTCGTATGCCTTTAGTGAAAATACGGTCGTGTGGTCTGTTTGACAGATTATCTAAATTAAACTATATCACTCGAGTCTCGATCGGGTTATGTTTTATAATACTTCAAATATTATATAAAATCATAACTTATGTATATATCAATCCTTTTATGATTTACATAAAATCATAGCTTTTAGATATAGGTTTAATCATTTACATTTCACATAAAATCATAGTTTTTATGTCTAAGTTTACCCGTTTGTATTTCACATAAAATTATAGGTTTTATATATATTTATCCGTCTTATTGTTCACGTGGAATCATAAGCTTTATTAACATAAAGTCATACCTTTATTTATATAAACTTACATAAAATGATAAGTTTTAACTCACATGAAATCATAGCATTATATAGCATAAAATCATAGTTTTTATTACATAGAATCACGGCTTATGTATATAATCTCTAGGATCGGTTAACTTATATGTTTACAAAATATCCCGTCTTTGTTTGATTTAGATTTATATAAAATCATAACTTTTATAAAATCAAGGCTTTGTAATCATAAGATCATAATTTTGTTGATTATGAAATCATAAGTTTATTGCATAAAAATCATAATAAAGCTTTATATATATTTTTCTTGTTATCAATGTTTTATAAACAATAATACTTCTATTTGACAGAACGTTCCTCTATTTGACGGGTACAATATTACTACAACAATAATAAGATATCGAACATGGTTATACCTTCGGGTCGGTATGCAGACACGAACCCGGTTAACCGTAAAACGCTAAACATCTCCGAATTCGACGAGTAAGTAGTCCATTCCGAGTAGAATTTCACCACGAACAATAATCCATGCTCGGTTTTCTGGTTTGACCTCGTTTGACCCTTCAAAAACGTTGACCAGAATGTTGACCCGAGTCGACTCAGTTGACTCGGTACCGAGTTGACTCAAATCTGTCAAAACTCATATCCAAACACTCCCATTAGCATTTCTAGCCAAAAAACCACTTCATCATCATCCTCGATGTCATAGATAAACAAAATGAAACCAAAATATACAATCACCACCACCATCGCATTCTGCTCGGCGGCCGGAGGCCATGGCCGCCGGCCGCCGGCCTTCCAACACGGTGAACCGCCACCACCATCACCCAAACATCATACCATTTCATCTAGTCCCAATCTGTTCGTGCATGATAAAATCGGAGGTTTTAGGATGGTTATAACTGGAAAAACTAAAGAGATACGAGGGGTAAAAACCCTTACCGTCGCTGGAGGAGCAGAACACGGCAGCGCCGCCGCCGTTGGGCAGCCGAATCGCAGCTGTCGCCCCTTCTGCTGCACCGGAGTTGAGCACAGGCAAGAGAGAGAGTAGCGGGAGGGTTGGAGAGAGGTCGCTGCCGCCATCGCTGGGCTTGACTGCAGTCGCCGCCGCCACCGGAAGAGAGGCAGCAGCGCCGCTGCTGTTGCTCGCCAATCGAGAGACAACAGGAGAGAGAGAGAGACGGCAGGGAGAGGGAGAGAACAGTCATCGCTGCAAGAGGAGGGGCCGAAGGCCAAGCTCTCCGCCGGACCGCCGTGCACATAAGCAAATGCTGAACATGATGTCAGGTCTACTTGCAGTTAGATACATCATTGTGAGGATCGAAATTTCCCTGACACGATATCAATGCCTAGTAACAACCGTGCGGAATCCGGTGTTACTAGGTGATTCAAGAATAACACTTAAGAACGTAAACAATCAAAGAAAGTAATAATAAAAGCAAACCGATTAGAGGCACACTTGAATAAACCTTGGTTGCACTACACAAATGTCGAAATTCTCCCAAGAGAATTTCGTGAACACTACTAGCAAAATTGCCAAAACCAACCACCTAATAATGAGGGGAGGGTTTTCTTTAAATAGAGATTCTCCAACTTGGAGAACAAGCCACTCTCAAAACCCTAAAATCCCTCTAATTCCCGTATTTGACCTCATAGACCCACTAAACCCCCCCTAAACACTTTCTAATTGAGCCCAAACACATCTAAAATGGCCAAATGACCCAATATACTCATAACCCAACTAATTTTCACCTATTCTATCACATAGGCCTTCAAAATAGTCCGCCAAGTGAAGATTTAATACACAAGCCACAAATTATTCCCTTACAATCTTCCCTTTGGCTTGTGATATTAAATGTCTTCTACTTTCAATCTTCAGACTTGCAGTCTTCTCCTTGGCTTAATCATGGGTTGATTAACAATCTTCATTGGGCAGCATGTGGGATGATTGATGGCTCTTTCTCTTTATCAGCATCAGCTTGAACTGCAAATGATGAACAAGTAATGAGAGGAGGATTCTCAAATACTTGCTTCTTCTTGAAAACTATTGAGTCATTGCTGAATCAGTAGTAACTATCTTGACTTGCTTGTGACTTCAGAGGACAAATTTTGAAAACCTCTGTCTTGGCATTCTTGAATTTCTTGTTGTGACTGCTCTGCATCTTTTCTTCAATTGTAAGGATCGATTTATCAATCAAACACGATATCTCTACCTATTACGAGTGCGGAATACAAGCAATCGGATGATTCAAGATTATAGAGAAGAAACACAAATCAAAATAAACTCAATAATACTAAACACGATTAACCTATAAAACGATGCACATGATTCACTAAAGAACTCGCCTGGTACACCCGAAAAGCCCCCTTGTGTCTCTCTCAACTGACTAGCCCCTAATATGAGTATTAGGATTTGTTTATATAGATAAACAAATCCTAAACCTAATTTTCGGATTTGACTAAACAGGCATATTAAACTCCCCGTAAACTCTATCTAATTGGGCCCTAACATGCCCAAAATGGCCCAATGACCCAATACAATGAAAACCCAACTATTTTACACCTATTCTATCACATAGGATTTCAAAATAGTCCGCCAGGTAATGATTTAATACACAAGCCACAAATTATTCCCTTACAATCTTCCTCTTGGCTTGTGCTATTAAATGTCTTCTACTTTCAATCTTCAGACTTGCAGTCTTCTCCTTGGCTTGAGCATGGGTTGATGAAGATTCTTTTCTTTGACAATCTTCATTGGGCAACATGAACGACTTCTGGGAGCTTTCTCTCAATCAGCATCAGCTTGGACTTCAAATGATAAACAAGTAATGAAAGGAGGATTCTCAAATACTTGCTTCTTCTTGAAAACTATTGAGTCATTGCTGAATCATCAGTAACTGTCTTGACTTGCCATTAACTTTAGAGGATAAATTTTGAAAACCTCTGTCTTGGCATTCTTGAATATCTTGTTGTGTTTGCCCTGCATCTTTTCTTCAATTAGCTTCCCCTAAACTTGAGAACGGTGTCTTTGGAAGCTTTACTTGAACAACCAACAAACTTCCCCTGAGCATAGGGTGAGTCCTTTTCCGGCTGGTTCTTCAACTTGATCAGTAACAACATCAGTGCATTGGTCAACTGAGTCCTTGACCTTCTTGTCCTGTCAAGCACAACATGAAACCGACACTAACCAGACAATGATGACTGGTTATCGGGTTAGCATTATTTAACCAAAAACCCTAACATAGGTTACGGGTTTCCTAAAAACACTTCCCCTGAACCCGAGGACTCTTCACATTATCTCTCCCTGAGATTATGAGGGGAGTCATACTTTCTTGCACAAAACCCATAAGACTTATTAAAACCTTTAAATTATCCTGGCCATGGTTGAAAATAAACAATAAAAATTTAAGATGACTCAAAAGAAAAATAAAAATAAAACAAACATACTAAATTTCTAAACGAGAAGGTTTTATTTGGGATCAAACCGTATGAATCTGACTGAGGAACCCTTTTCAGCATCTGTTACTCGAACACGTCCAGGCGATTACCAGTATATTGGTCCTTCTTAAACCCATGTTCCTTATTTTCCCGGCTTTTTGTCACTTATTTATCTTTTAGGTGCATTAATTATGAACATCCGATAGTCACACACAAATCCTAGGAAATTAATATGTGCAGTCTATCAAGCTTGATCATTCCCTACCACATATTTTCACATTCCCATATCCAGAGTTTTGAATCTTTTCTCGAGACTTGGTTGAGAAGAGAAAGAAGAGATCATAAAAGAGATAGGGATAATATACAAAGACTAGTATGATTTCAACTCAGAGGCGTTTATCAGTCAGGTGGTAACCTTTCATCAAACACATAAGCCTAGTCACAAAGTCAGGGCTGAAGGGTTTTGGACGCTATAGGGTCTCTTTTGTTGTGCACATTGGCATCTTTTGGGCTGTAAATTATATACAGTGATCTGCAAGCATGTTAATCCAGACTAACCAGGTCTTTGCTCACGCAAAACAGAGGAAAATCTGATTAACACGTCAACCACTCTACACCAGGTCATTTCTCACGCAAAGCAGAGGCAAGACTTGACTAACGTATTTGACATCCCCGGATCTTTGCTCACACAAAACAGAGGGGACGCCGACTTTTTGAGATTTTCGATTCAACACTTTGGAGTCCGGCGTGTGTATCGGGAACAATTTCGCAGTCAAATAGAACAAGCACTTAACCTAAGTGTGTGTATTCCGTCAAATGACATACTTTATCTTTAAGTGTTGTGACCCATACCTTTGTTTTCGAAACTGAGCCTACCAAGCACATCACCTTGGATCATGTCTTTCACTTTTGCCTTACGCGTGTCAATCATTCTGAGAACGGAAATATTTCATTTCCCTGCCTTCTCAAACACAAACAAAAGATTAAAAATTAAAAAGCACAATTTTTTTAGGGGTCAACTATTTCATCTTTTCTATTCTTCCCCTTGCTTTTTGATTTTTAAAATCAACACACGTTTTTTTTATGCACACGCAGACACATCACTAAATATCTACTAAAACTGGCCAAGCTAACCTTCAAAGTTTATCTTTTGAGAATTTTTTCAGATTTGGGTTTTGTTTCATGCACAACCATACTTCACATCAGATTTGCCAAGACACAAACAATTCAGACAGTGTTACCTTTTCTGCTGATCTTTTCAGATTTACCTCTCACAAGGAGAACATACTCTCCATAAAAATCTGCATGTCATGAAGTGAAGAGATGCCTCCTATCCTGTGCCTAGAACAATCACTATCAGAAACAAAGAAATGTTAATGAAAGTCCTCCTTGACTGTTCCTGCACACATTGAGAGATTAGTTAGCCATAAGTACCCAGGCCATTGTTGTTCTGGGTATACCTGCAGAATCATTGAAAGTTATTTCTTTTAAGCACATTCTCTTTGAAAAATTGGGAATTGGGGTTGTGGGAACCTTTGTTTTGGGTTTCTTGCTTTTGTTGGGCATTGGAGTGGGCTTTGTAAGTTCATTAGAATTCACACGACCATCATTGGAAATGACATTCGTGAGCTGATGGTTCTCTTTCCCTTTACCCTGAACCCTTTTTGGTGGAATTCAATAGACGTTTGATTTATTATCTATAACTTCATCAAATTGTTTGGAGTGTTTTTTATACACCCCTTTAGGTAGGTAACACTGATTTACCACCTTTTTCACATTCCACCTCTCTTGATTATTTTCTGAAAGACCATCATGTTTGGGAACCCAAATAGGTTTTAAAGCAACAACAGATTTGTTAACAGAATTATTCAATTTATGACCTTTGAAATCAGTTTTGGTTGGTTGTTGAGGTGACTTAGGCTTTTTGTCAACTTTCTGTACCTTTGGTTGCAGGGGTACAGACTTCTGCACCTCGGGGGTTGAAGATGCAGGCTTTCTGGTCACCTTATGTACCTTTGGTTGTGAAGGTACATGTCTCTGCACCTTAGGGTGTGAAGGTGCAGACTCTTTGGTCACATTAGATACCTTTGAGCCTGTAGGTACCTTTGGCTGAGAATTTACCTTTCTGTGGCCAGGTTTGTGGTTTGTGCCACCATATGATTGCCTTTGGTAGTTTTGCAGATGAGCTTTAGGGTAGTAGGGTTCATATGGCCTATATAAACAATTTCTTGCCACATGTCCGGGATTCCCACACACGTAGCAGGACTGTTTCTTTGGGTATGCGGGAGCTTGGGAATATTTCTTCCCTGTGGATACCCAAGATGGTTTGGAATTTTTGTGGATCCACATAACTTTGCCATTGGGCCTAGTTGTTAGCACATACTCCCGCTGTACTGGCACAAATTGGTCATACACAGAATTTACCTCAGGATATGGGATAAAGTCATGTGGTCTGGCCTCGTGCACATTCTGCACATTGCTAGTATTATCACAAACATTAGCACACACATTCAAACAATCATTAAAACCAACCAAATTGGCATCAGTAGGCTTAGGACCAGCAACCTGTGATCCCTTACCCTTTCTCAAAATCCTAACTTTCCTCAAAGGTATGGAAAGTTTAGGATCACAAACACCGAGATTAAAAGCACCACAAATAGAAGTTTTGTCAAAAACATCAGACTTAGCAAAGCTCAATTCAGACTCAGACTTATTTGACGCAAAAATTTCAGTTTTAAATTCAGGAAACTTTTGACTCTCAATGCCAACACTTTCCCCCTTTGAACCTGCTTCTTTGTTTTCTGTATCTGCACAAGAAGTAGTAGGGTTAGAAACAGGAGCAGTAATTTTAATAGGACATTCCGAAAGTCTTTTGTCAATGTCAGCTAAAGAGTCTATTGTTCCCTTTGATGGTTCATGCTCAGAAATCATTTTATGCATGTGGGGCATGGGCACAGTGTGTGTTGATGTCTCATCTTTCTTATCATCCCCAAAACCTAGACCTGAATTCTGTTGAACATACTTCATCCTAACATCAGAGTTATAGAAAAGAGACCTTGCTTCCAGCATTTTTGATTGAATCTTATTATTAGAGTCTAATTTACTTTGAGATTTAGCAAGTTGATCTCTTAATTCTTCTACCTCTTTTGTTAGTTCTTCAACTTTTGTATTAGCAACTCTTAGCAAGACTCTAGTGTCACTCAATTGATTGTCAAGATTTTTGACATCTAACTTAGCAGCTTCATACTTTTCCCTATTTACCCTAGCTTGATCTTTAAAATTATTTGACTCTCTATTGGCACGTTCACAATTTAGGGATTCATAGTGAAATTTGCTTTCAAAATCTTTATAAGAATTATACACATCTTGACAGTGAGAGCTAGAGCAAGTGCATACCTCTTTCTTACCTGTATTGGCTTCAGTGGTACCTTGTTGAAGTAGAGGCATGATTTTTTTTAATCCTCTTCTATTGCAATCCCTATAGCGACAAAATCACTATTCAAAGAATAGTGTCAAAAACTTCAAAGTGAAAAACGGAGGCCTTTTGAGTGGAATTTGGAGCTTTGGCACACCGAGACGGTCGTTTTGGTTGGTATTAGAGTTTCTAACTCCAAACAAGGCCCAAGTTACGTCCGTTTTAGTGAAGCAAGGTGAAATAGTGTTTTCGCCGAAAAGGGATTTGGACCGAAAAGTGGGTTTTCGGTCGGACAGGCTGATCGAAAAGTACTTTTTGATCGGATAGGAAAGTGGTCGAAAAGTGTGATTTACGATCGAAAAGGTTGGATCTGGATCGAAAAGTCTCAATGGGGACTTTTCGATCGAAATGGGCTAATCGAAAAGTCACAAGATGGACTTTTCGATCAAAAGAAGGCTGATCGAAAAGTCACAGGGGGACTTTCCGATCGAAATGAGCTGATAGAAAAGTCTCTATATAGGACTTTTCGACTGAGGGACGACTGATCGAAAAGACACTAAGGGTCTTTCTCGATCACAGGTGAGCGACAGAGGAGGGTTTTCGATCAGAATGTCTGGTCGAAAAGTCTTCACACGGATCGAAAAGTCTTCAAATCACGAATACAGGGTCTCGAAAGCTTCTGTTTTGATTTTAAACCTACAAAAGACGTCTGATTCGTACTAAATGCTGAAAATCACAAAAACACTTAAACTGTTAGTTACCAAAAACCTGAATCTGATATCGCGAGAGCCTCTAAACTTGCGTTTCTTGGCTCTGATACCAATTGTGAGGATCGAAATTTCCCTGACACGATATCAATGCCTAGTAACAACCGTGCGGAATCCGGTGTTACTAGGTGATTCAAGAATAACACTTAAGAACGTAAACAATCAAAGAAAGTAATAATAAAAGCAAACCGATTAGAGGCACACTTGAATAAACCTTGGTTGCACTACACAAATGTCGAAATTCTCCCAAGAGAATTTCGTGAACACTACTAGCAAAATTGCCAAAACGAACCACCTAATAATGAGGGGAGGGTTTTCTTTAAATAGAGATTCTCCAACTTGGAGAACAAGCCACTCTCAAAACCCTAAAATCCCTCTAATTCCCGTATTTGACCTCATAGACCCACTAAACTCCCCCTAAACACTTTCTAATTGAGCCCAAACACATCTAAAATGGCCCAATGACGCAATATACCCATAACCCAACTAATTTTCACCTATTCTATCACATAGGCCTTCAAAATAGTCCGCCAAGTGAAGATTTAATACACAAGCCACAAATTATTCCCTTACAATCATTGATCCTATCATTGCTCTGTACATGTGTACATCCACTGGCTTGCCACTTAAGTCATTGGTTAACTTGTGGGAAGTGGATATGGGAGTTTTGGCACTTGTACATATCAGCATATCAAATCTCTTTAACATGTCTTGAATGTACTTTGACTGGTTCAGAAAGATCCCAGCTGCAGTTTGCTTCACTTGAAGTCCTAAGAAGAAAGTTAATTCACCCATGGAGCTCATTTCAAATTTCGACTTCATCAAAATTTCAAATTCCTTGCACAACAAAGTATTAGATGAAACAAAAATAATATCATCTACATAAATTTGTACCATCAACATATCTTTACCAACAGTTTTGGTAAACAGTGTTTTGTCAATAGCTCCTCTTCTGTAGCCATTCTCTAGAAGATAGTTTGAAAGAGTTTCATACCAGGTTCTAGGTGCTTGTTTGAGGCCATATAGGGCTTTGATTAGCTTGCATACCCTGTTTGGGTGATGAGGGTCCTCAAAACAAGGAGGTTACTTGGCATACACTTCTTTTTCTAGTAGGCCATACAGGAAGGCACTTTTGACATCCATTTGGAAGACTTGGAAGTCTTTGAAGGCAGCATAGGCTAGAAAAATTCTGATTGCCTCCAATCTAGCCACTGGTGCAAACACTTCATCATAATCAATGCCTTCTTCCTGTACATAGCCTTGAACCACCAGTCTTGCTTTGTTCTTGGTGACAATGCCCCTGTCATCCTTTTTGTTTCTGAATACCCACTTGGTGCCAATTGGTTATGCATCAGCAGGCAAATCAACCAATTCCCAAACTTTCTGCTTGTTAATTTGAAATAATTATTCTTGCATTGCCTCTACCCAGCTGTTATCTTCTAAGGCTTCAGCCACCTTCTTGGGTACTTCTTGAGACAGAAATGCAGCATGCAAACAGATGTTTGAATCAGCAGATTTACTTCTTGTTAACACAGGTGCAGACATTTCTCCAATAACATTCTCCAGAGGATGAGTCTTGTTGATTCTTCTATCTACATGCATGGGGAACTCATGGATTCTTCTATTTGATGGTATGTTAAGCCTAGGAAGTATGTGTTCAAGCTCAACATTACCAAAGTGTGATACAGGATCAGAAAATTCAACTGTTTCATGAGAATTTGTGTCTGAATTGTAGGTCATATGCTCTAAATTAAGCTCATTTGATGTGGCATTTTCTGAATTTCCAACTACATTTGACCCTGACATAGTATTCTCCTCAGTTTCTGAAATGGAGTTTTCCAGTTGAACTTAAACCGGAGAAACTGGTTCCGCTTGAACTTCAACCGAAACTATTTCAACATCGATTTGAACTATTTCAATTGGTTTCTTTCCATTGTTTTGCAAGATAGGCTTGATACTCATTGAAGAGAAGAATATTTGCTTCTTGATTCCAGCTTGGTTGCTCTTCCAATGATCATCAGCTGACCTATAAGAATTTTGTCCCTGCACTGATATACTCACACGCTTAACAAAATTTAAGTTGAAAGTAGTAGTTAGTGCGTCAATGTCAAATAACCAGGTTGGCTGAGACTCAAAATTGTTGGGAGATTTTTCATTAAAAGACACATTCATGGTTTCTTCAACAATTTTGGTTCTCTTGTTGTATACTCTGTATGCCTTGGACACACCAGAATATCCAACAAAATATCCTTCATCTGCCTTTTCTGCAGATTTAGGCAATAGCTCATTGGTTCTTAATATTGTGACAGGACAACCAAATGGCTTAAAGAAGTAACTGTTTGGCTTTCTTTTTCTCCAAAGTTCATATGGTGTCTTGTTCTTGCCTTTAACAATTAAAATCATGTTTTAGACATAACAGGAAATGTTCACTGCTTCTGCCCAAAATATCACAGGGAGTTTGGAATCTGCTAACATTGACCTAGCAGCTTCAATCAATGTCCTATTTCTCCTTTCAGCAACACCATTTTGTTGTGGAGTTCTAGGAGCACTGAATTGTCTCACAATTCCCTTTTCCTCACAAAATGAATTTAACACATGATTATTAAATTCGGTGCCATTGTCACATCTGATTGTTTTTACTTTGAAATTGGATTGATTTTCTAAATTTATCACAAGAGTTTTTAACAATTCAGCAGTTTCATCTTTTGTTTTAAGAAAGAAAACTCGTGTGTATCTAGAAAAATCATCAATAATGATAAAACAGTATGACCTTTTTCCCAAACTCATCACTCTAGTTGAACCAAAGAGATCCATGTGCAATAGCTCTAGAGGTTGTGAAATAGAAGATTCAACTTTGGGCTTGAAGGAGGTTTTGTGTTGCTTACCCTTGAGACATGGCACACAATGTTCAGAACATGTACATTGCTTGTTAGGAAGACCTTTAACCAAGCCAAGATTGATAATTATGTTCATGTTCTTGTAATTTACATGTCCTAGCCTCCTATACCACAAATCAGATTCATCCAAAGAGGCTTTGGATATGAAGCAAGCAGTGCCACAAGAGGGTGCAGCAACTGACATATCCAAGATATATAGTCCATCTCTCCTGGGTGCTGTAAGCATGATTAGCTCATCAGGAATGCTCACACCAGGTTTGAGAACTATAGTCTCCCTCTCTTTAAACATCAAATTCAAGTTCTTGTCACACATTTGTGAGACACTGAGAAGGTTGAAATTTAATGTATCAACAAAATTAACTCTATCACAACTTACCAGTCCATTGCTCACATCTCCTTGTGTTGAGATGTGGCCTTTAGTGCTACCAAAGGCAACTGGTCCTCCATTGATTCTTTTTGTGTTTTCCAGTATATGCTTATTCCCTGTCATGTGGCAAGTGCATCCACTATCAACTACCTATAGGCTATGTTCGCCTTTATTTTGCAGCTGCACATATCAGATTTGATCAGTTTCTATAGGGGACCCAAGCCTGAGTGGTCTTGGGTCTGCCATAAGCATCGTTATACTTCTACTCCTTGAGTACTAAAGTATTCACCACTGGAGCATCAGTAAGAAAATCATCATTATCAAAGTTCAAGCTCTCATAGGGAGTGTTTGTTTGACTTGATCTCTCACTCTTGTTGTTTTTCCTCTCAGCAATTTTTCTTTCACGGTATTCCCAGAATTTTTTCTGTTTATTGGTCACTTTCTTTAGTATTTCATTTGATGAAGAGTGAACATGATTGACCAATTTAGTTCTTTCAGGTGATTGGGGAAACCTTTGAGAAAAGTTTCAACCTGATGTGGAACACAGTAATTTCCACTTGAACTACCAGAAAATTCTGATTGGTTAGTTTTCTTGCCTTTTGAAAAACTTTCCCTTGAGGTGGTCTTTCCTCTTGAGGGATTTCTCCTACCTTGACTTTCAAAAAGTTTAAAACCTTCAGCAAAGTGTACTTTCGGTCTCTGCTTGGGAGCAGTAGCTGATCTGGGTTGTTTTTTATATTCCGTTTAAACTGAAACTCGAGCGGAAGGTCGTTCCGGTTGAACTTCGGCTGGAAAAAGATTTTGCTTTAAAACAGAAAAACTTGCAGTTCTTTCATTTCCCACCAAAATCATGTTTGACTCAGATCCAAAATACTTCATTGTTTGGCTTTTCACTGGTGAGATTCTACCTGTGGGCTTTCTTTGGAAATCGGTTTGTGGTTTTTGAGTAAATTTTGGTTTTGGAAGATGTTGAACTTTACTCAGTGGATTTAATAAACACATGGCACCAAGGTGCCCTTTTTCACCACAGAAAACACATTCAAGACTTTTTGCTTCATAAAAGCCATTTTTCCTGGAAGACTCAATGTTGGTAATTTGCTTGTAATTTAATTGACCAAGTCTCTGAGTTTGACTTCTCTTTTGTTGTTTACGTTGTTTTCCTCCAACTTTTAACTCCTTAGATTCATAAATAGTTGGGGTTGGGACAGCAATTGATGGTTTCAAAATTTTTGATTGGTCAACAGATGCAGATGTGCTAGCATTGTTGACTTCAAGCTTCTTGGTTTCAACAGATTTTTCAGTGCTTGACTGTGATGATGTATCATCAAAAGTGAGACTAATTTTGCATTATGTTGACAGGGCTTTGATTGGTTCAATTGCGGGTGAATATTCAATTGGTGGCTCAAAACTGTTATAGCCAACACCAGTTTTCCCATACATCCCTCCCATCCACAGTTTCTCAGCTTTCTTGTTAGCAGTTTGAAATTTATCACAGGTGAACAAAGCATCTTTTAGTTTTATTTCAAGAACATCAACCTCAGCCTTAGCTTCTTTGGTTTCTTTTCTTGATTTTTCAAGTTTGACAACAAATCATCCAGTTATGTTTCAAGAATAGAGTTGGTTTGCTTCAATTGTTCAAATTCTTTGTTTAAGTTGTCAATCTTAGTGATGTAAGATGACTCAGTTTTCTTAAAGCGTTCCTTTAACTCATTTAAGTTTGAAACTTCATCAATCAGATCTGAGTTGTGATTTCTGTACTTAGTCAATTTTTCAATGCAGGCAGGGCTACATAAATTTTCTAGAACTTTTTCAGGAATTCAATTTACCTGATCAGAAGGAGAATCTTGCTTGGCCATTAAAGTATGGTTGATAGGCTCGAACTCATCTAGGAAGTCTCCCCATTCAACACATTCAGTTTGGTTTGCTACAGCACCAACCACATTCTGATGATTTTGACTTCTAGCTGGTTTTGGTTGGGTGGGTTGTTGTCGTGAACTATGAGCGGCATTGTTGCTTGAGTTGTTGTGATTGTTTCCACCATTATTCTTCATCTGAGTTTGACCCTGATTTTGTCCTTCCCTCCTTGGTTGGGAGCATTCTCTTGCAAAGTGACCCAGTTGGTGACAATAATAGAATTTTACCTTTCTTTTGTCTAGGCCAATGTGAGCACCTTTTGCTCCTTTATAGGATCTACCTGTTCTTTTGTAAAATCTTTGAGCTCTCAGGGACACCATAGCAAGTTGGGTCAAAAAGATCCATTTCTTCTAAATCATCAGCACCTATACATTCTAAGTCTTCAAGAATAAAGCCTTGGTATGAGTCAGTTGCTACATAAGCATTGTGAGACTTATCAAAGGAATTTGAAAAAACTCTCTTGACACCTTGGTGTCTCAGGGAAACTGGCTATAGGTGACTGATATGAAGATGAGTTTGAAGGTCTCTGGTTTTGAAAATCAGTAGTTACTAGAGCAGTTGAAAACAGCTGAGTTGACTCAGAAGATGAGTTTTGCTTAAGATTTAGTTCCATTTCATAAGCACTGAGTATGCCATGAAGTTTACTAAGCCTCATCTTTTTCAAACTTTTACATTCTCTGATGCTTACAGTGTAAACTTTCCACACAGAAGGCAAAGAACGTAAAAACTTTCTGTTTACATCGACCTGATCCAGTTTTACATCTACTTTTTGTAGTTCATCAAGTAAGGAAACAAATCTCAAGTACTGGTGGTCATAGATTCACCAGATTTGTAGGTAAAGTTCTCATATTTCTGTTTTAAAACATCTTTCTTGTTTTCTTTAACCTCACTGGTTCCTTCATACATTTCACTTAAGGCATTCCATAGGCTATGTGCAGTTTTGTAACCCTTAAACCCACTTAAAATGGAGTTGGGAAGTGCAGCCTGTAGAGTCCAATATGCTTTATAGTCAAATTCGAGAGCAGCATAGTCAGATTCAACATATCTATCTAAAGGTTTTGGTATCTTGACTTTAGCGTCATTAGCAGATGCAACCATGGGAGAATAAGAACATTCAGTCAAGAATTTCCATATACGGCGATCTAAGATCCTAACAAAACCTTCCATAATGAGTTTCCAGGTACCAAAGTCATCAGGAGTGAACATTGACGGTTTGTTAGCACTGCCGTTTGAACATCCCAAACTGAGTTCGTTCATTTTGAAAAATTTTTGAAAGACAGAAATAACAAAGCTTGTAAAGTAAACGAGTAGAGTATCAACTTTGAAGCACCGGAAGTCTTCAAAAGTGAGAGCCAAAGCTCTGATACCACTTGTAGGATCGAAAAATTAGTTAGACTTTAACTAAACAACAACCCTCTACTTGTAAATATAACCCTACGGAATTAAAGTTATTTTTCACTTTACTTGAGCAGATTTTAGTTCTCTTGTATTAGGTAGTGTTTGATTTGCATAAGCATAGTAACAACGAAGTAAGAATTACTTGGCACTATTTGCATTAACTCAAAGTTACACTATTACAAGGTGGTCAAGAACCGTGTGTAAACTAGAGCTGACTAATAATATATATGGTGCAGATGAGATCAATGATAACCATTGATCTCGAACGATTTAATCTAAACCGTTAACTACAAAGTCAAATACAAACTACCAAAAGAATAAACTTCGACAATCGGAATATCTTGAGTGTTAACAGCAACAACCTATTTTAGGAGAGCGGCTTTGAAAGATTTGGAAGCAACCGAGAAGCTTTTGCAAGATTGGACTACTGAAAAGACATCTCAGGAAAAGTCCGGTTGAACTCATTATCTGGTGGATAATCGAGTTCACCCAGAATATTCACTATCAGAAAAAAATGTTTCTTCCGCTTGAACTGCCGGTTCCGCTTGAAGTTGAGACTTCCGCTTGAACTTCAACTTCAACCGAAAAACATCAAAACTGGCTTTCAGCCAAAAATCTCCAAAGCGATATTCCTTACATCAAGGTTTTTATTCAATTCAAACTGCAGATTTCATTAATTAAGCTAAGTGTTAATTAATGAGATTATAAATTATATATCCTACTGTATTGTTGGAAAGGCTGCGTCAAAAAGTGCAAAAGAGGTTCGAGCACAGTATACTTATGATCATACAATGGGGCGGGGAGGATACGTCTTTCTGACAGAAAAACTGGTAATAAGCTAAGTGTGTTACACCCAGTCATGGTTAAGAACTTGCAATGTATGTTTCAAGTCTAATATATATTATTATTATAATACAAGGTACAAAACAAAGAAATTGCAGCTGATGATACCCTACCTCGAGCGTTTATGTGGAGGAAAGGAAGTATAAATAAAGAGGGGGAATAAAAACGCCTGTGGTGAAGGGCGTAGCAATCTACTCCATCAAAAATACATGTTAAAAATTAACAACACCTCACTACATTAACTAAATTAATTACTGCAGGCCGAGAATGAAACAAAAATAAATGCGGGATCCGTGACCGTAGAACCGGGAACGGATGCACTGGCATTGGTCTTTGGCAAGGAAAGGAGTTGATACCTAAAAGGTATTGTGTAACACACATATTCGGTTTGATGCCAAATATAACAATTTACTTGATTAAAAACGGTCCCGGAATTTTTTTTTATTTTTCCCGTAAAGTCATGATAGACCTTTACCAAATATACTATATAATGAGTTTGGCAACTTAAGTTTGTTTTTAACAAACATTTACATGGATCATTTTAATCAAAATATGCAACGGAATCTTCGGTCTTCAAGTGATCGGTCCGCTTCATGCCTGACGAGCATCCCTTCGAGCTTTTGCCTTACCTGCAACATACTCACTTTCAATAGTGAGTTTCTATTGCATAACAATGTATAATTAACATTAAACAATTAATTAAATAATGAAATCAAAATTTGGCATCCCAAGCGTATCGCCTAGGATGATCATAATTCCAAGCGATACGCTTGGATATTCAGGCGTATCGCCTACTGAAACAAATGCTCCAAGCTATACGCTTGGAGCTGATTTTTCAGGGATTTGGCCAATTCCGGCCAGTCCCATACTTAGCCAAATTTTTGGCTTTTTCATCTGGTTTTCTACCAGATTTCACCAACTGATTTTCCATCATTTTTCAAGTGTTTTTAACACTCACAAAACACTTTAAAAACATGATTACATGCATACTAACATACCTCAACTAAATCAAATTCATGTTTTGCACTAACGGGTTCAACCGACCCGTTTAACCCGTTAGGACACCCGTTACCTTAAGGCTAATGCTTTGCCCCAATGTGCAAGTTGATCTTACCATAACCGATTGGCATACATCAAAGATCATTCAATTCCATATGTCAAATGCATTCTTTTTACCTACATGGATTCTATGCACTTCATGTGCTTGTTACTATTGAAAATAACACCATTTTATAAAGGGTTATGCTCATAACTCATGTGACAACCTATTAAAGCATCATTTAACTTTTAGGAGTCACTATCTACTCCTTCAACCAATTTGGTTTATTGTACCCGTTTGACCAGTTAAGATGGGTCCTTGCCTTTGGTGTCTCCCAATGCTATATTTGATCATAATCTAGCATTTTGGATCTATGGTTCTATAAACCATTTGTGATCCTCCTTTAGTTGTTACATGGCATGGGTTCTAAAACCTCATTTCCGCCCATTGCAACTTGTCATTCATTATAGGATTCCTTCGAATCTTATTTATGGTCAAATTAAGTCATTGGAGAACCTTTTGGCAATTAGGCTTCATGGTTCCTAGAACCATTCTTCACCCATTTAGAATATTTCATGGTCATTTCCACTTGTATGTAATACACATCTTACATAACTACTACTTGTAACATAAACATTTTTACCTTGCATTTGGTTCCTGCAACCATTATCAATCAATTACTCATTAGCATATGGTTATGGTCCCTAAGAACCGTTTAGCTAACAATAACATTTGGCCATTATTATGATTCCTATGAATCAATTAGTAAGTATTATTTTTTGACTCAATACTATGAATCCTTTAGAATCATTTGACCCGTTTAACCCATTAGCATGAATCCTACGATTCATTTACCGCTAATGTCATATATTCATGATTTCTTTAGAATCATGTGACCCGTTTAACCACTAGCATGAATCCTACGATTCATTTACCGCTAATGTCATATATTCATGATTTCTTTATAATCATTTGACTCGTTTAACCCATTAGTATGAATCATATGGTTCATTTACCGCTAATGTCATATATTCATGATTCCTTTAGAATCATTTGACCCATTTAACCCATTAGCATGAATCCTACGACTCATTACATACTTAGAGCTTAACTCTAATTTTTTATTGGGTAACTACACAATTAAGTAACTTGTCGCGTAGGCCAAGTCTAACACTCTCTAAGCATCATGCATTTTATATCATTGTAGCCAATATGAGTCATTACATTCTATACGTAACAAAACATATAAGTTACCTCGTGAGCTTGAGCTTATGTTCCTTGGGTAGCTTAACCTTTACTTCGTTTACCTCAAAGCATCTTAGCATTTATAACTTCCATCATGCCGTTTGACCCGTTTGACCCGCTCGCATCCAAGCCTACAACCTAGCTTGTCGAGGATCATTATAAACGTAAGATTACTCCATATTATGACTAATTTAGCCATATATCACTAACCCCGTTTCAACACAATATGCCCTATACACAATTCATGTTAAATTCATGGTTTTGTTTTGACTTTCTAAAGTCCACCATGCTTAATATACATGTGCATAATATTTGTATAAGTCATTTCCTTGCACCTCAGATGCTTCTAATACACCCAACTATATGCACATAATCGATTATAATCGACCATTCATGTTTTAATCATCCACGTTGACATATCCAACTTTAACGGGTTATAAAAACTTCTTATTTTTTTGTAGCATTTTACCACGTTGCCGCTGAAATCGATATTTTTGACCACTCATGTTCAAATATGAATTATAGTAGACTCATAGGGCTTTCCGAGCATATAAGATACACATTTTTCGGAGTTATGGTTTATTTTATACAATTTTTCTAAAAACAGGACAGCAACCATAATTTTTCCAAAACAGCATGCTGGAAAATTGAGTGACCATATTGACGGGTCATTTTGACCCATTATACATCGGATTCAGCTTCTGGTGTTCATATACCAAACATAGTAATCAAAACAAGCTTTTTGATCGTATATCATACATCCCAAACGGACATACGAGTGATTTTACACAATACTTTCAAAACGGCCCTACGACTAGATTCAAACTTTACATCTTAGAAGCCTTGAAACAAATTTTAGCTTCTAGATAACTAACACGTTTCCACGCAACATATTTCACATGTTTTAGTACATAATCAATATATATACTATCATACATCACAAGTTCCATCTTTTATTCCAACATTACTAATTAAGTGTTCACTTAGGCATTTACTCGAACACTTGGTGTGCATAAAACACTACAACACTTTTTTACCCAATTTGAGTTAGGTTCCATACCCATTACTTGTATACATGAACATAATGGAACTTTTCCACTTTAACAATAATCATAGAGCAAGTTCAAAGCTATAACCTTCACGGTTTCATCCATATGTACTATAAATTTCAAGATTTCTCAATATCATATATCAAATTCGTATTTAAGGGTTCAAGTACCCAAAACTTGGTGTTTTTGATCAATTTCCTATCATGCAAGTATCCACAACACCACATAATCATACTATAACATATTGGGCATATAATCTCAGCTTTAAAGCATCTAATTTGGTCAGAATTTCGGACCTTAAGGGGAGGCGGTATCGAGTGAAACCGGCACCCGGTTGCAAAGGGAGCCGGGCTGCTCCACCTGGCTCACCATCCCATCTCACGCGGTTCCTTGGTCGGCTTCCCCCTCTCCGGTTCCGAACGGTTTCTACGAGCCCGGATAAGCCGTGATATGTGACTATTTAACTAGCCGTTGTAACGGCTAGTTTCTATTTTTTTTTTTTTTACTTTTCTAACACATTATAAATACCACCATATTTCACCTATTTTGAACACACAAATATTTCTTTCTTCTCTACAATCTTTCACACATCTTTCTTTCTTCTCTACAATCTTTCACCATGGATAAATCATCCAAGAAAAAACCTGCTCTTACCAAAAAATCACCTGCTCCTCCTAAAAAATTTAAACCAAAGGTACGAAATGCCGGTCAAACCTCCAACTCAACTCCTAAAATTTCAAGTATTGTATGGTTTAATTCCTAGTATTAAATGTTTTGTTTTTATTAAAGTTGTTATTTTCTTAAGTTGTTTAAATTATAAAAAAAACAAAAAAAAAATAGAAAACGGTTTGGGTTTGAAGCCACACCACCACCATACCATGTGGTGTGGCTTCACATGGCTCCATTTTGAAGGATTTTGAGTTGGCAGAATTTGATTGGTTGGTGAACATGGCTTCACCAAGCCATGATACCACCATACCTCCTCCCCTAAGCATGATTAGAGATGGGGTTTACTTACTTGACAAGTTCCAATAGCTAGATGATGTTCAAGACTCATGTACTCTTGATTATTAGCCTAGAATCGCAGCCCTTGCATCTAATTTGATCATCTTCATCAATTTCTTTGGATTAGGGATTAGGAGGAGGAGAGGGTCGACGCCCCTGGAGATCACGATCTCTCTCCCACTTTTTTTTTCTTTTCTTGTTAATTAGTCAAACACTAATTTTACACATATGGTCCCTCAAGATCCATATTTAATTTATCTTAAACCTAGACTTCATAAGGACATGTTTTAACCCCACCTTTCATGAAAGTGCCTTATAGGCACACTAAGTTAGTTACACCGTTACATCCGGGCCATATTTATCATGGACCTAATGGAATTTAACCATATAAAAATTGGGATGTTACATATTGGGTATGGAGTGACTTCCCGTGGATATTGGCAGGGTACTCCAAAAAGGCGATCAAAAGAACGGATCGAAAAACTTGAGGCGGAACTCAAAAATGAAAAACAGTTGCGTGAGAAAAAGGATCAAGAGGTTGAGCACCTCACTGATATGGTTAAAGCACAGCATGAAAAAAATGATAAGATTACGGCGTTTATGAACCGCATGATTCAAGATAAACAAGTTGATAAAGCGGTAAATTCTGTAAGGGAGAAATTATATATATATATATATATATATATATATATATATATATATATACCTATAATTAATTATATTTTATATTTTACGTTTTATGAATTAATTATTATAAATCATTTAATCATTTTGTAGGTAAAGTCCGCGGAGGCGCCTCTTACTACAACTGTAAGATCTAAAAACTATTGTAATCAGCATTCCAATGTAAATACAACGGTAATTAAGTATTATTGCTGATATGATCAGTCTCCCTTGAGCGCATATTTAATTATTAATTAACTAATTGAATTGTACGTAGGACATGATCAATTCCGCGCACAATACATCGCGGAAACAATCTACTCCATCAAACTCATCTCAAAGGTCGGTCGATAAGGTATGGATTTGAAATAGTTCTGAATTTGAGTTGATCTGGAAAATTCTAGTTCATCTGGATGAACATGCGTCTCTAGTTATAGTTCATCCGGATAGTTATAGTTCATCCGGATAGTTAAAGTTCATTAGGATAGATATAGTTCATCAGGATAGTAAAAAGTTCATCAGGATAGTTAGAGTTCATCAGGATAGTTAGAGTTCATCGGGATAGTTAGAGTTGATCTGGAAGATTAGTTCATCAGGATAGTTAGAGTTCATCGGGATAGTTAGAGTTGATCCAGAAGATTCTAGTTCATCTGGATGAACATGCGTCTCTAGTTATAGTTTACCGGGTTGGTTATAGTTCATCCGGATAGTTAAAGTTCATTAGTATAGGTAAAGTTCATTAGGATAGTTAAAGTTCATCAGGATAGTTAGAGTTATTCTGGAATATAATTAATAATTAACTGTTCTGGCTATGATAAGTTTATACTTCATCCGAATGGTTATCTGGATAGTTAACTAATGTTTAGCCCGTTATGATCAATATGATTTTATTAATAAATTGAATTGTAGGTCTATTCTGCGACTATATCACAACACACTCCTCCATCTACAACAGCGTCCGGGCAAAAGGAAAAGGTAACTATTTTAATTTACACAATTGTGTACTTCCCTTATAACTAATTGCTATATGATCATTTAATTAAATGTTGATGCTGTCTTTAGGGGAAAAAGAGACAAATAACAGAAGCAGCAGCTGCTGCAGCCAGTACTGCTGGGACATCACAGCAGGAAGTGGTATAGATATATAATTAAGTATTTGGCAAATTGCTTTGACGTTATTGTTAATTAATATATATATGTTACTAATCAATTAATTATATGGCGTCAATTTAGGAAAAATCATAAGAGACCTACAAAATTAGGAAGACCTGCTCCTGCTAATAATGATGACATTCCTGGCAGCTGTTGACCCGGAATTCTCATTAGAGGTATATATATTAGTATATTTGACAATATATTTATTCGGGTTTTGACTTTCATTAATAAATTGTTAATATATATGCTATAACTAATATTATTGTTATGTCACATTTGATCAGGGGTGCAAAACTGTGGACCTGCACCTTGGGGGAAAAAGAAACATCGTGGCAAAGGCTAAATTATTCTCAGCATTAAAAGATGAGATGATTCATGGAGTTCCACTACCTTCTAATTTCCGTAGAGTTTCCATTATGAGGTTTTGAAGGAACATGGATTTTTACCACACCTAGTAGAAAATATAACAACAATTAAGGAGCTTGCAGAGAAGAAAAGAAGTAACTATATTATTGCATGGCCGAAGGACCAAATGATCAATGCTGATCATGATAAGAAATTAAAATCAAAGGTTTGTTCCATTGATAATACAGTTAAAGTACTTGACGAACCAATTAATTAATCGTATCCACTTTAATTAATTAATTAACTTTAACTACATATATATATTTTATCAGTTTATTTGTCATGTTTTGTTACTCCAGGTATATAATGTGAAAACAAATCCGAAGGCACAGTACGTAGCATCAAACAACTTGAAGAGCGTAACGATGAAGAAAAAACTTACAAGGAGCCAGACTAACCCAACCAAATTATAATTATCATAACAATTAAAGTTTGATTAGTGTATATGTATGTATTATTAATTATATTATGATTTTAAGGTTTCTCATAGACATATATATGCAGTTTAATTAATTATAATTACGAAAAACGAAATTTGATGAATCTATAATTTCTTCATTATATATATATGAAAGAAAAATAATACCAAAGGCCACACTATTTATAATTTAACGTGGCCGTTGCCACCATTTGGCCACGCGTATTGGGACAAAAATTATAATTTCAGCAACCCATTTAGCCACTTTTTTTAATATATGTGGCTAAATCACAAATATACGTGACCATATAATACCAAAGGCCACACTTTTGATATTCTAACATGGTCGTTGCCACCCTTTGGCCACGCGTATTGGGACAAAATGTATGATTTCAGCAACCCTTTGGCCACGTATTTTTATAATGTATGTGGCTAAAACACAAATATATGTGACCATATAATACCAAAGGCCACGTTAAACAAACACATATGGGCGTTGGGACCCTTTGACCACGCTTTCCGGAAGAATTTTTTTATTACAACAAATATTGGTATCCTTTAGCCACGCTTCTAGGTGGCTTCGGCCACTGATATTGTAACATGGCCGTAGGATACATAAGGTGACGGGACCTTTGGTTTCGATTGAAATAAAAAAAAACGTGACCAAACACCTTTGGTCACGGTTTTTTTCCATGGCCAAAGGTGAATTTTGACGTAGTGTCAGGTACATCTATTAATACAGACAAAACGAAATCCTCTCTGAACCTTTGCTCTCCACATGTTTTTGCTACCCAATTGGCCAATCCCTCATTTGTAAATCCTACATGTGTTTATATACTCACACATGTAGGTTCATACAAAGCCCTAAGCCCATCCCAAGCCCAACACCTAATTAAGCTAGTTACTAGTCCATTATTTCTCACACTCTTATTAGAAACCCGAACACTAAATATTTAATACACAAGCCACTAATTATTTCCTTACAAATTTGTTTTAGCATTTTCCTATCTTGAAATCATCAAGTGTAGAGATACTAATAAAATGTGTGTTCACATTTTGATTTACCAAGATGTGGAATTCAGCGGCAATGAGGAGAACGATGAATGAATGAAGTGACTTGAGAAGTCGACTGAAGCTGAAGATATTAAAAATTTTATTTCTTCATTAAAACAATTATGATTTGTTTTGAAACATTAATTTTTATGCTTTTGTCTACAGATATTTATTTTATGCTTGAGATTTATTATTTCTGCTATTTAATATTTGTTTCATACAAAGGCATATCTATGAGATATATATCCTCCCAATAGTGAATCAGTTGTGTTTTATGCATGAATGAGATTCAAGGTATTAGAGTTAATCAATCTAAACCAATGTTAGCACATTAAAAATTCTTTGAAAATTATTTCCAAATGAATTGATCTAAGTGTGCAAACACAGTTTAATATGACTAACTAATAACGAAATTGATTTAAAATCAAATCCGTTAACACAGTCATGAAGATGTAGCAGGTCAAAGACAATAGCATAAAACTTAATTAAGTTTTTGACTATAAAAGAATAATAGATTCTTGAAATTAAGTAGAAAGTATGATCAGTCAAGTAAGCCACAATTTGATTAGATCAAAGCGATTGCCTTAATTAGAAATACTAAAAAAATCATTAGATCAATCTTCTTAAAATTGAAAGGATATTTTAGTAAAGAAGACAGTCATACTTGCACTCAGACGGAAGTTGTGCTAATGATTGAAAAGTACAGAAAGTAATTCTAGGGTTATACTCATCATTCTAAAAGATTAGATTGAATCTTAGAAAGGCCTAAAACATCACCAAACTAACAAGAGTTTTTAGATTCTAATCTTGCAAATTTAAATTGCAGATACCTCATTAGAAGATAGTCATATGATTAAAGATAGGGGATCTTTAAGAGGTGCTGGATGTGGAATATAAACTAAATAGACAACCAAGTCATATACTTGGACAAGAGATAATACGAGTCATCATGAAATCTGTCTTTAAATAGTTCTAGACCTTTCCAAACAAATTAATATACTTGTGGAAGTATAAATAAGCAATTCTTAGAGTAAGGATTGCAGAAAACGATGTTAAGGCGAGTGGGAGTTTTGTAACATCTGCACTTTTCCAGTTATAAAACCTGACCCATTTTGAAACCCTGCATTTAACGATTTGCAAATTGTTAAGTACCGGGAAAATTTTTGGACATTTTTATCCCACATAATGTTTTTAAATGATTTATAATGATTTTTCAAAATGAAATACCTAATTAAAATCAATTGGATTCCTTGAATCGAAAACAAATCAAATCTGTGGCTTTTACGCGATTCGTCGTTTACCGGGAATCTCGAATTTGTGTACCATATGTCAAATTAGGCTTAATTAGAGGTCCTATGGTTAGTTATTATGTCTCGATTTATCACACAGTTGATCGGGTCACAAATCGTTAGTGAATTTCCCAAAATCGATATGTACGTCAAAACCGATTAAAATATGTAATTTGACCTAATTTATGCATCATTATGAGTTATGTGACGTATTTATATTTGTTATGAGTGGATTAAATGTGGTTAACATGATGGAATGATGAATTGGGTGATTTGGGTGGGAACGGGACTCGAAACATCAAAAAATGACAAAACGAGCACGCGAAACAAGGAACCAGACATCCCAAGATTCGGGAGAGCTCCAAGTGTATCAGTTGGAGCATACCCATGCTCTAGGCGATACACCTAGAGCTAGTGTTTCAACAGAACTCTAATTTTCTTCTATTTAAACCCCACTAGCCTCCACTATCCTCATTTCTCACCTCCCACACCTCCTAAACGGCTATAGAGAGCTGATCTTCATCCCTTCTTCATTCCATCTTCATTTTGGAGCCAAATCATCAAGGATCCAAGCTTGTTTCATCCCATTTCATCCCTTCTTTTTGGTTTTTGGTAAGTTTCTTGGAATCCTTGAAATGACATGTCAAGATCTTAACTTTATCATGCATTTACGTTAGATGAATGCCATACATGATGTATCATGATAGATCCATGGTTTATTTGATCAAAGTTTACATTATTATGATGGTTTAGGGCTAGATCTATGTCATGCATGATGGTTCTTACTAGATCTATGATATTCATGATCAAGTTTGCATTTTTATGATAGATTAGGGTTAGATCTATATCATGCATGTTGATTCTTGCTAGATCTATGAGATACATGATCAAGATTGCAACTTTATGCTAGATTAGGGTTAGATCTATTCATGCATGTTGGTTCTTGCTAGATCTATGAGATTCATGATCAAGTTTGCATTTTTATGATAGATTAGGGTTAGATCTATATAATGCATGTTGATTCTTGCTAGATCTATGAGATACATGATCAAGATTGCAACTTTATGCTAGATTAGGGTTAGATCTATATCATGCATGTTGGTTCTTGCTAGATCTATGTGATTCATGATCAAGATTGCAACTTTATTCTAGATTATTGTTAGATCTATATCATGCATATTAGTTCTTGCTAGATCTATGTGATACATGATCAAGACTGCAACTTTATGCTAGATTAGGGTTAGATCTATATCATGCATGTTGAATATTGTTAGATCTATGTGATACATAATCAAGATTGTAACTTTATGCTAGATTAGGGTTGGATCTATGTCATTCATGTTGAAAATTGTTAAATTTATGTGATTCTTGATCAAGATTGCATCTTTATGTTGAATTAGGGTTAGATCTATGCCATACATGTTTGTTATTAGTAGATCTATGTGACGCATCATCAAGAATTGATCTTTATGTGGTAATATGACTAAATCTATGACACGTATGTATCTTGATGTTAGATCTAGGTTTCTCATGAAGAAATTGTATAAAAGATTGTGAACAATGTGATATAGCTATGTTGTAGACTTAAATTAACCTGCATGAAGAATGTGTTATTATGTTTACATCCTTAGTTTAGGATTGACCCTCATAACGTACGTATCACCATCACCAACGTGTGTTGAGTCGATTGTATCAATGTGTGTCATAAAGCGAAATCACTTATTCTCCATCATCCTCTAGTTGTCAAGGTTATCCTCCAGGTCTAGCTATCTCATTAGTTGGTATCATTGTTCGTCATTGTCTCTATTCCAGGTGAGTATTCATAGCCCCTTTTCTTTTATCGTTTTGGGGTGCAACATGTACACCGTATTAATCTCAAATATCTATTTCATTACTTTCAAATTTCATGCGAACTCTATGACTGTTATGTGTGTTCTAGTATGTTGAACTTGTGTGGACTATTGTTGCTTTGATGAGATCTATTTCAATGTCAATGTCAATGTCAATTTTAAGGCGTAATTATTAACACAAAAAAGGCCGGGGTTACAATAATAGATCTATTGGTTAGGCAGCCCACCTAACTTAACCGGTAATTGGCGTTGGGTGATTGGAAGCCTTATTTGTCAAGGGTTGGATTACGCCACTCTATGTGTTCTATATCAATACTTGTTTATCATATCAAGAATGCTCATGTCACTCGTAGATTGCATGTTTAATCTATTGTAGTATATCAAACCTATGTTTACTCACCAACTATTCGTAGTTGACATTTATTTTGTACATGTTGTAGGTTTTATTGCAAGATGACGACTTCTTGATGATGACACCTTAGGATGCATGCGGACTTAGTGAGATCTAATCATAACGAGATAATGTGTTATTAGTATTGTAATACGATGATAGAATATTATATTATTTGATTGAATGGAATGGGTTAATTAAAAATATCGCAACCTTCAATAATGTTGTGTGCAACTGGACAATCATCGTGCCCTGACGTATTTCACCGTTGGTTGGGGTGTGACAAGTTTAGAGATAGATCTAAACAATGAAGATGACATAATAAAAGAATTTTGTCATGATGCATCAAATGCTTAACTAGTTAGCAAATAGACTATAGTGATAGATTGTTGATATGAGATATATTTAATCATCACAGAACCTGTTCTGTAAGATGAACTCTAAAACAGATCCATAAGCGAGTATATAATGGAAGGATGTTGATATAAGATATCAAGATAGAGAAATCATTATGAACTCTAAAGGGGCGATCTTGGAGCAGATTAGTAGGTAGAGTATATCAAGGGTAAATTCAATTAAGGAAGAGTCCCTAATTGAGCGAGACAAGATAAACAGTAGGGTAATCTCCGTTAATCCTCTCTTGTTCAGGCTAGATATACCAAGTCGATATATAGATATCGAATGTCTAAGAAAATTCAGATCGTAAGAATGAGATCACTAAAAGTACATAAAGATCACAGGAGTAATCCTCTGAAAGAATTGTTGGTAAAACACTTAAGATGAGATATAAATTTCAGAATAAGTAGGGATTAGAAATCAGTAATTAATCAAGGGCTAATGCATAACTTCATTACTGAAGATTGTCAGTATAGTTACTGAAGGCAAAATAGCAAGAGATGAAGTAGTTCATCTACGTACATCATCGTCATAAGAGATACCAAGTGTATGGTATACGAATGAATACCACAAACTAAAAATTTGTATGTCAAGAGTGATTGAAATCACAAACATCAGAAGAACTCAATCTGATGATAATGTCTTGATATAGCGAAAAAAGAATATCTTAGGCAACGCAAGATTAGATCTTGATAAAATACAATCTGCATGAAAGAGATGCGATCACATGTTGCCGAAGATGGTCCAAAATTAGTATCTGGTGTTTTAAACAAAATGACTACATCCCACTTGGAATCAATGGTTGATTGTTATATGGACAGTGAGTCTATGTTCAACAATTAGTACGTTTTAGAAATCCATGAATACTGTATTTTAAAAGTCCGCAGTCAGTCAAATTTATGGAAATGAATTTTGAGGCAAGAGGGTTGTGGTTCATAATCGTTCATGAGATGAAAGCTCAAGAGATTGAGGATTATAATTCATATATACTCAGTAGAGAAATTGTATTGGACGTAACTCGCTTCAAAACTATCTTCATGGATCAAAGTCATAAGTAGTTTTGAAAATGGTATGACGTCACATCCTCAGACCTAAGAAGCATATAGAGACTAACATTAGTGGAGGATCGTTCTTTGATCTTACCTAACGCTGGATGTTAACAAGACAATAATAAGGGTACTTGATTGGGAACCGATCTAAAGCTCAGTTGGAGTTGTATGCTGTCAAAGGGATTCTGTACTTCTCACAATGAGAAGATGAACATATAGGCACCTTCGTAGGATCAAACTGGTGAAAATATGTAGCCACACTCAAACTAAGAAGTAGTTTGTCATCCACTTTGAATCTGATACGAAAACTAGAATGGTTGAACGAAATATGGGATTGATTCCAAATCCATGTCTCATGTTCAACTGATGTTCTAAACAAAAAGGAAGGACGATAAGGTCACGATGGCTTAACTCCACAAAAGCAAGAAAGCGTGTTTGGAGAATAGTTGACGAAAGAAATCACGTCATACCTTAATGGTCGTAGAGAGATACAACTAGGTGTCCACCTATACGAATGTTGAGATCTTCATCAAAAATCATCCAAGTGGGAGTTTGTTGGACTTTGATGTGTCTGACTGTCGATTACTCAACATAGCCATAAAAGGTACGATCCAAGAGTTACACTCTGGACGACGAACAAGTTATAATATTTAAATATTATATATTTGAATATTACTGATCACAGAGCGAACATTAGGTGAATCATTATTTGTCGAAATAATGATTATGATTAATTATTTGGGGAAATAATTAATGGACAAATTAAAATGGTGATCGTTTAAGATGTAAACAAGAATAAAATTGTTAAAACAATTAACAATTTAATCAGAGAATATTATTACGTTAAAAGAAAGTTTTGACTAAATCTAGATTAAGACGTTATCCTGTAATTACGAGAACGAGAAATTTAATTTATGAGATAAAATAAATACAGATAAAATAAATATTATAAACAACGTTAATAATAACTATCCAGAAGAAACATTTTAGATAATCAGTTAACTATAACGTGGAGGTTGAAATATACATATATCAGATATATTGGGTTTGTTTCGTACACATAAACTTTAATGGATATTAACAGTATTAATAGTTAATATCAGGATAATGTCTTTGAAAAAAAAAACAATATTTTTAGGGACTGGATTTTAACTTGTATTCATATAAATACAGGTTAAATCCTAAACCCTAAACACACGGGGAAATCCTAAAAAGTTTAGAAACGAAAATCCTAGTCCTTCCGCCTCTCTCCCCTTTACGATGCCGGCACCACCATCGTCGACGTTCGCCGGTAGCCACCACCGCGCCCCGGTCGCGTCACTGCCGCCGCCGATCACCACCCGCCGTCACGTACCACTTTGGGTGTGGACCATTTCACGTTGTCCCGTGGTCTCGATATCCAACATGTCTCAGTTATCGAGTCGGGATACATATTTGAGTTGTTCAAGAGTTGAACAAGTGATCAGGGATTTCTAGCAGAACTATTTTTCGCATTCAGGGTGTCTCATCTCGGTATCATCAAGGTCAATCTCTAAACATCATATGGTTATGTTTTATATATTTATCAGAATTATATGTAACTGGATCACTGGTATGGAATACCTAGCTCGTTAGTAAAGTTTTGAACTTTGTCGCTTCCACATTTGATTATTTAGTATAATCGTTTTTCTGATAAAACAATTAAGTAAATATCAAATATGACCTTATATTATTAGACAAAAATTTGTTTGTGTCCTAAACGAGCCAACGATTTCCAACACGTGTCACGAAGGACGGGAACGAACCAAAGGTTCGTTCGACTGCAGCGGAGGTTGACGGCGGCTGTGACGTAGCGTCGTCACGTGTCGCGACGTATGGTGGAGAACCTTCGCTCGTCGTGAGGCGGCGAAGAATGCAAATTTTAGGGTTGTTCACGATGGTGATCAGTGACAACATCTTGATGGCAGAGCAATAGCGTTTGATGACTAAAGGATGGTCTGAAGTCGGTCAGACTCTCTGATAGGTGGAGTGGTGGCTCAAGGCAGCCTAGTGCGGTGGCGATTTGCAAGGGATGCTTGACGAGGAAGAGAGAGTGAGAGTGCGGATTTAGGATGCTAGGGTTTGATTTTTTGATCAATTTATTAGCCATAAACCCTAACTGTTAAGGTTTATTTATAGACCTCGTAACGGGCTCCTTAACTAACCTCCTAAAGCCTAACAGTTTAGACTTTTTCAAAACAAGCCCACGAGATTAACCAATTAATCTATTAATTAATATTAAATAAATATAATTTTTATGTTCCGTAAAATTTTTGGTTAACTATTTAAGCGGTCTTAAGCGTATTAACCCCAATATAACCCTTACGGATCAAAATCGGGTAAGTCACGTTCATATGTTGGGTCCGAACATACTATATCCAATATAAGCACTATACACACAAATTTTTTTTGGGTATCTGAGTTGACTTGAAGTGAGCTTTAGAGCTACATTTCAGACTGTTCACTTACGAAAACCACTAATCCACCATTTTCAAGTTGTGACAAACTACCACCTTTACCGCGTATCGAACCAGTTTGATCGACATGCCAACAGGGTAATCGGTTTAACCCCATAGACTTTTAAGAACAGTTTCATTTCCGGACTTAAACTGGACATTAAAAAGGAACTAGCCATACTTCATCATCACACGCTATTAGCTTGTTTAATTAAAGACAAACTTTATGCCAAAATCCTGCCCTACTGTAGAAAACGAGTACACTTGCCCCACCTCTTCTCGCAACCGGCTTCTCTTAGTTTGAGGCATCTTACTCAAGTTGAAATGCTAGCTAAGAAAGCCACCGGCATTTCCTTCCATCATGGCGATAAATTTTAGCTCAAACCCTCTATCGTAAAACATTGCAATTCTTGCTATTTGAGCTACCAAAGAACCGTCATGGCTCGCTGTGCATTCAAATATTATGGGTCGTGAGGACATGACCGGTTTTAAAGAGGCGGGTATTGATACGAACTATCCACCCTAACCATTGAACCATGCCCCACCTAGTGAAGACCATGACGTCGGTTTAGTCATCGTGTTCCACATCAGTTCAGTTTGCATATTTAGTTGTCCCATGTTTTTCTCTATTACCCTTATTTGCATTTTAATTGTTTTTTGAACGGCCAGTCAATTACTCAAAGAAAAACTAACAAGATGCTAGATTACAAACAGAAAAAAAAAAACTACACCACGGGTCCCAATCCACATCCAAAAGGTCTCCCTATGTTTGAGCCGAAGAAACCAAAGTGCTTGGACATCCCCCACAACATCATCTGCCCTGCTACGTCTATTCTTGAACACCAACTTGTTTCTCGATTTCCAAAAACACCATAGCGTGTTTAGCACGATCCCATGCATAATCTTCTTATATATATATTTGAACTCGGCCATTGTTCAGTAAGAAGGAGCACATCGTTCACTGCTAAAAGAAGCCCTTTTGGAGCCTTACACCATCCCAACACACCATCTCAAATTCTACCAACACGGGAGCACGTCAACAGCTAATGATCCACCAACCCATCATGATTATTACACCCACTACATACCTTGTTCATCGAAATACCCCAAGTAGCCAAATTAACCTGGTTTGAAATCATACGAGAAAAGATCCCAATATCTTTTGAAGAAATGGAAATTAAAGCCATCCGGCCCGGTCACCTTTCACTACCGTAATCTCAAACCACAATTTTAATTTCTTCAATAGAGAAATGAGATACTAACATGGCAGATTGTTCCTCATTGAGAGATTTGACTCCCACGCCACATAGCCGAGGTCTCAAACCCATTGGTTCTGTGAAACGATCTTTAAAATGACTAAAAAAACTCCTCCTTAATCTTAGGAGGATAGCAAACCGTTAATCCGATTAGACGACAGACTTTTATTAATAATCCTATAAAAACTTAGAGTTTTTATCACCCTCCTAAGACCATTTAATACTTCCCTTTTATTTGAGATCCAACATAGCCAATGTTTTACAAACCGATTCCGGTTCAACCGCCAATCGGTTTTCATACCGGTTTTTTAATCCCCGGTTCTTTGGACATAACCGGACCGTTTTGAACAGGGCGGTTTTTCGGTTTTTTCCGGTTCAACCGGTTTTCTGACTTTTAATTTTTTTTTTAATTTATTGTTATTTTTTATTATTTTTTGAAGTTTAAAACTTATATTTTCTTATGAAATACCTATTTGGTATTATTTTATAGTGGATTATAATTGTATTTTAACTATTTTTGTTGTGGTGTACAAGTTTATTAACATTTTTATAAAAATATATATATAAATCACCTAACCGGTTCAACCGGCCGGTCTAACCGGTCCGACCGGTTGAACCGTCCTCGAAAGGTTTTCCGGTTCAACTAAAAAACCGATTTTTAAAACATTGAACATAGCTTTACCTTTCAAAGAGCATTCCGATTCAACTAAAAAACCGAATTTTAAAACATTGAACATAGCTTTACCTTTCAAAGAGCATTCAGAGTAGATTCTTCATCTCCTCCTTATAATTTATATGTTTATCATTACTTTTTTTTCTATTCTTTCATTCATAACCATAATTAAATAATAGTTTTTATACATTTATCATTCAATTTTCACTCTCTTTCAATCACCAACATATTGACGCTTCCGTGTAAAGACTTCAATCAGTTTAGTTTGTTAATTAATTAGGCTTCTCCTTCATGTTAAGACCCTTATTTTAGTGCAATATTTTCTGTTTAAAGTATTGCGCAATAGTTTTGGAGATATCAGAAGAAACTTAACAAGAACAATAATGCGATCTTCAAAGTTTCATCCTTTCGCCCAACAATTCCAAGAATCTCTCTACTTCTCAATCTCAAAAGCACTATCTTACTCACCAAATATTAAACAACTTCACAAAATTCATTCATTTCTAATCACTTCTGGACTCCATCGAACCGTTTTCTTCTCTGGAAAACTCATCAGCAGATACGCTCAGCTGAAAGACCCGCATTCATGCTCATTGGTTTTCATCAGCGTGTCGCCTGCCAACAGCGTCTATCAATGGAATACGATCATTCGAGCAATGACTCATAACGGGTTGTTCGTAGAAGCATTGGATCACTATTCCAAGATGAAGGTTATGAATATAAAACCGGATACGTTTACTTTTCCCTCTGTGATTAATGCCTGTGCGGGTTTAGGGCAATTTGAAACGGCTAAGATTGTTCATGAACATGTGTTAGACTTGGGGTTTGGATCAGATTTGTATATTGGTAATGCGTTGATTGACATGTATGCTAGATTCGGTGAACTTGAGAAAGCACGCCAGGTGTTCGATGAAATGCCGAAGAGAGATGTTGTTTCTTGGAACAGTCTTGTTTCCTGCTATAGTGCACATGAGAAGTGGGAAGACGGTTTAGAAACGTTTTACCGATCGAGAGCAGCTGGTGTGACACCTGATTCATTCATGGTGTCGAGTGTTCTGCCCACTTGTTGCGGGTTGGGTGTTATCATGGAAGGTGAAATGGTTCATGGTTTGACTGTGAAACTTGGGATTGATGTGGAAACAAGAGTGTGTAATGGTCTTCTTTCGATGTACTTTAAATCCGACAATTTAAAAGAATGTGAGAGGGTTTTTAGTGAAATGGACGTTAGAGATGATATTAGTTGGAACACTGTAATCTCTGGTTACTCTCAAGCATGCCGGTATCAAGAATCGATAAAATTGTTTATGGAGATGCTGGATGAACACATACCAGATCTCTTAACAGTTATTTCTGTTCTTCGTGCTTGTGGTCATATTCGTGACTTGAAATCCGGAAGATTTGTACATAAATACATGATTGTAAATGGGTATGAATGTGACATTAAAGCAAGTAATATCCTTATTGATATGTATTCCAAATGTTGTTATTTGCGAACAGCAAGGGAAATATTCAACAAAATGGAAAGCAGGGATTCGACATCATGGAACACCTTAATCAATGGTATTATTAAAGCATCACAGTATGAGGAAGCTCTGGAAACTTTTAGAGCAATGAAAATGGAAATAAAACCTGATTTACTGACATATGTGGCAATCCTTTCTATGTGCACACAGTTGAAGAACTTAAAATTAGCAAAAGAACTCCATTGTGAAGCGATTAAAACCGGATTTAACCATAGCGTGATGGTGAGAAATGCTCTAATTGATGTTTATGCTAAATGTGGTAACATGGAGGATGCAATAAACCAATTTGAGAGCATGATAGATCGCGATATCGTATCATGGAATACCATTATTTCTGCATGCTCTCATTCAGAAGAGTATAGTTTAGGGTTTAGAATGATTAGTCAAATGAGAATCGAAGGGATATTACCGAATACGACTACCATTTTATGTGTGTTGCCTCTATGTTCAATTCTGGGAGCAAAACGACAAGGTAAAGAGATTCATGGTTGTGTTTTAAAGTCGGGTTTCGAGTCAAATGTTCCAATTTCCAATGCACTTATCGAAATGTATTCAAAATGTGGTAATTTGGGAAATTCACTGTCAGTTTTTGAGCATATGAAAATCCGAGACGTGGTGACATGGACTGCATTGATCTATGCATATGGAATATATGGTCATGGCATGATGGCAATAACCTCATTTGAGGATATGAAAGCTACGGGTATAATTCCTGACCAAATCGCCTTTCTTGCTGTCATCTTTGCCTGTAGTCACTCAGGATTGGTAGAAAAAGGCCGGTTTTACTTCACCCAGATGAAGAAAGATTACAACATTGATCCAAATATTGAACATTATGCTTGTGTAGTTGACCTTCTCTCACGATCTGGGAAGTTAGCCGAAGCCGAAAAATTTATCCTTTCAATGCCAACAAAACCTGATGTAAGCATATGGGGTTCCTTACTTAGTGCTTGCAGAGCAAGTGGACACACGGAGATAGCAGAACGTGCTTCAAAACATATTATTAAATTGAATTCAGAAAATACGGGATATTATATATTAGTTTCAAATGTATATGCATCTTTAGGGAAATGGGATCAAGTTAGAATGGTGAGAAAATCCATTAAAGCTAAAGGACTTAAGAAAGATGCTGGTAAAAGTTGGGTGGATATTGATAAAAGGATTTATGCTTTTAGTAGTGGAGATAAGTTTTTTGAACAATATGAAGAGGTTAAGAAATTACTTGAGGCTCTTTATGATTTAATAGCTAAAGAAGGGTATGTTGCTAACTTGAGATCTGTGTTTCATGATGTCAATGAAGATGAGAAAAGAGATATTCTTTGTGGGCATAGTGAAAGACTTGCAATTGCATTTGGATTATTGAATACAAAACCGGGAACACCGTTGCAGATAATGAAGAATCTACGGGTTTGTGAGGATTGTCATACTGTGACAAAGTATATATCGAAAATTGTTCAAAGGGAATTTTTGGTTAGGGATGCGAATCGGTTTCATCTCTTCAAGAATGGATCATGTAGCTGTGGTGATTATTGGTGAAAAGGATAACATAGAATCTGGCATCGACTGCAAACTAAATTCAAGATAACTTGCAGCCTTAGCTGACATAAACAATCAACGGTAAAATATACATCTTAGAAGATTTCTTTGTTATAGTTATTAATATCAAAATTTCTATGAGGTATATTACCTAACAGACTCATACTTGGACTAGGGGTGCACAAAACGGGTTTTGGGCCAAACTGGATCGGTTATAAAACCGGTTTGAATCGAGTCAATGAAAGTCAAAAGCAGATACGTTTTAAATTGGTTCCTAAAGGAAAAACCCTACAGGATTGGATCGGATCGGTTTTTAACCAGATTCAACACAAAGTGGTTCACCCGAACCGGTTTCAAAACCAATTTCAAAGTACATATACCTAAACTTGTTTCAAAGGGGTGGTCAGATCCGAGCCAGTTTTACCCAAAGCGGTACCTGGATCAATTTAGGATCCGGGTTTGGTTGTGCACCTCTAAGCTGTCCATAGGCAAACGGGCTAGAAAAGAGCCCAACTTAAAAAAGGTATAAATTGGAATATGTTTGGAGTTACGGATCCAATAAATAATGGATGAAAACAACTCTGTGGGCCTGATTAGGTGGTTGTCTCAACTCTCAACTGCCGGACCCAATTTCCATCGTATAGACTATAGAGCCCTGATTTTGAAGTCAACCATGTTTCCTTAGCAATTATGATTTATTTTCTTTTTATTGAAAAACCCATGAGTCTTTTATTTGACTAAATCACACATTTATTAAGAGTTCCTTTTTTTAATTATTATTATTTCTGCTTCCACTCTGCGTAACTTTTAATATTGTATAACTTGTCTTTGTATTTAGGATTTATATTATGATAACCAATGAACTAAATCCAAGTACAGGAATTCAAAAAGAACAAAAAAAGTAGGAGAATTTATTATTGTTGTCTGAACTGTTCTGTTTATGATGCATTGATACTTGTCATACCATAAAGTTCATAGATGATTACTGATTTATTCAGTTTTTGAATGTTTCCAGAAACCATCATGAAACCGTTCCTTTACTTGCTGCAGCTTTGGAGATGAAATACTCACGCATTTGTCGGTACTTACAAATCAGCATCTCTTTATCGGGCCAGTTTTCTTCAATTACTGGGACACGCGAAAAGTTTTCCTTCCATGCTGTTATAAGAGGAAACCGCTCTTTGTCTAAGAGTTTTATACCACTTGTTTCTTCAATTATTTCAAGATAAACAGCTATCCATCCAAACACAAGATCCAAGAATCCTAATGTTTCTCCACTGAAGAATTTCTTTCCAGTTAGCTGTTTTTCAACGACATCTATCTTCTCTAAGGTATGATTCTTTGCTTTCTCTTGCTCCACCCCTTTGCTGACATATGCTTGGAATGCTGATGGCAGCACCTAAATTTGGTGAAAATTATGTGTTAGCTGTGCTTAGTTTTTAGGGATATTCTTTTACCAAAAGTTATGATTAACCCTCAGACAAATAACAAACATTCATATTCAGACAAATAATACCAAAATTTGGTTACAGTAGGATATAAATAGAAGTTACTTGATAATCTTATTTAGCAATCTTAAAAGAAAAAGCATGTTAATTTATAAAGGGCAAGGAGACAAGTAATATATTTCTTAGAAAAATAAGAATAAAAAATTAAATAAAGGTCGGGTTTTAATGGAGGTTTAGTTCGGTTATTTATACGCATGTAACCATAATCGAACCACAAAACTGGGTTATATAAAAATCATAACCAAGCCATCTAGTTCGATCTTTTTGGTTATGGTTTTGCTATTCGGTTTTTCTGGTCAGTCCGTTGTATCATAGCTTTTTTAAGGCCGTAGTAGCTTCTCTGTTCCACTTGAAGTCATCTTTTTGAACTGTTGAACCAGCCGACTTAGCAGCTTGAAGGTTTGAACACATTTTTGTAAAAAAAAAAGTTCAAAACCTTTAGTTTGTATCAAACATTTTAAAATAATAAGGATGGTTAAAATAATAAGGATGGTTCATCAATAAAATACATATTAGTAACATCACATTCTAAAAATGAAGAAAAAAAGAACTAAATAATAAAGGTTAAACGGCAGGTTTAATTCCTAAACTGGTGACCAAACCATAGAACTGTCAGATTATGAAAACCAAACTGTACAAATATCAAACCGGCCGAGTTACTTCAGTTAAGATCGTTCAACCCCATTTACACATATGGTAATTAACAACGCATCTAATTACTATTACTAGTATTAACAAAGATTGATTATTGAGTATTCATTCACCTGGTCATCATTAAACTTTGCCCAGAAACGTGTGGTGGCTCTGGCAAGCGGATCCTCAGGTAATAAACGAGTAGTTGTGTTCCATGTCTCATCAATGTACTCGAGAATCACAAGTGACTCGCATATGGGTGTTCCATTATGCAACAAAACTGGGACTTTCTTGTGAATGGGATTGTATGCGAGTAGTAAGCAACTCTTGTTCCCTAGATCTTCATACATCGTCTCGTACTCAACGCCTTTGAGTTTCAGTGCCCAAGCAATCCTCTGAGCATATGGACTTGACCATGTCCAGAAAAGCTTCACCTCTCCCATTTCTTCACCTTTCTTGGTCTAAACCTTCCTTTTATGGCTGGCTCCCTTTTATAGAGTAACAAGTCATTAGTGACCCCACTACTAAGTTTAATTTGGTGCACATAGGATTGGTAATTGGATGGTATTTTGGACACGTATTGGTAATTCCAGTCTAGTCTGATAGCCGGTTATAAAATCTTGTTCCATAGCCTGTCTTATATCTATTGGATATCGGGTATACCTGTTAGTTTGTTAAAAATTACCCGTTGGATTTTCAAATGCATTTACAGCTATATTAAGTTTTATACAATTTTATTACTCAAGGTAATTAGAAATATATAAAGTTAAAAATAGTTGATAAAGTAAAATAAAAAGATAATATTTCGGGTGAATGGATATGTATGTTTTTATAATCGGGTCGGAAGTCATCTAATATCATACCCGTTCCAAACCCATGAAAAACTTTTGAAATTAATTCCATCCCCGTCATGAATGTTTCGAATTTTGTGTTTACCCATCTTATTCGGATTCATTTGCCATCAGTAGATTAGTTTTTGTTTGATGAGGTCAATTGAGCACCACCAATCTCACAAAATACACATTTTCTTCACATATTTACACACTTAGAGCATTCATAACTCATTCTTCATTCTTATCCTTATAATTTATACCTTTATTATTATTTTTTCTCTCGTTCACTCACAACCACAATTAAATAATAAATTTTTATACCATTTTCTGTCTCTTCCACTCACAACCAAACCTCAAATTTTACTAATGAACTGTTTTCAATATCTTTTCACTCTCCTGCACTCGAAACCACTTACATCCAAACCTTAAATTTTAAATACTACAGTCACATAATTGTAAACCTTAAATTTTAAATACTACAGTCACATAATTGTAGGTGAATGCTCTTATGTTATACAGAATGGTGAATCAAGAACTTTCATTAGTGAAGGACGAAAGCTGGTAAGGTAAAATGGATCGAATCGAAACAGTTCATTAGATCACAACAAATTAAATGATTCTGAAGGGATACCGATAAAACTACGCATATAAAATGGTTGTTAATTGGAGCATTGTTGTAAAGACGTTATAACCAATGTGTTGTTTGCCACACATATCATGGAATGTGTTTAGGCTGGCGTCTTATTACATTTGTCTGCGTCAATATGTATTAGCTGTGGTATAAAAGCTGGATAAAAGATAGAGAAGTCACAACACAAGAACACTACATTGTGTTTGTAGTCTAAAATATTCATTTGGGCGACATTTTTAGTAAATAACTTCAAAAAGAAGGATACTCAAATGACATTTTTGTAGTCAAATGACACTAGCACTCAAGAATGTTCTCGATCCTTTCCTTTTCCATATAACTTAAATAAAAACTATTTTCCAAAAACTTAGCATGTATCATTCACTATTCTTTATCTCTATATTATTTTTTATTATTGTTTTTAGATTTTATTTAAATTTTAAGACTGAGGATAGATTTAGATAACATGACCTGAGTGCTCTTGCTTCATAAAACAACTTACCAATAAATTAGCCTTTAATGTTATTTATCATTTTCTATTTGTTATTTTCGTATGACTTTATGCTTATAGCATTGGATAATTGTAAAAATGAGCATTTGCATGTAACATTTCAATGATCTGTTTTTGTTTTTATCATAATTAGAAAAAGATGCGCATAAAATTATCATCTTTATCTGTTTGTTTTTATAGATCACCACTGTCCGGAATGCCGTTTAAGAAAATGAAAAGAAAAAAAAACCACTATCTGGAATGGCCATCGTGGTCTCCTCCGGAGCATATAAAGAATAGCAAAACCAGGGGCGGATCTATTACAAGCTGAGAGGGGGAAAGGCCCCCACTCAACCAACCCGACACTTGATTTTTTTTAGGGGCATTTACATATATCCCCTTACTAAGTCATTTAATTACATATTTACCCAAGCCTAATATTTAATTACATATATCCCCTTCCTAATACATATATATTACATATTTACCCAATTCATTTAAAATTACTCATTAAATGACTGCTAATATGGATTCTAAGAGGAAACCAACACTTTAAAATCAAAACCTACTGTAAAATCGTGACACTTACTCCAAAGAAGTTGACTATAATATTGCACTACTTTAAAATTAAACCTAAATCGCTGGGCAGATAATATGCAATCGAACCAAAAATCGTTAATGCCGTCACCGTCGGTTGGAGAAGGAGGCTTTTATTGGCCATCCCGGTCGAGAGCTCGGTTTTACTTTTCGTTTTCATCGAGAGTTAGATGTTGATTGTCGCCGGAGAAGGAAAGCGTCCGAAGGTTTACGAAGAAATGTGCCGGCTGTTTATTTCTTAGTTCTCACTGTGCAATGTTTAGTTTTTTTTTTTAATTTAATTTTTTATTAAATTAAAAGGGTAAATGGGTAAATTTCATATGAATAGGGGATATATGTAATTAAACTTTAAGCTTGGATAAATATGTAATTAAATTGCTTAATAGGGGATATATGTATAAGTCCATTTTTTTTTACAGTTAAGAGAGATCCCTTGTTATTTTTATAGCAGGCCCCTAAATCATTTTTGTAGAAGGCCCCTAGATGTTGGATTTATACCTGAAAATATGTTCTGTTCAAAACAAAAGAAAAAACCCGCAACTATGGTTGCAAACTAAGAAGGAAGAAAAAAAAAGAGGAAAAAAAGAAAGAAAAAAGAAATTGCATAATTTTTTTTTAACTAAATTCTTTTCAAAATTGACACTGATCAATTTGTGTGGTCAATTTATATTTTATATGTTTGTGTTGCTTGTTTGTTTTGTATATTTGTACATTGCCACTAATGAAGCATAATACTTTTATGTATTACTTTTTTTTTCTTTTATTAATAATATTTTTTTGCTAACCTAAATTTTTGAAGATGAAGCTGATACATCGACCCATCAAGCCCAGCCCCAAAGCTCCTAACTTCTGGCCCAAGAACTGCCCCAAACAGAAGCCTAATTGTTGTTGCACCAAGCCCAATCTCATCATCAGTTACAAGTGAAGCTACTGCCCAACTTTGAAAAATTTATGGCTTCATCTTCAAGTACCCTACATTTAGGAAGTAGTGGGGAGTAACCCCTCAATCCATGATTAGCATGATCATCCTAATAAAGTGCATGTAGTGTAGTTAGTAATCTCTATTTAAGTGCATTGTAATTCTCTTTTGGAAATTAAGCAGAGAAAAATTGTTCAAGTTTTGTGTTTTTATTTTTTAAATTTGTTTGGAGCGTTACCCCCTCTAAGGGTACACACCAATTAGTGCTTTCATTCCCAAACCCTCCCTTATGGCCCCTCGCAAGTAATCCTCTGCCTCCACTTCCGATGACACCACCCAAGCTCTTCATGATCGGCTCGATGCAAATTCTGCCTCCATCACCACCCACTTTCGGGACCTCAATAACACCCTCACCACCTCCCTTACCGCCCTTGCCAACACCATGGCCACCCTCCCTACCGCCATCGTTAGCCTCTTGCCACCACGCTTCCACCGCCACCGCCTACACCACAGCCTACCACCCACCGTCCCCCTAAGATTCACCTTCACATGTTTGATGGTTTGAACCCCCTCGATTGGCTCTTCGAAGCCACCGACTATTTCTACTTCTACTCCATACAACCCGCTCAACGTCTCTCCTTGGCCCAGTTTTACTTTACCGATGAGGCTCTTAGTTGGTATAATACCTTGCTAAGAACAACCTCCTCACCACGTGGCCCGAATTTTCCCGAGCCCTCGAACTTCGCTTCGGGCCATCTTCATACACCAATCACCAAACCGCATTGTTCAAACTCACCCAATCCACCACAGTTACGCCTTATGTCGCAGAGTTTGAACGCCTTAGCAACTTCATTGTCGGACTTCCACCGGATGCCTTACTCAATTGCTTTCTCTCCGGCCTTGACTCGATATTCCATAAAAGTTGTGTGTCCTCAAACCCACTTCATTTCAGCAAGCCGTTGGCTTGGTGAATGTCACACCCCCAATTAACCACTAACGGAGTTTATACCGTTAAGGGGTGCGAGCAAACCAGGA
>JBCNJP010000023.1:74204938-74236498 GCA_039602395.1 Deinandra increscens subsp. villosa | reverse complement strand
TGCCTCATAAAGTATAGCCCAACACCAAATCTATGTCAGAGCGCCAGCAGGGAGGTTTTCCGGGTAATACCGAGACAAATCCGCGCCAAACAGCAAAGGCGATTACCACTCGGAGTGGCAAGACCACTCAGGATCCAGTACCGCCAGCCACTGCTGAGCCGGTTACTGAGGAGAGAGATGTTGAGGTTGAGACTGAGGTTCCTGGGCAGGTGCACCCTACTAGGCTACGCCCAGCAAGTACAGCACGCCCCAAGGAGCCCGCGAGAGTCTACACACCTCCTGTTCCATATCCCGCGCGTTTGAGACAGGATAGAGCTGAGGAGAATTATAGCAAATTTCTTGCCCTGTTTAAACAGCTTCACATAAATCTTCCGTTTGTTGAGGCATTAGCACAAATGCCTAAGTATGCCAGGTTTCTTAAGGATTTGTTGAGTAACAAAAAGAAACTTGAGGAGTTGTCGACCGTTACACTGAACGAGGAGTGTTCAGCAGTTCTTCAGAACAAGCTGCCACAGAAGATGAAGGATCCTGGGAGTTTTACGATTCCATGTTTGATTGGTAGCTTGTCCGTCAGCAATGCTCTTGCTGATCTAGGTGCTAGTATAAACTTAATGCCATATTCTGTTTTTGCGAGACTAGACCTAGGTGAGCCGACACCCACGCGCATGAGCATTCAGCTTGCTGACCGTTCGGTCAAATATCCGAGGGGTATTATGGAGAACATGTTGGTTAAAGTGGATAAATTTGTGTTCCCGGTCGATTTTGTGATCCTTGACATGGATGAGGACGAGCACGTGCCTCTTATCTTAGGTCGCCCGTTTTTAGCTACCGCACGCGCTTTGGTTGATGTTTTCAGCGGTACGCTTACTTTACGCGTCGAGGACGAGACGGTGACCTTTGACATTCGTGACTCGATGAGACGTCCTCAGGGTCAGGATGATACCCTCTACTTTGTTGACACCATCACTCCACACGTGAGTGATCAGTTTGAGGATATCTGTGATTCAGGTGTTTCAGACACGCAGCTTTGGGGTGGAGTTGACCCGCAGCTTGGTGTGTATGCTGCTGCTGCGTGTGAGGTGACTAGTGAGGAGACTAGTACATTAGATTTGAGCCCGGAGGTTTTTGAGGTCATTGACACCATGAGGGCCAAATCTAGACCGTCTGTTGAGGATCCGCCGACATTAGAGCTTAAGGAGTTACCATCTCACTTGGAGTATGCATTTCTGGAGACGGATTCGAGACTTCCTGTGATTATTGCATCAGATTTGACGGTTGATGAGAAATCTAGGTTGTTAGATGTGTTGCGAGAGCACAAACAGGCTATTGCGTGGAAGATTATGGATATTAAGGGGATTAGCCCTTCTTTCTGCACGCATAAGATTTTGATGGAGGATGAGTTTAAGCCTGTTGTGCAGAGGCAGAGACGACTGAACCCGAACATGCAGGATGTGGTGAAGAAAGAGGTTTTGAAGCTTTTGGATGCTGGATTGATTTATCCTATCTCTGATTCACCTTGGGTTAGTCCGGTTCAGGTTGTGCCCAAGAAAGGGGGCATGACAGTTGTTGTGAATGAGAGGAATGAGATGATTCCTACGCGCACGGTTACGGGGTGGAGAGTTTGCATTGATTATCGCAAACTCAACGATGCTACGAGGAAAGATCATTTTCCCCTACCGTTCATTGATCAGATGTTGGAGCGTTTAGCCGGTCACAGTTATTATTGTTTCCTTGACGGCTTTTCAGGTTATTTCCAGATCCCCATCGCACCGGAGGATCAGGAGAAAACCACATTTACATGTCCTTATGGCACATTCGCGTACCGACGCATGCCGTTTGGATTATGTAACGCTCCAGCGACATTTCAGCGCTGTATGGTCGCGATTTTCCATGATATGATCGAGGACTCCATGGAGGTTTTCATGGACGATTTTTCTGTTTTCGGGAGTTCCTTTGATCAGTGTTTGACGAGCTTATCGCGGATGTTAGCTCGATGTGAGGAGACGAACCTGGTGCTTAATTGGGAGAAGTGCCATTTCATGGTTCGCGAGGGTATTGTGCTTGGGCACAAGATTTCACATGCGGGGCTTGAGGTTGATCGAGCCAAAGTTGATACTATTTCTAGACTTCCGCCTCCCACTTCGGTTAGAGCGATTAGGAGTTTCTTAGGCCACGCGGGATTTTACCGCCGATTCATACGCGATTTTTCAAAAATCACCAGGCCGATGACACAACTCCTAGAGAAGGATGCCCCATTTGTGTTTTCTGAGGAGTGTTTGACAGCGTTCAACTTGATTAAAGACAAGTTGGTGAACGCCCCGATTATGGTTGCACCCGATTGGTCGCAACCGTTTGAGTTGATGTGTGATGCGAGCGATTTCGCAGTGGGGGCAGTCTTGGGACAGAGGAGGGACAAACACTTCCATCCGATTTACTATGCGAGTCGAACTCTTAATGATGCACAGGAGAATTACACTACTACCGAGAAAGAGTTGCTTGCTGTTGTGTTTGCCTTCGACAAATTTCGATCATATCTTGTCCTGTCCAAGACCATTGTGTATACGGATCATTTGGCTATTAAGTATCTGTTCAGCAAACAGGATGCTAAGCCAAGACTCATTCGATGGATCCTGCTGTTGCAGGAATTTGATATTGAGATCCGTGAGAAGAAAGGAGCCGAGAATGTGGCGGCCGATCACCTCTCGCGTTTGGAGAACGCGGATGATGAGAAACTCGAGGGGATGCCCATAAATGACTATTTCCCCCATGAGTTACTCGATTATGTACGCGTGAGAGATGACGATGAGAGTCCATGGTTTGCAGATTTTGCGAACTATTTGTCGAGTGGGATCATGAAGAAAGGGTACGGGTTTCAGCAGAAGAAGAAGTTCTTTTCTGACTTGAAACATTACATTTGGGAGGATCCTTATCTTTATAGGATCGGTGCTGATTCGGTGATTCAGGAGATGCGTGCATGGGCGTGAGGCACGCCAGATTTTGAGACATTGTCACGAGGGTCCGACTGGTGGACACTACGCAGCCCTCTTCACCGCGAAGAAGGTGTTCGAGTCGGGATTTTACTGGCCGACTATTTTCAGGGATGCGTTTGAGATGATCAGCAAATGTGACAATTGTCAGCGTGCAGGTAATTTGTCGCGGAGAGATGAGATGCCCCAATCTAAGATTCAGGTTTGCGAGATTTTTGATATTTGGGGTATCGACTTTATGGGTCCGTTTCCGCCATCTCGCGGGAACAAATACATTCTCGTTGCGGTTGATTATGTTTCGAAGTGGGTCGAGGCACAAGCCCTCCCCACTAATGATGCGAGAGTTGTTGTGAGGTTTTTGAGGAAACTGTTCGCGAGGTTTGGAGTGCCGAAGGCACTGATTAGCGATCGTGGCACCCACTTTTGCAACGCGCAGATGGAGAAGGCGTTGCAGCGTTACGGGGTTACACATAGACTTGCTACACCATATCATCCCCAGACGAGTGGACAGGTTGAGGTCACGAATCGCGGGATTAAGCGGATTTTGGAGAAAACGGTTGGTAAGAACCGTAAGGATTGGTCAGAGAAACTGGATGACGCATTGTGGGCCTTCCGCACGGCTTACAAGACACCTACGGGTACTACACCGTTTAGGATGATTTATGGAAAGGCGTGTCATTTACCAGTTGAGGTCGAGCATCGCGCGTATTGGGCCATGAAGGCCGTCAATCTAGATCTGGATGAGGCGACTAGAGGACGATTCTTTCAGTTGCATGAGTTAGAGGAGTTGCGCGATCATGCGTATGAGAGTTCGGGTTTGTACAAAGAGAGGACCAGGAGGATTCATGATAGTCACATCAAGAAGAAAGACTTCAAACCGGGAGATCGTGTGCTTATTTTTAATTCGAGGTTGAAATTATTCCCGGGTAAGTTGAAGTCTAGATGGTCCGGTCCCCACGTGGTGAAACATGTATTTCCTTATGGGACAGTTGAGATTGAGGGCGTTGATGGTAGCTCGTTTAAGGTTAACGGACATAGGTTGAAGCATTACTTGTCAGGTCCGGTTAACGCGAGCGAGGAGGTTGTTATGTTGTTGGACGTTCCGCCGCCCTGATCGCGGGGCCGAGTCTGGCTGACGACTCGTTAATAAATTCAGCGCTTCCGGGAGGCAACCCGAGTACTTGGTTACTTTTGTTTTGCTTGTTTCATGCTATGTTTCTTTTTAGTAGTTTATTTTGACTGTTAGCTAGTTTGTTTACTTTAGTGTTTGTTTATTTTTCTTTTTCTCTTTTATGTGTTCTGTAAGTTTTGCAGGTTGCTATGAAGCATGCCACTGTTGGAATTGCATGGACTTATCATTTTGGTATTGCTTCGTGGGGTTGGTAGGTAACTCACAGTTTGTGAACCGTCGGGTACTCAATCTCCATTCCCACGGTTTGCAAAGTGTGTTTTCATGAATTTATTCAGGTTTGGATGATACGAGACCGTCACTTCATAAATGACAATCAACGGTCTGTATCTGGGTTTTTCTTGGGCTTGTTGACTTTTGGTCAAAGTGGACCGTTCACTTCATAAATGACAAACAAACGGTCTATTTTGATCAAATGTTACTTTTCTTGGGTTGTATTTGATGTTGGTTGGTGCTGCTGAGCATTTGGTTGCAAATTGGCATAGCAGGTCTTTTGATGCACACATTGCGAATCGTCTGGTACTCAATCTCCATTCCGGGCGGTTTGCATGTTTGTGTTGTAGGCTCTGTTGACTTTTGGTTAAATGTCGGCCGTTCACTTCATAATTCACAACAAACGGCCCGCATTTGATCAATCGTCCAAGAACTCAAATTTTCAAATATCTTTTAAAAGTGCCAAATTTTGCAATCCGATCGCTTTTGTTTCATTTTGGGTTTTGTTTTCTTCCAGATTCACCACGGGACCGCCAACTACCTTGATTCACCGGTTTAGTTATTATCCGAGTTGTATTTTTCATTTTGCATTCATTTGTTGACACACAACTCGAGATATTTGTGCTTTATTGATTTATATTTGTGATTGATATGATTTGGTTGTGCTTGGATGATAGTTTGTTCTGGCGAGACGGTTCTGGCATGTTCGTCGAGAGCTGTTTCATGATGCATACTTTGATTGTGGAGGATTTTTGGCATTTGTGGATTCAGCTCTGGCACCTGTTCAGTCAAGAGCTGGTCTCGATTCTTTTTTCAGCATCCAGACACTGGCACATGACAGTGATAGGGGAGTATTTCAGTTCCCTTTCCCCTTTATTTTGTTTTGTTTAGCGTACATTGGGGACAATGTACGAATTAAGTGTGGGGATGGGGGTCAATTGAACTGAAATTGCTTAAAATTGTGAAAAATTTTCAAATTTTCTTATCATATCCCCCTGTTTTTAGTTGAAATTGAGATTTTTGCCCGTCTTTTTGCACATGGAAGTGGGCCCGTTGATGTAATTCGTGACGTTTTGCTCGCCTATGTATACGATGCTTGTCTCTAGTCAAAACCTTTTCTTCGAGTATCTTGAAAAAGTATTTCCAAGCAAGTGTTTTTCAAATAAAATCAATAAATGGAATGCTTTACTTAGTGAAACTATCGGATGGGGGATTGATAGCTTGCATCATATCGGTAGCCCTTTTCCATCCGTTTTCGTGAGTTATTTGAGCCTAAATTGCATTATATGTTACATTATTTACTCACTTTCGTTTGGTTGAGTGTTATGCCATCATGCGCTTTCATTTTAGAACTTGTGTTGTTTATACGCGTTGAGATCATGAACTAAAATTGGGCATAGAAATGATAGAGGCACTAGGACTAAACCCCTTTGATTTAGCCTTTTTCTTTGATCTTATCATTTTTCCTACCCTAAAACATCATCCCTTAGAAAACCCGTTGAGCCTTTTCCCTTCTTGTTTGATTTTCCCACTTTTTGACCCATTTAGCCTTTTGATTAGCCTTTATTTTGTTCTTTAACCCTTGTGTGAAGAATCCGGATTAGTTTAGGATTTTGTATATATATTTTGGTTAGTTTCATCAAGTCATATTTAGTTTAAAAAAAAAGTGATTAAGTGTGATTCTCCTAGTACTCAATCTCCATTCTAGGAATTCATATGAGATTGAAAAACTAAATAAATAAATAAAGTTTAAAAAAAATATGCAGAGAATCCTAGCTCATTATTGGAGGTCATAGACCTAAGATAAAGCAAAAAAAAAAATTTAAAAAATAGAGTGTTGTTTAGCTTTTGTGTTCGGGTCAAAAAAAAAATTACCCGACTTTGAGTTATTTGTGTAAATAGTTTCCTTTTAGTTTGTTTATTAACTTTTCCGGATTTCTAAGCACTTCGCCACTTTCACATTCCCATTCCATACCCTAAACCCTAGCCTAACATTACAACCCTTAATAAAGTCCTCTTGATTTATGTTCGGTTTTATGTTATTTGGTGGAGATGCGATTTCGATACAAGCCTATGATAATGGGGTGCATGTTTGGCCTTGAGTGATCCACTTAAATCGACGATCCACTTAATCGTCTATCCACTAAATAAAGCCGAGTTGAGTGATCATTGTGAGGGGTATGATGCTTGTTTGATTGAACCTTGATGTGTGTGTAGCTAGTAGGCATTTCCATGTTTTTAAAATAGATTATCATAATTGCTTGTTGGATTATAAATCTTTTGAAAAGTGTAAATCTTGAGAATTGGCGATGCATGTGGGCTTGAGTAGTTGCATTGGGTTGGGTGAGGATGTCACGTTTTTTATTGGCTTGTGGAAGTGTTGCATAAGATTTTTGCTTGAGGGCAAGCAAACCTTAAGTGTGGGGATATTTGATGCGTAGCATCATGTATATAAATAAATAAATAAAATTCCCTCATTTAAATGTATTTTTAATTAGAAAATATTGAATATGTTGCTTGTTCGGGCTTACAATTTAAAATTCCTTAAATTTAGTGTTTCAATGTTTAATATTTAAATTCTATTGTTATTTGGTGGATTTTTAACTTAAAATTGATAAATATATAAATTCCCCATTTTAATTAGTTTTTAATTTTGTTTTATGGTGATTTATATGAATTTGGTGCTTAATGATATTTATATTTGAATTTTAGGTAATCGGTGCGTCCGCGGTGATTTTAGAAGAAGTCTTGAAAAAACGAAGACCAAAAACGGAGATCGTATGAGAAAGTTACGGAAGTTTAAAGGAAAAGAAAAAAAATCAAATAAACAAGATCAGTCGCAGCGGCCCAGCGCACCAGAAGACAGCCCACGCGCCCAGCATGCACAGTGGCCCAGTCTCCAGGCCCAGCCTTCTAGCAGCCCAGCTGCACCCTGCAACTTCAAATTAAAAAAGGAAGAGTCACAGGTATCGAACCTGTGACGAAACCTGTGACCTCAAGATCAGCAGCGAGAACTTTAACCACCAGGCCAGCAGCTCCTTATGGTCTAATTCTAGTTTATTAGCCTTTTATTTTCTTCATGTTCAGCCCAGTTTCTCGTCCCAGAACCCACCTGAATGCATCAGACCCTGTTTTTCAGCTATAAAATCGATCCAGGCCGCCGTTTTTAGCATTCTAACACCCAAAAAACCCTAGAAAATCACCATTAAAGATCTGGAATCATTAAGGAAGCTAGGAGGGTCAAGATTAGAGCTTTTGGATTGAAGATTTGACGATCTACACCTCTTCGGTTTCCATTTTCTTTTTTAGGCTTGTTTCTCCTTCCTTTTCTTTGTAAATCTCAGACTATAAACATGTTAAAGGTTGGATTTTTAGTTGTTTTGATGATGTTTAGTGGCTAGATCTCATATTGTCACTTGGATTTGATGAATTTGAGCATGATTTGACTTTATTGTTTGACTTTTCAATGTGATATGATGAAATAGCCTATTGATTCTAATTTAGACCTCTTGAATGATCATATATGCTTGATTAGCCTCTGTTAGATTCATATGATGTGGGAAATTTGATATAGATCGAAGAACTTCAACTAGTTATTTGATTTCTCATTGTTAAACTTTGACTTTTTTTGAGTTTTAGCTTAATGCATGATCCGATGACCATCTACATGATTATATGAGTATGCTTTGGGGCTGATTTTGTTTATATTTGTGTTTAAATTGAGTTGACCAATTCATTTAGCACATTAGGTGGTTGTTAGGCATTGTTTGACTAGTTAGAACACTTATGACCGTAAGGTTTTGACTTTTCAATTCGTGTTTAGCATTGCCTAAGTTCTTGGGGTTTCAAATCAGAATTAGTCCCGTTTAGAACCCGCTTAGAGAGACCTTTCTAGTGTAGTTCCTTTCGTGTGTGTTTGGTTAGCTTTGACCAAAGCGACTAGGCAATTAGGCGATTTCATCTAGTTTACTACCTGGACGTTTATTTGGGATTGCCTCAGTATTTAAGATGTGTCTATAGTCTTATTTGCCTTGGTTATCATCATTGGGGGTAGTTATCACATTGATTAGTCAGACTGGAGGTGACATTCAGGCTCAAAGGATTCTTATCCGGGTGGCATTTTTTCTTATATTGTTATTTCGTTTCGTGTGTTGTGTTTGCTTACTTAGTTGTTTCTACCGGTTATCTGTTTGTTTTCATCATTAGCTTTAAATCAATATCTTTAGACTAAATATTAGCAAAGTTCGTATATCGAGAGCCTGCTTTACGCGTCCTTGGATTGATACCCGGTATTTACCGATACTATGCTGCATACGATGAGTACACTTGCTCAGAGCGTGTAGTTGGTCACTCGGGATTTACCATTTTAAAACTTGACTTGTTTTTTTTTAGACTACATCTTACGCATCACAAGCTCTCAGAGGTAATGATGAGAAACTCTTGCCAAATCAGGTATGCATTTCTAATCCATCTCTGGAAGATCTTTCTAACATTCCAAAGAATGCAAGATTTTTCAAATATATGTTTACGTCGCCTAGGTTAGAAGAAATGCAGTATGTTATTTTTACTATAAGTCAATCATTACATTTTAAACGCTTTTCTGATAAAAAGAAGCGCAAAACTGCAATAGTTGATGATAGTCTATTAATAAATTTAATGTTTGCCAACGAAATCAACAAGTTACATCTAGGTGAAGTAATTCCTCTTCGTCGACCCCTCATTCTTTCTGAATGATCTATCAATCACACAAAGGGAATAATCAAGGATGTCTTAATCCGCGTTGACTTTGTCAATTTCCCATCCGATTTTGTCATTCTTGACGACACCCCTCTTGTTATTGGAAAGCCTCTTTTAGAAACCTGGCGAGCTATCATCAAACCCCACAACAACGAGATAACATTAACACTCGGTAAGCACAAGATCTCTTTAGAAGTTGAACGATATCTAATCTATCCATCATCCAATGATCCTCCTTGGTCGTCGGAAGAAGAAGATGAGAAACAAACCCAGGAATCTTGGAAGAGGAGGAAGACGTGCCTCCTGATACAAATAAAGAATGCGCGAGTTCATCCAAGAAATCACACTTGAACCAGAGGAAGACCTTTCTACAAGCAAGGTGTCTGTTGAATAACCTCCTCCGCCGGAACATAAGGAACTTCCAGAACACTTGGAGTACCTTTCTTGGATGACAACCAATCTCCGCCTATTATTATCTCTGCACGCTTAACCCCAACAGAAAAAGAAGCTCTACTAGCCATATTAAAAAAACACAAGAAGGCCATAGCATGGCGAATCTCTAACATTAAAGGAATTAGCCCCTCGTTCTGCACGCATAAAATCCTAATGGAAGATGTATACAAACTAGTTGTCCAACCACAACATAGAGTTAACCCCACGTTTACGACGTAGTCAAGAAGGAAGTCATAAAACTTCTTGATGCTGGTCTCATACATCCCATCTCGGATAGCCCTTGGGTTAGTCCTATTCAGGTGGTACCAAAGAAAGGAGGAATGGTTGTCATCCCAAACGATAAGGATGAAGCCATTCCTACTCGAACAATCACTGGCTGGAGAGTCTGCATAGACTATCAAAGGCTAAATTACGCCACCAGAAAGGATGATTTTCCTTTACCCTTAATAGATCATATGCTTGAGCGTCTATCTGGGTACGTGTATTACTGTTTTCTCGATGGTTTCTCTGGATACTTCCAAATTCCTATTGATCCAGAGAACCAAGAGAAAACAACCTTCACTGGTCCCCAAGGCACCTTTGCTTATAGACGTATGCCTTTTGGGATATGTAATGCTCCTGGTACTTTTCGGCGTTGCATGGTTGCCATTTTCCATGATATTATTGAAAAATCCATGGAAGTTTTCATGGATGACTTTTCAGTCTTTGGCAACTCATTTGATCACCGTCTTCTTAATCTGGAGAAAATGCTTGCTCGTTGTGAAGAAACTGATCTAGCCTTCAACTGAGAAACGTCACATTTTATGGTTCATGAAGGCATAGTTCTTGGCCATAAAATCTCCCAAGCTGGATTAGAGGTGGACAAAGCAAAAAATTAACACTATCTTACACCATCCACCACCCTTTTCAGTTTGTGCCATTCGTAGTTTCCTCGGACACGCAGGATTCTATCGTCGCTTTATCAAGGACATCTCAAAAATATCACGTCCTCTGATAAAGTTGCTCGAGAAAAAGTTGTTTTTTATTTCAAAAAGGATTGCATGGAAGCTTTCTTGACTCTCAAAGATCTATTAGTCAATACACTTATCATGACCCCAACACTATTGATGATCATCTATCCAGACTAGAAGGTGTAGACAAAGGAGAGGAGATTGTTGATGCATAATTCTAGGTCGTCATGTGAAGTATCAAATACAAGACAAAGATGCAAGATTGTGCTGATCCGAACTGAAGGCGAACTGCCAGTTCGGACTCACACAAACTTGTCCGAACTGGCAGTTCGGACGATCGTGATTTAGCTTAAGATGTTCATCCTATAAATAGCTTGTCTTGTATAGAGAATACAACTTCTGGTCATATCTTCTGTGTGTGTTTTATGTGTAATCTCTCTGTGGTCTAATACAAGTTCTTTTGTATTTACTCCTTGTCTTCATGTTTTACATTGATTTCGATACGACCGAGTAGACGATCCAACGCTCACGCATTTACAAGTGGTATCAGAGCTTTTGGTTCAATCTACTGTTCTGGAAATCTGTGTTTTTCGAAGTTTTGAGTAAAAACTTGGGGTTTTTGAAAAAATTATTCATTTTTGTGTTCATTTGATCATCTCGAGTGTGCTTTCTATGAAAAATCTTCTCCTAAAGCGTTCCTTCTGAGTTTATCTGAGTCCGTGTTGAAAATCTCGTCCAAAAACACTAAAAATCGTGAAAATTGAGTCGAGCTTGTTCTAGTTCGTCTGAGGTTGGGCGAGTCTGAAAATCCACAAAAATAACCGCTCCGAACTCAAGGTTCGGATCCAGTTTGGCTGTTTTTTAAACGAAGTGGTAGTTCGGAAGTGTTCGGTTGAGAGTTCGTATCCAGTTCGGCTCGAGTTCGGATATTCTGTTCTAGTTTGGATTAGGTTCGGCTACTTTCAAGTTCAGATTTGGTTCGTCCATCCGAAGTCAAGGTTCGGCAGAGTTCGGATAAGCAATATTCAGTTCGGCTTGAGTTCGGGTGAACAGTAATCAACATTTTTGGGTGGTTTACTAAAACTGACGTAACTTGAGAACTGTAAAGAGTTACGGGAGCTAATACTAGCCAAAACGATTGTCTCAGAGAGATCTACACTTTTACTCGGCTAACGGCCAGTAGCCTATGTTTCGATACCCAAAATCCACATCTAAGACCTTCGGTTTTGAGTTTGAAGTTTTTGAATACATGTTTTCGAAAAAGATGAGTGATTTTCAAGCGTTTGCCGCAATTCAGAATTCAATGCAAGCCACAATGCAAACAATGATGAACTATGATAATGAAATTGGAACAAGTCAAAAAGTTCCCAAATTGTTAAAGTTAGAAGATTATCATAGTTGGGTTAAACGGTTTGAAGCGTATGTTGAATACGAACGCTGTTGATATGTGGTTAGCTTTCACTGAACAATATATCTATCCTAAGGATGCTTCTGGAGAGCCGATTCTTCAAAGAAAATTCACTTCAGAACAAAAGAAAGCGTATCAAGATGAGAAGAAGGCATATGGTACTTTGACAATGGCATTGCCCAAAGAATTGCTACATCAATTTTCTGCTAACTATATATCGAAAAGTTTATGGGATACATTGCAGAAAAGATGTGAGGGAAATGACTAATACAAGAAAAGTCGTCAAAAGGTTTTGAAGAAGGAATTCGATAGTTTCAAGCATTATCAAAATGAATCGATTTCAAATTTGATTGCAAGATTTGCATATTTGATGAGTGAGATGAGTTTGGTGAGTCTTATGCTGATTTAAGAAAAACGATTTTGGAGGCTTTACCTGGGAAATGGGAAAATTATGTGATGATGATTACTCATGATAAAGAGTATTCGGGTTTGTCTTTCAATGATTTGATCCAAAGAATACAAGCAAGGGATATGGAGTTAACGGTGAATAAGTCACTTCCTGCTCATATCCAGAATCCTGCTGTGTATCATGGTGAAAATGATTCAACCATGAATGTTGTGAAGTCAAATATTCTTAATTCCGCGCCTCCTACAACATTCATTGCGGGTAAATCTGACAATTCCAGTTATTGTACTCGTTATACCGTTTCAATTCCTAGTTCTTCAACACAAACTGCTTTATCTGCTTAAACTACCAATGATTATGTCACACCCTGAACTTTCGGGAACGGAGGCGTGTGACGTCATGGAGTCATAGTCATGGATATATTGAACGACCTCTATATGATTTAAACAAAAGGAAACGTCTTGATTTATACAAAATGTCTTACAAGATGCAGCGGAAAGTAGTGATAGTAAAACAATGATTGTAAAGTACAAAAGTTGAGTTTAAATAGTGTGACGATTCCAAGTTGATGAAATGAGATGAAAACTCCAAAATGCGCTAAGTGTTGACTATGACACCAAACAACATGCAGGTCCTAATGATGAATGTCATTCCAAGCAAGCAGCAGTTAAATACCTGAGAATTCATGAGCTTAAAAAGTCAACATAATGTTGGTGAGTTCACAGGTTTAATGATTCTACAAATGATTTGTAAACAGTTTATGGCATACAAAAATATGTAGTAAAAGCAGTCGTGTAAGTCAAGTCTTACACAGTTTAATGAAAGGCTTGTGCAAGTCAAGTTTTGCACCGTTTAATGAAAAGCTTGTGCAAGTCAAGTTTTGCACCGTTTGTTATTATTCGGCTTACCGTTGTTGTTGTTGTAATGATCTCACATGAACCTCAAATTCGAACACTAACTGTTTTCCCACTCATGGTATACTATCCCAAGAAATACCGATCGGAGCAGAATAACTGACATGTACCCCTTGACAATTACCGGAGTCAGGATTGGAGCTACCAATCTGGGTAGGGGCGTCAACCCAATAGATCTATTCACTAGTTATCGTTTCGTACCAGAACTAATCGAATTTAATTAATAGTGGGGTTTTGTTGTACAAACGTTTATAACGAAATGTACCCTTGTTTGGGATACGGAAAAGAACATGTAATCATACGTCTGTACAGTCAACCATAATGTCAAGTAAAAGTTTGTTTGTTGGATTCAGGAATGATCCCTCATGATATTTAAAACAGTTTAAAAGAAAGGGGCATTGTATACAAGTCAAAAGATGTATAAAGTTTAATGTTTCATGAATTCTCCCCCATAGTTAAAAACAGTAAAGGAAAAGGGGCCGTGAAACTCACCTGATCGAGACGAAATAAGGACAAGTATGCAAATCCGGAAACGAGGTATGCAATTAACGTCCTAATAATAATAATAAGACAAAGTATATATATAAGGCATTTGGTCATTGAGTAACAATTAAGTCACCCAAACGATACCGGTCAAGTCTTGATATAATATCCCGTTTGTATTGGTTTTGAAAGTTCATTTGATTATATTTATTGTTCAAATAAATATACGAAATTGATACTTATATTTGTGTCAAAATAAATATAAAGGAAAGTTAAATCAATCAACAAATCAATTTAACTCAAAAGAAATCAATCGAAATAATAATGTCTATTATTTATAGGTAGATTTATATATGTCATGACTTAAACCTTTCATAATTATTTGGCAAAATAATTATATAAATATTTTCAAGTGAAAATGTGTGACAAGGTTTATTGAAATAGTATAAGTTGGTTAAAAATAAATACAAGTCTTTGTATTTATACTTATACATTTATAAAAGATTTTATAGATTCATTTGACAAAAGTCATAATCATGTTAAGTTAAGATGACCATCTTTTGATAAGTTGAAAGTATAAGTGTTAAAATAATTATATGTTCAATATAATTATTTGACGTTTAGAACGTCGAAAGCGTTTTACGTTACCACTTAAAAAGCGAACGTTTTTATTTAGAAATCGTCAATGGTTATTTTCCAAGTCAAAACGTTTGGTGTCGAAACGTTTAAATATTTTATAGCTAAAATATTTTAAAGTTGTAGAAAACGTAGTCACCGGTTATGTTTAATAAATAGATTTTTATCGTATTTGGATTATATATATTTTTAGGAAAATGTCAAGAATGATCTTTTAAGTTAGTTTCAAGTCTTAAAATGTATTTTGGTCGGTTTTGAAATAAGTCACTAGAATTGAGTTTTTCTCGTGCGTATAAATCCGTTTTGATCCCAGTTTTCTCCCTACGCAACGTTTCTCTATTCCGGTCACTTTGGTTTATTTAAGACATCAAAAATATGTGTCGAAAACGTGTTGGGATCAGATCTGATCTGTGACAATTATTAGCCTATTTTTATAAATAAAAGTCCCATTTTATCTTATAAAAATCATCAACTTGAAACTAGACTTTTAGGAGTTGATCAAAGTTTATAAAAATACCTTTTCATAAATAAAAATCTATATAATAAAGTCCAAATGATTTGTCATAAATGTATTTTTACTTGACTTAGTAAAAATATAAAATCTATTTTAAAGGCTTTGGTGAAATAAATTCACCAACACAATAAAGTCTTGAGTTTTGGTGACTAGTTTTATAAAATAAACATATTTTATAACAAGTTGACTTGATATTATTTAATAGAATCCAAGTCTTTTTAAGGTTCAAAAATACAATTATTCCATGTCTTTAGGAATATTTGATTTATTAATTTATAAACAAGTCTTTGTTTATCAAAATTAATTCCATGGTTTTAGTTGGTCATCTAACTTGTTAAATGATTATGTTTTATATCTCCATGACTTATCAAGATTTCTACTAACACATAAGTGTTAGGATCAAGTCATGGGTTTGTTTATCACAAGTTAATGTTGTTAGATCATTTATTTAAGTCATGAGTTAGTATATATATAACAAGTAAAAATAAATAATCAACTAGCCAGAGCTAGGACCTTTATGTTCACCAAGGGAACAAATCTTACTAATACTTGAAGTATTAGGACAAATCAACTAACACATTAGTGTTAGGACCAAGATAATTATATAACAAGTAAATAAATTGCAAGAAATTAAATAACAAGTAATTAAATGCAAGATAAATATAAATGATCTAGGTTTTGATACACAATACTCCCAAATTGGTTTCTTTAGTGTACAACCTCATATCTTGGCTATCTTTAAGCCTTAAGGCACCAAAATATGTTAGATCAAGTCACTTGTATTATTAACCCAAGTGTTGGTTGTTTTAGAGGATTAGAGAAAGAAAGTTTTAAGTTTTTATATCAAGACTTGAGGTTGATTTGGGTGGTAGTTTAAGTATAGAATAATGTAGGAAAAGGGGTTAGATTTACTCACAAAAGAGTAAGGTGGAGATGGTGGTGGTTCATGACGGTGGTGTGGTGGTCCGAGCGGTGGCTAGGTGGTGGTTCGGTCGGTGGCTAGGCGGTGGTGTAGCGGTGGTGGCTAGTGTCGGCTAGACCGAACTAATGGGAGGGAGAGAGTGGAGAGTTGAGGGAGGTAGAAAATGTGGGGAGGTGCAAGGAAAAGTGAGGAGTGGAAGCCTCCATTTATAGTGGGATTTAGGAGGGTAAATTGACCAAAGGATTGTGGCTTGGTCTTAGGAGGTTATTAGTGATAATGGAAGACAACTAAGCCAGTAGATTAATTAGGCTTGTGGGTTTTATAAAAAAATATCTAGATTTTTATAAAGTGTAGGTGATTAAAAGAGATGGTGACTTTTTATAAAAATTCCATGGAGTTAGGAATTATTAAAAGACTAGTTTTTATAAAAAGTTTACATGAAACCACTAATTTTTATAAAGTTTTAGTTTTATAAAAATTACAAGGGTGGTGGACTTTTATAGAAAAATTTGGTTGGGTTTAATCTTTAAAAATTGGGCTTCAACTTGTTGGGCCGAAATATTTTAAGAAAATATAAGTTTGGGCCGGTTGGGCCTTGGGCCGAAAGTGGGCCGAGAGGGTGGGCCGGAGACGGGCCGGATCGGGCCGGGTAACCGGGCCGGTGGTTGGGCCGGAATCGGTTCTCGGTTCGGTTACTGGGCCGGTTAATGGGCCGGCTGATCGGGTCGGGTTACGGGTCGGCGGGTTGGGTCAAAACGCTCGTTGGGTTACACCGAGTCATTGGTAAAATTTTCGGGTCGAACGGATAAGTTTTCGAGACTGTTGGGCCTGACTGGGCCCAACGGGGTTACGGGTTCGAGGTTCGGTTGACGTTCGGATTTTTCTGAGTGGAACGGGTTAAGGAGTTCAAGTCTTGACAAAACTTTTGATGATATAAAAATTTACTTAAATTTTTGACGTGTCGAACAGTCAGTTCGGACACCGGACGGAGAATATATAAAAGTCATATTTTATATATTTTTCTTGTTGTTAAAATTCCACTAAGTCATTAGTGGATTTTCTTGATTTTTGAATTGAACGAAAATCGTTGATACAAACTCGGGAATTAATCAGACGGTTATATATATATATTCTAGTTAACAGGCAGTGATCAGATAATTAACAGATAAAGCACGTATTAACGGTAACGGTAAAAGTCAAAGTAACGGGTTTGACCTGGAAATTTTTACGGGTTGTCACAGATTATATGGCTTTAATGTCTGCATTGGTATCTTCATATTTTGGAGTTATTACTGGTTCAGTAAGTAACGCAGAATTGACAAATGAGGATTATGATCAGATCGATTATGATCATTTGGAAGAAATGGATCTAAATTGGCAGTATGCTATGTTAGTTCGAAGAACGAAGAATTTTTTTAGCAGAACGAGAAAGAAGAGATTAAATCAGGATGGTAAGATTGGTTTGGACAAATCGAAGGTTAAGTGCTACAAATGTTCCGTATATGGTCATTTTGCACGTGAATGTCCAAGTTCCATTGATAATAAATTGAAGACTGGTCAACATGCTCATTTAGTGGTTTAATCTTCAAATCCAGATCTAAAAGTTCAAAAATCATCTCATTCTGTTGAGAAAAACTTGACAGAAATATTTTGGCATCCATATGAATTTGCCTGGAATGCGGATTATGATGTTACACAAATGTCACATGCTCCTATTATTGTTGCTTTGAAAGTTCGTCATGATGATGATAGTCTTCTCACTAATTCTGATTCTAATTCAAGCATATCATTGGTCAAAGAGGTTTTGCCAAAGGTAACTGATAACTCAAAGGTCTAAGAATCTAAACGTTTTGAATGTGTGAAGTTACGTAATAAGAATGCAAGTCTATAGAGAGGTTCTGAATTATCGACTGAAGAGATTGTGGTGCTAAAGAAAGAATTGGAAGAATTTCAGAAGAAATATTATGAATTGGTTCATGTTCATGAAAATGTGATGAAAGAAAAGAGTAAATTAGCTGAAGAATGTGAAAAGGCCAAAGCTGAAGCATTAGATGCAGCATAAGATTTTGAAAATCTATTTGGGAAAAGCTATCCAATTCAACAGAAATATGAAAAAGCTAATGCACTTGTTGTTGTATCTACTGCTACAATTGAGAAACTTCAAACAAAAGTGTCTACATTTCAAGATTCAGATGTTCTTCTTCGAGATAAGAACGAAGGTTTAACAAAGGATGTAGAAATATTTAAAAGAAGTGGGAGAAAGTTACAGAAGAAGTTTTGGCAGAATGTGAGATCAGAAAGTTGCAAACATATGAATATAATGACCTCAATGAAAAATTCATTAATTCACAAAAAGAGGTGTTTGCTGCTCAGCAGAAAATTCCTGAATTAAAGTTGGAAATTCTGGAATTACAACGACAAGTGAAGAATTGCAATTTATCACCGCCTTTGCTGAAACTTTTGTATTAGCAGGATCAGAGTGAAGATAGTTCCAAAGAAAATGATATTCACAAGGTTCCTCAACCAGTGGATTTATCTGAGTTTACTTCTGCTCCTCTTGATCCGAAAGCTGAAATGCTTGATTATTCAAAGTTTGCAACACCAGCTAAGAAAAGGAAGAATAAGTCAAAGAAGAAAGTCACTTTTGCTGACGCTCCAACGTTTGTTTCAAGTTCATCATGTCGAAAAGATGAAAATGTTTTTGGAAAAGCTGAGAAATGTTCAAGTTCTTAATCTGAAGAGAAAGCTGCTAAATCTTTGGTGCAAGAGAACAAGTTGAAGGAAATTAAAGCTAAATTTACTAGAGAAGCCAAAGGGAGAGATGCTTCTGGTTCTCAATCTAAATCTATAAAGGTTTCGGGTTTCAAGCACAAAGGTTTGGGATTTAAACTTAAAGATGTTCCTGTTTAAGCTCAACAATCCAAGAAGAAAGAGAAAATGTTGAAGGTCAAAACTCAAAAGAAATCGCCTCCTCAGCCAAATCAAGTTTTTTATTCTTCTGGAGGTTCTTCATCTGAATTAAAAAGGTCTTCGCGGAGTCAATCTCCGAGGTATGATTCTTATGATGATTGCTTTGATGATTTTAGTTCTGATCATTCATCTTGTTCTCAAAATTCAAAGAACTTATCAAATGCTTTTACATATCGTGAGAGATTTTGTTATGCATGTTGTCAACCTGGAAATCTTACTGTTGATTGTCCGACGACTGCATATATCCACAACACTGCTAAATATGTGGAAAAATGAAAATAGTGTGTTGTTTTTCAAATGTTAAAAATGAAAATCTAAAAATAGTGTTTGTAATTTTTAGGGGGGGGGGGAGAATTTTGAAAAGACAAAAACATTAAAAAAAGCAAAAAGTCAAAAACATTGAAAAAAGCTAAAAGTCAAAAACATTAAAAAATGAGAAATTATATCCGACATGATTGGGAAATGATGGTACATTGGCTGACATTGCCTGACTCATGGATAAAGTAAGTAAAAAAGCCATATGACCATTGTTGGATGTGCTAGGTAGGCTCGGCAAATCAGAAAGTATACAAATGTGATATACATTAAATCTGATGCTTGACCTAGTGGACAACATCTTGTTGCATATTTCATGATATATCAAGAAAAAGATATGTGAAAAGAAAGTCGAGAAGTCACTGTGTATACGTGTGTTTATTTTGCAAAGATTTAAACTTGTTTGATTTTCTTTATTTTCTAAAACGATCAGACTTTCTTTGCGTATTGAAAGATCGAACTGATTGTTGTTCGTTTGAGGTTCTGCTTTATTTTCTTGGTGTTTAGTATAACTCATCGGACTTTCTCTGCGTGTACGGGAGTACCGACCTGATTGTTGTTGGGTTATACAATTTCAACTTGTTTTTATTTTTGTTTTTATTTTCTTATTTTGTTAAATCCGAGGCCTTATCTGCGTATCGAAAGATCGACCTTAAGGTAGACGATTTAACGTTCTTATTTCGTTTTGCATGGAACACAGTTGACTATATCATGTATACAATCTTTATGTGTTAAATCACAAGTGAAATCACAAAGTGTGATATGCAAAACATATCTGAGTATGTCTGATGGTGTGGGGTACACTGGTCAATACAAATTAAATCAATACTTTAACATATCCAGATGTTATGAGTATAATTATGCCTGAGTTTAAAGTTGGACAAATTATATCTGCAATCGACATGGCTTATGTGCTACAATAATCAAAATTGAAGTGTAGTTCAGCATGTTACGTCCAATATGATCCCAAGTCGTTATCTTTCTCACAAAAGACAAAAATAGTGTCTGATTTTGTATTGCATTTTTTTTCTTTATAAAAAATACCAAAAAGATTTTAGGTGTGTTTTGATATAAAGTTTTGAAAATTCAAAAAGATTTTATTTCTTATTTCTTTTTGATTGATCAACACGGAATACGAAATCAATTTCAAAATCAAAATATCTTGGAGTCTCGAAGAGACGTTTTGCGCCAAGATTATTTATGTTAGCAGGTTTCTAAGTGGAAAGAGAACATCACAACTTCAAGTCTTCTGAAGTTGTTGATAAAGAGTTTACATGCGCTGCAATGTCATGTATTCGAGATCAGACTCATCGTTAAGTTGAGACAGAGTTTGATTGAAGATACAAGTTAATGTGAAAGTTGATACTACACATGTCGAGGGGGAGCTTGTTGATGCATAATTCTAGGTCGTCATGTGAAGTATCAAATACAAGACAAAGATGCAAGATTGTGCTGATCCGAACTGAAGGCGAACTGCCAGTTCGGACTCACACAAACTTGTCCGAACTGGCAGTTCGGATGATTGTGATTTAGCTTAGGATGTTCATCCTATAAATAGCTTGTCTTGTATAGAGAATACAACTTCTGGTCATATCTTCTGTGTGTGTTTTCTGTGTAATCTCTCTGTGGTCTAATACAAGTTCTTTTGTATTTACTCCTTGTCTTCATGTTTTACATTGATTTCGATACGACCGAGTAGACGATCCAACGCTCACGCATTTATAGAGATCCACGAAAGATTTCCAACCGAATACTTGGAAATGATAGACACTTCCCCAGAACCCTGGTACGCAGACATAGCAAATTACCTCGCCGATAGAATAGTTCCAAAAGGGTTAACGCATCAGCAATGAAAAAAGTTCTTAGTTGATATGAAGCACTACTTTTAGGAGGAACCATATATTTTTTAAAATGTGTGTTGACCAACTCATTCGAAGATGCGTCTATGGACCTGAGACTGCCAGCATACTCAAACACTGTCATACTGGACCATGTGAAGGTTATCACGGAGCAAACGCCATTGCACGAAAAGTCCTTGATGCTGGATTCTACTGGCCTACTCTGTATAAGGATTCACATAGATGGATATGAATATGTGACGCTTGCCAGCGGGCAGGAAACATCTCAACAAGAAATGAAATGGCACAAATCGTCATTCAGATTTGTGAAGTGTTTTGGCTAAAAATTATAAAGCAAAATTAAGTAACCAAATTCGTTTGTGAGGATTGGTGCCTAGGATGAAAAATTGAGTAAACCAATTAAAATAGTGAAGATTCAAGAAAATGATAGCTGAAAAGTCAACACAACCACCGAATTCCCAGGATGTAAGTATCAACACCTAGATTTATACGAGGGCAAAGCCCTTAATCCTTGGATGTCTCCAAGGATTGTCGGCATAAAAAACCTCGAGCAACGATAACACACGTTGCTGATCTTTTTTCACTGAAAATGTATCGATTACAACTGAATGCGGCTGATTTCTAAGTGTGAGTGTGAGTACAAGTGTAATTGAGAGTAAAAAAGTAAAAAAGAAAAACTAGCCCTAAGCTGCCTTTAAATACATCAATAGCCTAACTAATTGTCCGAGATTCCTGGGATCTCTTCTCCAATGAAAATCGACCGTTATTGACCGAGTTTTCCGGCGTGTCTTCATCTTTACGCGTCTTCAGCTAACGACTTAGCTCACATGACCGTTGCTTGACCTTTTCCACATGGATATGGATCAAACAAAGTTAGAGTAATTTGTTAGTAACAGCGCCCGAGCATGCCGGGTAACCGAGCGTGCTAGGATCAAGTAATATAAACGAGTATTCCCAATATGCATGATATCCTGGGATGTAAATTCGATAAAAGATACCTAGAATGTAGGGTATAATTTTACGGTATAACAATTTCCCCCAAAATTCGCAGTTGTGGATAAGAATTCACAGCTGTGAATTTTCAAAATTGTCGGTGAGTCATTGTACTTGGATCAATCCAGCCACTTATCATGTTTTTAACCGCTCCACGTTCTCCATCCACGTCCCATCGGCTTTGCAACTTCACTTCCCATAAATACCCTCTCTCAGGTCAGTTTTACCCACATTGTTTAGAGAGGTCGCTTCCATTTTTTCTTCTCCGATCAGGTAACCGCTCTCCCTTCTCTTTCAATTTTTGCTTTCGATCATGACCAAGCGACATATTCCCCATGAGTCCGAGGTTGCTCCTGTTGGGGTAGAGGACTTCTATGATCAGAAGTTCTTGCTTAACCCTGAGGAGGAGACATGCACCTTTAACAATAACGATATCGCTGCGGTCAAGGCCTGCGGCCTGCTTCCTATCACCACGGAAATCAGGCCTTTCGACCCTAGGTTGGGGTCTGAATTCTCATCCAAAACCCGGGTCTGTTTCCCTTTAACATCCTTTAGCCTTGGTCTATCTTACCCTTTTACCGGCCTTATCGCCGAGTTCTTCAAGGCCACTGGCCTTTCATATGCGCAAACGCTTCCCGTGGCCTCACGTATCCTTGGTACCCTTAAGTGTCTGAACCGTACCTTCTATGTGACATCCGAGAATTCCAAGGTTAACTTCCGTTAGACAATTCCGTTAGTTACGTTATAAGTGTCAACTTAGTAACTAATGCTTAACTAGGCCGAATACGTCCACGACCTTTGGTTGATCACCGAACCCGCCCATATGTGTTATGTGTTCATTTATTTATAGTTATTATGTGCAATGTGATTTAAATACATGATTTAGTATTATGAATAGCATGACAATTCATGAACCGTGCTTATCTTGCTTAAAAATGTAAACTGGTCACTTTTGGTTTCCAGCGAAACTACGGGCGAAACTATAGTGTCGCCCGGTAGCCAAACCATGGACTTACAGAGCCAGTTTCGCTTGGCCAGCGAAACTGCCAGCGAAACTAGCCCCTGTTATATAAGGACATAAAACCCTAGAAGCCCCATTTCTTGCACCTTTTCTCCAAAAACACCCACACTCTCCTGAAATCTCTGGACCAGCCCCAAGACACACCAAGATCAGCCATCACTTCTGTTGGTGAAGATCATCCATCGATCCTTGATCAAACCGTGAGTCCCATAAACCATTTCTATGTGTTTTCTATGTGTTTTCTATGTGTTTTACTTTAAAGCATGACCAAACCTTCATGAAATCGTGTATGCTTCTGAGATAATGTTTAGGGATGCTAGATCTATCATAAAGTCTGTAACTTTACGTTTGAAATCCATCCATAATGAAGATTTATGCCATTTTAGGTCATTTTAGGTTTAAAATGTGTTTTTGGTGATTTGATGATGAAAACCCATGTTTAAGGTGTTAAAACTTGTTGTTTGATGTTGGTAAATGATTATGCATGCTAGATATTGAATTACATGAAATATGGAAGCTGTTAGGTTGATTTTTAGGCTGATTTGTGAGTTTTTCGCGACCAGCGACACTGCATGTTCTCTGGGCGAAATTATGTAGCGAAATTATGTATATCTTCATCCAGCGACACTATGTAGCGAAACTGTAGTGTCGCCGGGTGAACCAAGTAGACCTGCTCGGACGAAACTACCGAGCGAAATTCCCTGAACGAAAGTTCAAACCAGTTTCGGGCGAAACTAGGCTAGCGAAACTGTGCCAACAGTTTCGAGCGAAACTAGCCTAGCGAAACTGTGTCATCGGGTATTGCCTAGCGAAAGTGCTGCCCGTGCACACAGCGAAACTGCCTAGCGAATCTATACTAGCGAAACTGTGACCAGACCTAAACCCAAACTTGTGCAACTTACTTGAATGTTATGCCATGACTTACATGATTATGCTATGATGAAACATGCTATGATTTCTGTAATATGTGAACCCTTGTTTATGATCAACCATCGGTGTCGTGTGTCGTTATGTCGTGTCGTAGTTCCAACGTGCTATGTTATGGGCCATAGTGACGATAAGTTAATGATTAGACACAAAACTAATACTTAAGACCTAAACGTGTTCATAGGTCTTCGTTAAGCAATAATTGGATTAATTAGCAAGTGTAGCTGAGCAACCTAAGGTGAGTTTCACTAACCCTTTAATTGTGAGCCCGTTTGGGACACAACGAATGAACTTAACGAAAAACAACGCTGACATTTTGAGGTATTACCAAATGGGATACCTGTTATGGAAGTTGGAGTGTTTTATGGGGAGCACTTGCAACTGTCCATCCTTGGGGTTTCAATTGAAATCCGGAAACGACCATTTTGACACTTAAACTCTTTTTAGGATTTCAAATGAAATCCAGAATAAACGTTTTTAATATGACTAGTGTAGGTTAAAGTCTAAACCAAATGATATCACATGATTTCTAAGGATGCCTTAAAAACTTAAAAGTCCTCAATTTAGTACTATTGATTTGAGAAGCGAGGGGATGTTGGGTAGATCTACTGAGGGTTTGACAAACCCTGCTCCGCGGTACACAAATGTGTAACCAACCGGTTGGAGGCCGAACGGAGTTCAATATCAGCCTGTTTTAGTTGTGGGCCTCCCAAAAGGGACACAACTGGAGGCACCAACCATCGGCAAATGCCGAACTCTGTTACGTCAGCTTTCAGCCCTAGTACGACTTCCTTAGTGCATGGAAACCGGATTAGCTACCCGCGATATCGGTTGACCGCTTTAACTTTTACTTAACTAGTGCATATTCGGTAATTCAACACTTGGCAATGTTTTGCAAATCTATTACTTATTTATATGTTGATGAATACGATTATGAGACCGGGCCAATGCATGTCATGCCCACCGTGAACTCACCAACCGTTAGGTTGACACTTGTGTGGTTTTCACTTTTGCAGATCGTTGAGGAGTATCCACTGGAGGTTGGCATGGCGCTTGAAGTTACTTAACTTTATTTTAAACTTAATTTGGGAATTTAAACAACTATTTATGTTCTGTAATTAAAGCACGTGGTTAGTGCTAAGATACTTATGTTTTTATTCCGCTGCGTACTTTTAAAACTGTTTTTATTATGAACATTAACATGACGCCTGCACAACTACAAGCTATGATTAACGAGCACGTGCAAGCCGCTGTGGCAGCCGTCCAAGCTGCGTAGGCCGCTCAGGGTAATTATTATGCCAGTTAAGGCACAAAGCAATTGTATTTTGACCTGTTTAAACTGAAAACCCGAACTATTATTGCATCAGGAAACCACCATCACTGCACGTTTAAGTCCTTCATGGATTGTAAGCCAATGACATTTTCCGGCGAGGAAGGAGCGGTGGGACTCCTCAGGTGGATCGAGAAGTCTGAGAAGGTCTTCTCTATGTGTAACTGCCCTGCTGAGAGCAAGGTGAAATTTGCGACTGGTACTTTCGAGGGAGCTGCTCTCTCCTGGTGGAACGCTGAAATTCAGATGATTGGGGTAAATGCGGCTAACAACATGGATTGGGAAGCATTCAAGGAACTGATTATGGAGGAGTACTGCCCTCGAGATCAAGTCAAGAAGTTGGAAGGAGAATTTCTGAACTCCAAGATGTCTGGATCTGAAATTGAGGAATACACTGCGCGTTACCACGAGTACGCGGTGCTATGTCCGACAATGGTTGATGCTGAATTTAAGCGCATTGAGCGTTATCTGGAGGGTCTCGCACCCCAAATCAAGAGCTTGGTGACAGCCAGCAATCCAACAACCGTGCAACAAGCCATCCGTCTGGCTCATAAGTTAACTGATCAGGAGATTGAGAGGGGTACTCTACCCGCAAAGATCACTGTAAAGACTGCCTTAAGTGGCAAGCGTAAGGCTGAAGAAGAAGCTCCAGCAACTTCTGTGAACAATCAAACTGTCGGGAATCAATCTGGGAGATCCTCTAACTCCCAATATCAGAACAAGCGATCTGACAACACAAGGTCCAATTTCAACAATGGCAGCAACAGTGGGAGTAACAATCGCCAAGGTGGGAATGGAAACTACAAGGGTAAAGCCCCGTATTGTAACAAGTGCGGGAAACACCACAATGGCATGTGTAGCAAGGGCCTGGAATGTGGAAGGTGTGGTAAACTGGGGCATGAAGCCAACAACTGCTGGACCAACTTGCAAAAGTTGAACAACAACGGTCAGAATCAAGGAGGAAATAACAACAACAGGGGAAACGGAAACAACCGCAACGGGCAAGGAAACAATCAGAACAACAACAATGGTGGAGCCCGTGGCTGTTATGAATGTGGTGCTCAAGGCCACATAAGGAAGAGATTGCCCGCAATTGCGCAGACAAGGGAATGGTAACAATGGCAACGGTGGAAACCAGGGCAACGGAAATGGTAACGGTGGGAATGGTAATGGTGGAAACGGAAATGGTGGAAATGGCAGAGGAAGAGCTTTCGTCATGGGTCAAGGAGAAGCTCGCAACGATGCCAATGTGATTAACGGTAAATTCATCTTAAATGGTTTCTTCGCTACTGTATTGTTTGATTCTGGTGCTGAAAGAAGTTTTATTTCCACTAAATTTGCTAAGTTGATTAATGCTAAACCAATTGCCTTAGATGCTAAGTATGTGGTAGAGCTAGCAAATGGTAAACTTCATGATACGACTCAGATAGTTAAGGACTGTAAGTTAGAACTAGCTGGCCATACGTTAGGAATCGATCTTATGCCTTTCCCGATTGGTAGTTTTGATGTCATAGTAGGAATGGACTGGTTATCTGAAAACCGAGCCGAAATTTTATGCCAAGAAAAAGTGGTTCGTATTCCACTCAAGGACGGTGAAGTGTTAACAGTTCAAGGCGAGAAAGGTGGAACAGTAACCGGTATTATTTCGTTTCTCAAAGCTCAAAAGTGCCTTCGTAAAGGTCACTTCGCGATCCTTGCAAACGTCACCGACACGACACTTCCCGAGCGCAGAATCGACGACTACCCGATAGTCCGCGACTTCCAAGATGTATTTCCTGAAGATCTGCCTGGTTTGCCTCCATTTCGACAAGTCGAGTTTGGAATCGATTTAGCTCCTGGAGCCGCTCCGATCGCACGCGCACCTTACCGTTTGGCGGTAAGCGAACTCAACGAACTCTCCGCACAACTTCAAGAGTTACTCGACAAAGGATTTATTCGTCCAAGTTCGTCTCCATGGGGAGCACCGGTATTGTTTGTTAAGAAGAAAGATGGAACGTTCCGAATGTGTATTGACTACCGAGAGCTTAACAAGGTTACGATCAAGAATCGGTATCCACTTCCTCGAATCGACGATCTCTTCGACCAACTGCAAGGTTCAAGCTACTTCTCAAAGATTGATCTACGGTCTGGATATCACCAACTTCGTGTTCGTGATGAGGATGTCCCCAAGACTGCTTTTAGAACTCGGTATGGTCATTACGAGTTCCTAGTTATGCCGTTTGGGCTAACTAATGCGCCTGCTGTATTTATGGATTTGATGAATCGAGTGTGCAAGCCGTACCTCGATCAGTTTGTGATAGTTTTCATCGACGATATTTTAATCTACTCCAAGACAAAGGAAGAACACGAGAGACACCTACGACTTATCTTGGAATTACTCCGCAAGGAACAGCTTTACGCCAAGTTTTCGAAATGCGATTTTTGGATTCGCGAAGTCCAGTTTCTTGGACACATTGTTGATCAGAATGGAATTCATGTCGACCCAGCTAAAGTGGAAGCTATCAAGAATTGGTCTACTCCGAGAGCGCCGACCGAAATCCGACAATTTTTGGGACTAGCCGGATATTACCGAAGATTCATCAAGGGTTTCTCGCAATTGGCTCAACCCTTGACGGCTTTAACGCACAAAGGAGTGCAATATAGATGGGGTGAAAAAGAAGAACACGCGTTTCAAACTCTTAAAGACATGTTATGTTCAGCTCCGATTCTCGCGTTACCCGATGGGGTTGACGACTTTGTAGTTTACTGTGATGCATCCATCCAAGGACTCGGTTGCGTGTTGATGCAACGGGACAAAGTGATTGCCTATGGGTCCAGGCAACTGAAGGACACTGAGAAGAATTATACAACGCATGATTTGGAATTAGGAGCCGTTGTTCATGCACTCAAGATTTGGAGACATTACCTCTACGGAACAAAGTGCACAATATTTACCGACCACAAAAGCTTACAGCACATCTTTGAACAAAAGGACCTCAATATGCGACAACGACGGTGGGTCGAGCTACTGAATGATTATGACTTAGCGATTAAGTATCATCCGGGAAAAGCCAATGTTGTGGCTGATGCCTTAAGTCGGAAAGAGTACGAAAAGCCTCGACGGGTACGAGCGCTGCAACTTACCATTCACACGGGATTGCCGGATCGGATCCGCGATGCCCAACGAGAAGCTTTGAAAGAAGAAAACTTCGCAGCTGAAGCACTGCGTGGTGTAGATGGAAACTCCGAAATTAAGTCCGACGGACTCAGGTATTACAATGATAGAATTTGGGTTCCTTTACTTGGAAATCTCCGTGAGCTCGTGATGGATGAGGCTCACAAGTCAAGGTATTCGGTGCACCCTGGATCGGACAAAATGTACCAAGATTTGAAGAACTTGTATTGGTGGCCGAACATGAAAGCCGACATTGCGCGATATGTGGCTAAGTGTTTAACGTGCTCAAGAGTCAAGATTGAGTACCAAAAGCCTTCTGGATTATTACAGCAGCCAAAGATCCCAGAATGGAAATGGGAGGATATCTCCATGGATTTTGTAACAGGATTACCTCATCGATCTAATCGACCAGATGCGATTTGGGTTATCATTGATCGACTAACCAAATCTGCACACTTTATCCCAATGAGAGAAGGTGACAATATGGACAAGTTAACAAAGCTGTATATCGATCGAATTGTGACAATTTTGTTGTGGAGTCATTGGTGCACAGAACTCATGAGGGATACCTTTACCGACTAGATATGTATCTAGTTTTTTGTTTTTGAACTCAGTTCCATTGTCAGATCTTATCCTTTGGACTTTTAAGTGCATAAGTTTTTGTATTCTTCTTATAAAGTTATTGATAAGATCTGTAGTATCAATTTTTGATTTTAAGAATTTGACCCATGTGTATCTGGAGAAGTCATCCACCATAACTAAGATATACTTTTTTCCACCAAGACTCTTTGTGCTTATGGGTCCACAGAGATCCATGTGGACTAGTTCAAGTGGTTGACTTCCAAATATTTCTTGAAGACTTTTGTGAGAGGCCTTTTTCATTTTGCCCATTTGACAGGCTTCACAGATTTTTTCGAATTTTGAGGATATGGTGGGAAGACCATTTACCATCTTTTTATTTGCTAGCTTAGCAATTGTTCTGAAGTTTAGATGGGATAGTCTTCTATGCCAAAGCTCGGACTCTTTGTAAGAAGATTTTGACATTAGGCAGAATGACTCATTTGAAATCAAGTTTTTTAAGTTCACAAAATATAGACTCTGATTTATTCTTTTTCCTGTTAAGTAAACTTTATTGTCGTTTAGTCCTACATGCTCACACTTGTTGGAGTAAAGAGTAAGTTTGTACCCTTTATCACAAAGTTGACCAATGCTTAACAGATTGTATTTTAGTCCTTAGACGTGTGATACATTTTCAATGGTGACTTCACCATTAGTAATGGTTCCACAACCAATGGTTTTGTATTTTACACTGTCACCAAAAGTGATGGATCTACCTTTCTCTTTACATAGTTGCTTAAAAGATTTATTTCCCAAGTCATGTGGGTAGAGCATCCTGAATCACAAGTACCAAATTTGTTGTACATGATGCTCTTGACCCTTAGTTTGAGATTCTGGGTTGTTGTGAGTTTTCTTTTCTATCATGAGACATAAAAGTGGTTAAAGATGTTCTTCTTTATGCCTTTTTTATTTCAGGAAATTCGATTGCAGGACAATGGGATCTTTTGGCTATGCAACCCAGCAGGGAATTGTCAATTCTTTTAGAAAGTTGGTAATGGATGTTTTCCACTGTGGGTGCTTCTCCCTGGCTAGCACAGGAGATTTTGCCAAGGAGTCAAGAGCTATCCCATTGTTCCAGAAAATAGACATTTTAATCAGGCAAAAGAACGTTAAAGAGCAAGATCTTTGAATATTGGTTATTCAATCTGCTCTGATACCAATTGTTGAATTGTTGGGTCCCGTGAGGGTCTCTTTAACAATGTTGGCACAATTTGATTTAGACAAGATAAACGAGTTGCGGAAAGTAAATCAAATTGGAAGACAACAATTCATAAAAAGGGTTTTTTTGTATATCTCAAATGTAAATAATGGTTTACACGAGTTTATAGTATAACAATGTATTAACATAAAGAACTTTTCTACGGGAGTAGGTTGTAATTGCTTTGAGAAGCTTGTGAATTGTTTGCTTGTTGTCTTGCTTTCTTTGGTGAAGTCCGCTTGCTATTTATAGTAAGTAGTGGCAAGTTGCAAGCGAATAATGTGGTTAAGGACGGTTGAATTAGAAGTGTGTATATAGAGATAAATTGAGGATATTCAATTTATCTCTTTTCAACTGTCTTCAACTACTTCCGTGTTTAATGCCAAGTTGGTTTTCACTTTTACTTGTTCTTCACACAAAGGCAGAATTGTTCTTCTCGTAAACTTTATCTTCTGATAGTTCAGAACTGCTTCAGGACTCTTCTTTGAAGACTAGTATTGCTTCCCATTAGAAGCCTTCTACAGAAATGAGGATTTATGTAGAATCTGGTCTGTATAGAACTACTTCGGAAATTCCGGAGTAGTTCTGTACGAATACAGAAATCAGTAAATCGTACAGATGTTCATATCCTTCTCTTTTAAGGATATATCTTATCTTTTCTTCTAATACTTGACTGTTTTCTGTTACATTTACATTGTGTTCCAACAAAGGTGCAAGAGTGCAACCACATGTGGTTGAATGAGATTGTGAGTGCTCCCAGAATCAAAAACGACACTAACCGGCCGGTTATGGATGTAAACGGTGAGCCGCATCGAAGTCGACACAAGGAAACCGAGATACAAGGCTGGCGTGCGGCTGAGAAATTGGAGTCTATCCTCGAGTAGGGTCAGAGGTGACGAGGGGGGGGGATCGATAGAATTGTCGGCTATTAGGAAAAATTTGGGGGGGGGGGGGGTTGCAACGATGACCGGGGGTGTAGTTTTCGGAACAATGAAAGCAGATACCAGCCGTGCGACGCTGCTGAAGCTGGTCCAGGGTGAGACGGGCGGTGGGAAGTGGTGGGGCAGGAGTCGGCGAAGCCGGCAACATCATCGTGGTAGTCACCAGAAGTGGGAGCGGGGCAGGGGAAACCGAGTTGGATGTGGATTTGTCCTCAACGAGTTTCACCAAGCCAACGGCTTGCTGAAATGAAGTGCGTTTGAGGACACACAACTTTTATGGAATATCGAGTCAAGGCCGGAAGTAAGGCATCCGGTGGAAGTCCGATAGTGAAGTTGCTAAGGCGTTCAAACTCTGCGACATAAGCCGTAACTGTGGTGGATTGGGTGAGTTTGAACAATACGGCTTGGTGATTAGTGTACGA
>JBCNJP010000023.1:74154488-74204438 GCA_039602395.1 Deinandra increscens subsp. villosa | reverse complement strand
ACTTTTGAATCTTTGGGTTCATAAATAGTTGGTGGTGGCACAACAATTGAAGGTTTCAAAATGTTTGATTGGTCAGCTGATGCAGAAGTGCTTGCATCAGTGACTTCAGTTTTCTTTGACTCAATAGTGTTTTCAAAACTTGACTGTGATGAGGTGTCATCAACAGTAAGACTAACTTTACAGTCTGTTTTTAAAGCTTCAATTGGTTTGATTGCTGGTGAATATTCAATTGGTGGCTCAACATTGTTGTACCCAATACCAGCTTTACCATACATTCCACCCATCCATAACTTCTCAGCCTTTCTATTTGCAGTTTGAAATTTGTCACAAGTAAACAAAGCATCTTTTAACTTGATATCAAAGATATATCAACCTCAGCCTTAGCATCTTTGGTTTCATTTCTTGATTTCTCAAGTTTGGACAGCAAATCATCAAGCTGTGTTTCAAGAACTGAGTTGGTTTGTTTTAACTGTTCATACTCTTTGGTTAAATTTTCAATTTTTAAAATGTAGGATGATTCAGTTTTCTTAAAACATTCCTTTAACTCATTTAGGTTTGAAACTTCATCAATCAAATCAGTGTTGTGATTTCTGTATTTTGCCACTTGTTCAATGCAAGCAGGGCTGCATAGGTTTTCTAAAACCTTTTCAGGAATAGAATTTACCATATCTGAAGTGGAGTCTTGTTTGGCCATCAAAGCATGATTTATTGGCTCAAACTCAGCAACGAAATCTTCCCATTCAACACATGAGGTTTGATTGGCAACAACAGCAACCACATTCTGGTGGTTTTGACTTCCGGCTGGTTTCGGTGGGGTGGGTTGATGACCTGAGTTGTGACCAGAATTGTTGTTGTTGGAATTGTTTCCACCATGATTTTTCATTTGGACATGACCCTGATTTTGTCCTTCTCTTCTTGGCTGTGGGCATTTATTTGCAAAATGACCAAGTTGGTGATAGTTGTAGCATTTCACCTTGCTTTTATCTAGGCCTATGTGAGCACCTTTTTCTCCTTTGTAGGTTCTACCAGTTCTTTTTGTAAAACCTTTGAGCCCTGACAGACACCATAGCAAGTTAAGTCAAGATATCCATTTCTTCCAAATCATCAGCACCTATACACTCAAGGTCTTCACGAATGAAACCTTGGTATGAGTCAGTTGCTACATGAGCATTGTGAGAGTTGTCAAACATGTTTGAAAAACTCTCTTGACACCTTGGTGTCTCAGGGAAACTGACAATAGGTGTCTGGTATGATGATGAGTTTGAAGATCTTTGATTGTGAAAATCAGTAGTTACTAGTGCAGTTGAAAACAACTGAGTTGACTCAGAAGATGAGTTTTGTTTAAGGTTTAGTTCCATTTCATAAGCACTGAGTATGCCATGAAGTTCACTAAGTCTCATCTTTTTCAAATTTTTACATTCCCTGATGCTAACAGTATAAACTGTCCACACAGAAGGTAGGGAACATAGAAATTTGCTGTTTACATCTACCTGGTCTAGTTTTACATCTACTTTTTGCAGTTCATCAAGTAGGGAAACAAATCTTAAGTACTGGTTTGTCATTGATTCACCACTTTTGAAAGTAAAGTTCTCATATTTATGTTTTAAGATATCTTTCTTGTTTTCTCTTACTTCACTGGTTCCTTCATACATTTCACTTAAGGCATTCCACAGGTCAAATGCAGTTTTGTATCCTTTAAACCCACTCAAAATGGAATTAGCAAGTGTAGCTTGTAGAGTCCAATATGCCTTATAGTCAAATTCGAGAGCAGCATAGTCAGAATCAACCATGGGTGAGTAAGGTCCTTCAGTAAAAGATTTCCAAATACGACGGTCTAAGACTCCTAACAAACCCTTCCATCCTGAGTTTCCAGATACCATTATCATCGGCAGTAATGAGACAAGGTAGTATTTGCAGTGAATCCCCCAGATTAGGTAGTCATGCATTACGACAGGAACTCCTAATATCTCTGGCAAATACAACCCTTTTAAGCATGTCTTCGCATGTACCCGCAGTAGCATTCAAGTAATGCCCTTTGATTTCACCTGTTTCAGCAGGAGTGAACATTGGTGGTTTGTTGGCACTGCCGTTTGAAGATCCTAAACTTAGGTCATTCATTTTAAAAACCTTTATAAAGAAAATAATAACAAAGCTTGTAAAGTAGGCAAGTAGAGTATCGAATTTGAAGCACTGAAAGTCTTCAAAGTAAGAGCCAACGCTCTGATACCACTTGTAGTATCGTTGTTAGTTATGATTAAACTAAAACAATAACCCTCTACTTGTAAATATAACCCTGCGGAATTAAAGTTATACTTCACTTTACTCTAGTAGATTTTGTTCTCTTGTATTAGGTAGTGTTTGATTTGCATAAGTATAGTAACAACGAAGTAAGAAATACTCGGCACTATTTGCATTAACTCAAAGTTACACTATTACAAGGTGATTGAGAACCGTGTGTAAAACTAAGAGCTAACTATGCTATATATAGTGCAGATGAGATCAATGACAACCATTGATCTCAAACGATCTAATCTAAACCGTTTAATACAAAGTCAAATACAAACTACCAAAAGCATAAACTTCAACAATTGGAATAACTTGCGTGTGTTCAGCATCATACTACTTTTGGAGAGCGGCTTGGGTAGATTTAGAAGCAAACGAGAAGCTTTTGCAGGATTGGACTTGCTGAAAAGACATCTCAGGAAAAGTCCGGTTGAACTCATTATCTGGTGGATAATCGAGTTCACCCGGAATATTCGCTATCTGACAAAATTGCTTCTTCCGCTTGAACTCCCAGTTCCGCTTGAAGTTGGCTTGAAGTTGAGAATTCCACTTCAACTTCAACTTCAGCCTGAACTTAACAAAACAGGATTTCAGCTGGAAATCTCCTAAGCGAAATATTCCTTACATATATCTTCATCGTTTCTCGATCTCGTTCCGACTTTGTACCGATCAGCTTTCATTAACCCTCATAAAAACTCAGTTTCCAGCACTTTAAGAGTTTAAGCTCTTGGTACCTTGAAACACAAAACCGTGAAAATGTAATGAAATCCAACCGTTATTGTTAATAAAAATAGTAAATTAATAACAATAACGAACGACACTTTGGACTAACATCAATAGCCTAAGGAATAGTAGTTTCATGACATTTTTTTTTTAGTTTTTATGAACTTTGAGGCTATAGTTTTGTATCACAAAATCAGGGATAAGGGATGGTGGGATGGTTCGGTTCTTCACAAACACACGCAAAGAGGGAAGGGAGAGCTCTCTCTCTGTATCCCGGCGACTTTTTCCGGCGAAGCTTCCAGCCGCAATCACACCCACCTGACAGTGGTCCGATGGCGGTGATATGTCGGTCTTTAGACTGCCATGACATTTGCCCTTGAAAACCACTTGATATCACTGCTTTTTTTATGAGCTGTCTCTCTGTTCTACACCTTAAACCATACCATATGTAACTTTTCATCTTTCTTTCTGTCGCAAGTTGGATCTCCGATGTCCTTTTTGTTGCTATGGTTCGCCGGTGTTGATTTTTACCTGACGATCGCGTGTAGCTTTGGGTGTGTATGTTGCCGACATTTTTCGCTTGCCGCTGAAGCGCGTGACGTCCATTTCTGGACGCCGCATTGCCGGCCTTTATGCTCGTTGGCTTTATGCATTGCTGGTGTTCTTTCTTAAGGTTGTGATGTTTTCTGGTCTCCGGTGTGGCGTTAATCGCAACCATGAGTCGTCAGATCTGAGCCGCTTATGTTGGTTTTTGGGGGGTTTTCACTTCAATTGGAGCTTTGTAAAGTGCAGGTTCATTTAACTTTATTTTACTGAATCGATATGAAGAAAGTAGTTGAAGGAATAGAAAAAAACAAAGCAAAGAAAATCTAAGGTTTTTTGCTTTGATTTGTAGTTGTTTGTATTTGCACTTTGTAGGAACCTTTTTGGTGTTTATGATCTTTTACATGTATCTAACCTAATCTCTTTTTACTTTACTGCAAAGAAGTGTGCATAGTTTAAGATTTTCCTCTATATCAGGTATGTTAGTGATATTAAAAGGAAAAAAGTAAATTAATGGTTTAGGTAATTTAAAAATGAGTCTTTTTTATTACAGGTAAAAATGGGTAAGTGAGTTTTTATTAACGGAAGTTCTTAAACTATGTAGGGTTTTTTTTAATTGCATATTAGAGAAAATGGTTTAGGTAATTTAAGCCTGTGAGTTTTAGGTAAAAATGGTTTTAGGTAATTACCTACCCCATAATTATTATTGTCATAATTTTTATTAGCGGAAGTTCTTATACTTTGTAGGGGATTTTTTTTTATTGCATGTTAGAGACCATGGTTTAGGTAAACTAGAGACCATATCTAATATGGTTTAGGTAAAAATGGTCAGTGAGTTTTTATTGCAGGTAAAAAGGATAAAAGTAAGTTAATGATTTAGGTAATTTGAGTCATGTATCTAACCAAACTTTTTGACTATTGAAAAATAACAAACCCCCTGTTATCTAACCCTCTCATTGTTGACCACATAAATAGTATAAATGGTTCTTGGTTAATTGACATAATTATTATTTACATGTGCAGGATGCACGAGTACATGCTTTGTCAATATGGGTTATTAATTATACGGTTGATTTAAGATGATCTGAGTATTAAGACTATGCTACTGTTTTTGTCTTGGTCATCTTAAGTTTGTGGTAGGATATATATTTAAGAAACCTGATTTGAGATTGTGAGAAAAGTGATTAGATTGGTAAAGTCATTTACATGGGCTGAAGAGGTCGTATCATGTGTTTCTCTAAGTTCATCTTCTTTATTTGTTTGCAGGTCTCGTGCTTTGGTTGTGTTGCAAGTTTGAAGGCACTATATATTTTGTTATATACCTGCGATTTTATACGTAAATATTAGTTTGGATAGAGTTATAGAATTAATTTTGCCCCATATACTATTTATATATTGCCCTATAGTTTACATGTGGGCATTTGGGAGGATATGATGTGAGGTTTAATTTATAAACATTAGTGTAGGTTCTCAGTCACGGGTTAGCGAGTCAAAGAGTTAAGGAGTCAATAATTACTTTGGTTAGGGAAGATACTGAATGCTGGTGTTCTACTTACTTTTGGCCTTAAAAGATTTACACGATGGTCTTTACTATACTTTCAATTTGTGTGTTATCTAATGTCCTGTTCTTTATTAGTTTGCAGGTGAAAATTTTACTGCAAGTGACCAACACCGTAAGCACTATCTATTCAGCCGCAAGAGGTGCAACATTTTATTCCCAATGATCAACACCATAAGCATTTTACTGAAAACTAAAACAAACGTCACCGCAATACGCGGCGGGTGATCTCCACCTTGTTGGATATAATAAATGTAACAACCACCCCACCACCCCCCCCCCCCCTCTTTCCCTTCAATTTGATATTCCGACACAAGAAATAAAAAGAATCATTAGCCCAAATAAAAAAATTGGATATAATAATTGTAACAAATCGGACATCTTCAATTTGATATTCTGAAGATGCCACACGTGGATAGTTCGTTTACAAGATAATCATGTTGGAACACTAACAAACCTTTTGTGAATATGTCTGCTAGTTGCTTGTTAGAATCAATCCCTATAGTCTTGATGACACCCGTAGAGATTTTCTAAAGAAGGAAAAAGATATCAATCTCAAAATGTTTCATTCTTTCATGAAACACAGAATTCGCAGCGATGAAAATAGCGGCACTGTTATCGCAGAGTTATCGCAGAACATGTTGAGAGGAAGGGTAATGGGCACCTGTAGTTCTTTCAAGATGTTTACCGGTCAAGACATTTCACATGTGGTCGTGCACATAGACCTGTATTCGGTCGCCACAGACAACGTTGAGACTTTTACCTTGCTTCTTGCTTTTCCATGAAACAAGGGATTGCCTAAAGAAACACAAAAATTAGTGAGTGATAGACATACCATCTAGATTTACGGCATTTTCCCAATCAAATTTAGCATAGTCTCGGATGTTGAGGTTTGAGCCTTTGCTAATAAGAATACCTTTTTCAGGAGCCTTCTTTAGATATCTAAGCAATCAAAAGGCAAGTTGCAAGTGAAAATTTGTAGGTTTATGCATATTTTAGCTCAATAATGACATAATATAGGAATATCAGGTCAAGTGTGAGATAGATTAATTTGCAGAGCAATTTTTGAAACTCACTGATATTGTTAAGATACGACTCATCATTTTTGCAAAAACTTGTGACAACATGGTGTTGTTCAATAGGGGTATTAACAGGTTTGCACCCACTAAGACCAAATTCAGCAAGAAGATCAATGCCAAGTAAATTTTTAAACACACCCAAGTCTTTTACTATAAATTAACTTTGTTTATTTCTTGCATGTCACTTCTAGTAATAACAATATCATCAACATAGACAAGCAATATCACAAGAAAATAATTTTTTGTTCTAACAAAACAAGAACTAATCGCACTTGCTTTGAATAAAGTCACATTCAATTAGCACGTCGAAAAGTTTTACATTTCACATAGAAGGTGATTGTTTTAAACCATATAGAGACTTATATAGCTTATAGACCTTAGTTCATGTTGAGAGAAATGGTCATCAGGTAGGCACATAAAGACTTCTTCATTTATATTACCGCAAAAAAAAAGGCTTTGTTAATATCAAGTTGAAACAGGGGCTGCCTTTTCTCTACAAGAAGAGTTACAACACCTCGAACAATATCCATTTAACAACCGGCGAGAAGGTTTTGTCAAAGTCAATACCTTCTTGTTGACTCTACCCTTTTGTTAAAAGTCTAGCTATATATCTATCGATCTTCCTCGCGGATTTATATTTAACTTAGTAAATCCATTTGCAACCAATAGATTTTCTACCCTTAGGGATGTAAGTGCGTCCATGTGTCATTTTTGTTCAAGGCCTCCATCTCTTTATTCATGGCATTCATCCAATTACTATCATTTTCTTTTTGCTTCAAAATAGTTTTTTTTGGTTCAATAGATTTGTTTAGACTTGAAGCAAAGCATTGATTTTCAATGGACATTTTAGAGCTGTTAACTAGTCGTTCCATCCCATATTTAATCTTTTCCTCAATAATAGAATCATTTAACTTTCTTGGTGCAGTGGAGTTTCGATTCGACCTCCTAACAAGGATACCAAGGTTGTTAATGCACTCAGGGGTTCAAAGATGTCATGGGTAGGTTCGGAACCGTCGGCCCCACCTATGTTTTCAGTAATCCCTTGAGGCTGCTATGTGACAGCCTCGCCATCAGGGGAGTGATGTTGGCTAATAGGCTGCTGATAAATACTAGTTGTGACAAACTCAAAATTTAACCTTCATATATTTGCTAATTAATCTATTGTTTCTAGTATTATGTGTTAATTAATTGTTATGACGATAAATTTAATTTTTACTTTTTTCTAATTACTTGGGCGTAGATATTTAATATTATATTTTATTTTAAAGGACATTAGGGGATTTAATATTCAAAATAAATATTTCTTTAAATATCTATTTACTATTCACCTCGTCTCTCGCATTTTTAGGTAACTTTTTATTTATAAAAAATACATGTTTTTAGTATTGGATGGCACTCTTTAAACTCGTATCCTTCGTATTAAATTTTATTTATGTCTCTCTTGAACCTGTTTTTATTATTAGGAACACTCGAAAAACCCGATCACCAGTCTATTCCTTCGATCCTTATCTGAATATTATTTATCCGGCTCTCATTTATATGTTTAGTCGAATACCCTAAACCCGTTATTGACCCGTCACCTTTGGATGAAGCTTTTTTGACTCGATCCAACCCGGTCTTCTCTCCCTTTCAACGGTTGTACCACAACCGCATCATCCTCAGCACCATTTTTCATCATTTCCATCAACTCAAGAATCCACCTCCATCAAATCACCTATGTCTTGCAAAATATCTCCATGATCTCTTTGTAATCTTTTCATAATCTTCATCTACATACCTTTATTAAATCAAGATCAAGTATATCTTACACCATAGTTAGATGATTACATGTTGTATGTCTATTATGAGGTACTCATGTAATTATGTGATGAAAACGTGTGTGGTAGGGAAGTAAAAGTTGGATATAAAGTACATGTGGGTGTTTAATAATATGCTAAGTCTAAATATGACAATTAGGCATATGAGCATTTTATTTATGTTGAAATTATAAGATGGGTTTGCAAAATGATTCTAAAGTCATGTTGGTTGGAGTGGATATTCCAACGATAGTAATTCTATATAATGAGTCGTTCTAATGATGTTGACGTGTGACACAGTAAGTGAAGTACCCAAGTTGTAGGCCGAGAAAGATTACATAAAGGACACTAGCAAACGGTGTCCATTGTAAAAAGGGAAGTGAAGGTATAGGCTTATCACTCTTGTTTGTATGATTTCATAATCAAGGTATGTGAGAAAATATGTCACTGAGTAATTGTCTAAATTGTTATAACTAGCACGAATTCTTTGTGATTGAAATGCTAGTAAAACAACCATAAGGTAAGTTGCGGTTGTCAAATAAAACAGTGGAATTGAGGGGATTTTGTATATGGAAGTATACTAACTAGTAAATGAGGAAATCCTGAAGTTTATGGACACTTAGCTTTCCTTGCAAAGTGTTAATCATCTAAATGGATCAACGGGTTGAAATTTGGTTCCTTATAAAAAAACAATTATATTAGTGGTGGATTGATCTATTATGATGGATTAATATGACTAAAAAGTGGTTGCAGGTGAGTTGGAAGGTACCCGGGTTGATCCGGAACCTTGGTTGCGTATAAACCAAAAATCTAGAAAATAGCTCGAAACAAGGCAAAAATTAGCTAAGTATGGGATGTAGGTCAAAAAGGACCGAATGTCCAAACGGCCGTTTTGAGCTACTGTTAGCCGATTTCGTGATTTCTTTTTATTTAGTTATTGTTTATGTTTTGACCACTCGGGTCTAGTTGAATGCTTAAAAAATCATAAACACTATGTTGGTGTTTATAATAGGTCATGAATAGGAACCGGATAGAATGCGAGTAAGCTAAGGCAAACGTCGTGAATAAGAGTATATATGCGGTTAGGGAATTGTGAAGGACCAAACATATGGAAGGATGACGCGGAATATTAACGTCTTCATAAGTTATTTCCGGGTCTTGATCTGAAGCAAATAGAGTGGAAATTCAGGTCTTCGAATTTGGATTGTACGTAATAAGAACTGGCAGATAGATCACTCTTTATACTAGTGATCAAACCATACACTAGGAATTCAAGTTGAGCTGTTTTGTGTTTAATGGAGTACATCAAGTGGGTGTACATGCTGATTTGAAAATTAACCATTGGATTTTTTCGGTTATGGGATCACTTGTGAGACAAGTGATTAAGTCTTGATTTTTTAAAGTTGAGTCGTACCATGTTTTGTTGAAAAGTCTATGTACAAGTTGTTTTAAAATCAATAGTTGCGTCTCCATAAGATAAGTTGTTCTTTTTTTTTAAAAAAAAAAACATAGGACCTATTTTCCGCTGCAAACTTTAACCCAACTGTGTGATTTTAAAGAAAGGGTGTTGCAATTCTTCTCTTCTTGTACTTACTCTCCATATTAGTTTACCTTCGAGCCAGTTAGGGTTTTCTAGTTTTTAGTCTTTGAACTTTGTAAGAACATCAACTTAATGAGAATTTGTTTAAAATTTGTCTATAAGCTACTCATTTTCTATTAAGCAAATAATTAAAGTCATGCTAATGCTTGGTTAAACTCTTATACTCACTTGGAGATAAACGAACCTTTGGTTGGTTAGTAAAATGAATTTACGTACTCACCTTAAGGTAAGTACGAATGATTTTATGAAAGATCTTTTTAATTGAAAGTTAATTATTAACCTTTTTGAACAAACGTGCCTTGCGTATTGTAGACCATTTGAGGAATCGAAAGATCATCAGTCGAAATTGTGACACCCGACTGTGGGGCGATGGATAATCCTAACGATGACTCGCAGCCCATGCAAAGCAAAACGTTCGTGAGTTTTATCTCTATGTAACACGACTTTCACGCTAACTATATCCTGAACGTATTGGTTGGAATTGCGGTTCGTAATATTTTGTCACTTCACAGAAGTCGGTGAGATACGGGATAGTGAACTTGGCTTTGGTTACGACCGTCCATGCCTGCGCGAAAGCGGTGCATGGAGGAAATGGACCTTAGTCCCATTTTAAAAATAATTTATATAATAAATTAATCTGATGCGTGGGTTGTTCCCCTGCTGGTTCATGACAACAGATTCGAGTATAGCGGCACCGACGACCCATCGGGCCCAATAACCATTTTGCATTCACGTTCACTTTGTTTGTTGCTTCCAGATCGGTCTTCTCAGATCCTTACGGGGAGACGAGAAGGAACGTGAGACAGGGTTCCAGGCTAAAAAGCGGCCTTCCACATCTGATAAGTAACTATCTTAAGGCGAGTACCTAAATCCATTCTACCAAGCCAACCACTGGTAAGTTCCCCCAAGTGATATTATCCTCTGATTGATTAAACCTAAAACCCCATTTTATTTATCTGATTTAATTTTCTTTAATTAGTTTAACCAATCCTTCCTCACATATTATTAAACCTGGCTAGGTTGTTAATAAGAATTTATCTTCAAAAGCTTCATTTTCCTTGTGTCCTTGAACGACCCTTGATCAACTTGCCACTACTATACTGCTCCACGATGGGTGCACTTGCCCGTGTTATGTGGTGAAATAGTAGTCATAGTTAATCAATGTTTTATAAATTTAAAAGCTTCCTCATAAAAGGTGTTACTAAAACTGTCTTATTTTATATACACCACACGCACATCAAACTTTTTGGCGCCGTTGTCATGGACACAAACGAGGATTTTTGAAGAAAGATCCGAGTGAAGGTTTAGCCCTTTTAAATTTTTTTTTCTCTTTTTATGTTCTTTAATTTTTTGTAATCTCTCTCTCTCTGGATCTCTTTTACACTTTCTATGAGAAATATTCAAAGATGGATCCAAACCCTGAGGATTATTTTGATTATAGAGATGAAAGACCCCAATCTATATGGTGTCAAATCTGTGGTGGACTTCATCTAAAGAAAGGACTTCTCATTCTCTATATTCTCCTCATAAGAAAGGACTTCTCATTCTCTATATTCTCCTCATATGAGCATGATAGTATCTATATATTGCCAAAATCATAATGAACAAAACCAAACGACTTGGCAAGAAAATACTAGAAAGTCGTTTAAAGAATAAGAACCCATACCTTCATTTTCAACTCCCTGCCATCATGGCTATTTCTCTTTTTGTATGCGGTGCACTAAATACGATAATGAAGAAACGAGCATAATTGAACAACCACCACAAACAAAAGACACTTCTTATGACCAACCTGAAATATACCTCGATGAAGAAAAAACAAAAATCAATGAACACTTAAAGGTTGTCGAGGAATATTTTTCACAGTTAAGTTATTAAAAAGAATAAATAATCATCAAGGAAGTACCACCGGATGATAAACCACACGAGATTCCCAACCCCTCTTGTTATTTTGACTCAAAGGAATTGGACACAACACCTTTGACTCAAGATACATCTCCTCATGTTGATAAACTAGACGAGAAGAAATCGGAAATGGAGCTACCGAAATAGACTCTCAACCAAGCTCTCAGAGGTAATGATCAGAAACTCTTGCTAAATCAGGTATGCATTTCTAAGCCATCTCTGGAAGATCTTTCTAACATTCCAAAGCATGCAAGATTTTTCAAAGATATGTTTACGTCGCCTAGGTTAGAAGAAATGTAGTATGTTATTTTTACTATAAGTCAATAATTACATTTTAAACGCTTTTCTGATAAAAAGAAGCGCAAAACTGCAATAGTTGATGATAGTCTTTTAATAAATTTAATGTTTGCCAACGAAATCAACAAGTTACATCTAGGTGAAGTAATTCCTCTTCGTCGACCCCTCATTCTTTCTGAATAATCTATCCATCACACAAAGGGAATAATCAAGGATGTCTTAATCCGCGTTGACTTTGTCAATTTCCCATCCGATTTTGTCATTCTTGACGACACCCCTCTTGTTCTCGGAATGCCTCTTTTAGAAACCTGGCGAGCTGTCATCAAACCCCACAACAAAGAGATACCATTAACACTCGGTAAGCACAAGATCTCTTTAGAAGTTGAACGATATCTAATCTATCCATCATCCAATGATCCTCCTTGGACGTCGGAAGAAGAAGATGAGAAACAAACCCAGGAATCTTGGAAGAGGAGGAAGACGTGCCTCCTGATACAAACAAAGAATGCGCGAGTCCATCCAAGAAATCACATTTGAACCAGAGGAAGACCTTTCTACAAGGAAGGTGTCTGCTGAATAACCTCCTCCGCTGGAACATAAGGAACTTCCAGAACACTTGGAGTACCTTTCTTGGATGACAACCAATCTTCGCCTATTATTATCTCTGCACGCTTAACCTCAACAAAAAAAGAAGCTCTACTAGCCATATTGAAAAAACACAAGAAGGCCATAGCATGGCGAATCTTTAACATTAAACGAATTAGCCCCTCGTTCTGCACGCATAAAATCCTGATGGAAGATGTATACAAACTAGTTGTCCAATCACAACATAGAGTTAACCCCACGTTTAGGACGTAGTCAAGAAGGAAGTCATAAAACTTCTTGACGCTGGTCTCATACATCCCATCTCGGATAGCCCTTGGGTTAGTCCTGTTCAGGTGGTACAAAAGAAAGGAGGAATGGCTGTCATCCCAAACGATAAGGATGAAGCCATTCCTACTCAAACAATCACTGGCTGGAGAGTCTGCATAGACTATCAAAGGCTAAATTACGCCACCAGAACGGATGATTTTCCTTTACCCTTAATAGATCATATGCTTGAGCGTCTATCTGGGTACGTGTATTACTGTTTTCTCGATGGTTTCTCTATCCCCAAGGCACCTTTGCCTATAGACGTATGCCTTTTGGGCTATGTAATGTTCCTGGTACTTTTCGGCATTGCATGGTTGCCATTTTCCACGACATTATTGAAAAATCCATGGAAGTTTTCATGGATGACTTTTCAGTCTTTGGCAACTCATTTGATCACCGTCTTCTTAATCTGGAGAAAATGCTTGCTCATTGTGAAGAAACTGATCTAGCCTTTAACTGAGAAACGTCCTATTTTATGGTTCACGAAGGCATAGTTCTTGGCCATAAAATCTCCCAGGATGGATTAGAGGTGGAAAAAGCAAAAAATCAACACTATCTTACACCATCCATCACCCTCTTCAGTTCATGCCATTCATAGTTTCCTCGGACACGCAGGATTCTATCGTCGCTTTATCAAGGACATATCAAAAATATCACGTCCTCTGATAAAGTTGCTCGAGAAAAAGTGGGTTTTTATTTCAAAAAGGATTGCATGGAAGCTTTCTTGACTCTCAAAGATCTATTAGTCAATACACCTATCATGACCCCAACACTATTAATGATCATCTATCTAGACTAGAAGGTGTAGACAAAGGAGAGGAGATTGTTGATGCATAATTCTAGGTCGTTATGTGAAGTATCAAATACAAGACAAAGATGCAAGATTGTGCTGATCCGCACTGAAGGCGAACTGCCAGTTCGGACTCACACAAACTTGTCCGAACTGGCAGTTCGGACGATCGTGATTTAGCTTAGGATGTTCATCCTATAAATAGCTTATCTTGTATGGAGAATACAACTTCTGGTCATATCTTCTGTGTGTGTTTTATGTGTAATCACTCTGTGGTCTAATACAAGTTCTTTTGTACTTACTCCTTGTCTTCATGTTTTACATTGATTTCGATACGACCGAGTAGACGATCTAACGCTCACGCATTTACAAGTGGTATCAGAGCTTTCAGTTCAATCTACTGTTCTGGAAATCTGTGTTTTTCGAAGTTTTGAGTAAAAACTTGGGGTTTTTGAAAAAAAATATTCATTTTTGTGTTCATTTGATCATTTCAAGTGTGCGTTCTATGAAAAATATTCTCCTAAAGCGTTCCTTCTGAGTTTATATGAGTCCTTGTTGAAAATCTCGTCCAAAAACTCTAAAAATCGTAAAAATTGAGTCGAGATTGTTCTAGTTCGTCTGAGGTTAGGCTGAGATCTGAAAATCCACAAAAATAACCACTCCGAACTCAAGGTTCGGATCCAGTTTGGCTGTTTTTCAAATGAAGTGGTAGTTCGGAAGTGTTCGGTTGAGAGTTCGTATTCAGTTCGGCTCGAGTTCGGATATTCTGTTCTAGTTTGGATTAGGTTCGGTTACTTTCAAGTTCGGATTTGGTTCGTCCATCCGAAGTCAAGGTTCGGCAGAGTTCGGATAAGCAATTTTCAGTTCGGCTTGAGTTCGGGTGAACAGTAATCAACATTTTTGGGTGGTTTACTAAAACTGACGTAACTTGAGAACTGTAAAGAGTTACGGGAGCTAATACTAGCCAAAACGATTGTCTCAGAGAGATCTACACTTTTACTCGGCTAACGGTTAGTACCCTCTGTTTCGATACCCAAAATCCACATCTAAGACCTTCGGTTTTGAGTTTGAAGTTTTTGAATACATGCTTTCAAAAAAGATGAGTGATTTTCAAGCGTTTACCGCAATTCAGAATTCAATGCAAGCCACAATGCAAACAATGATGAACTATGATAATGAAATTGGAACAAGTCAGAAAGTTACCAAATTGTTAAAGTTAGAAGATTATCATAGTTGGGTTAAACGGTTTGAAGCGTATGTTGAATACGAACGTTGTTGATATGTGGTTAGCTTTCACTGAACAATATATCTATCCTAAGGATGCTTCTGGAGAGCCGATTCTTTAAAGAAAATTCACTTCAGAACAAAAGAAAGCGTATCGAGCTGAGAAGAAGGCATATGGTACTTTGACAATGGCATTGCCCAAATAATTGCTACATCAATTTTCTGCTAACTATATATCGAAAAGTTTATGGGATACATTGCAGAATAGATGTAAGGGAAATGACCAATACAAGAAAAGTCATCAAAAGGTTTTGAAAAAGGAATTCGATAGTTTCAAGCATTATCAAAATGAATCGATTTCAAATTTGATTGCAAGATTGCACATTTGATGAGTGAGATGAGTTTGGTGAGTCTTATGCTGATTTAAGAGAAAAGATTTTGGAGGCTTTACCTGGGAAATGGGAAAATTATGTGATGATGATTACTCATGATAAAGAGTATTCGGGTTTGTCTTTCAATGATCTGATCCAAAGAATACAAGCAAGGGATATGGAGTTAACGGTGAATAAGTCACTTCCTGCTCATATCCAGAATCCTGCTGTGTATCATGGTGAAAATGATTCAACCATGAATGTTGTGAAGTCAAATATTCTTAATTCCGCACCTTCTACAGCATTCATTGCGGGTAAATCTGACAATTCCAGTTATTGTACTCGTTGTACTGTTTCAATTCCTAGTTCTTCAACACAAACTGCTTTATCTGCTCAAACTACCAATGATTATATGGCTTTAATGTCTGCATTGGTATCTTCATATTTTGGAGTTATTACTGGTTCAGTAAGTAACGCAGAATTGACAAATGAGGATTATGATCAGATCGATTATGATCATTTGGAAGAAATGGATCTAAATTGGCAGTATGCTATGTTAGTTTGAAGAACAGAGAAATTTTTTAGCAGAACGGGAAAGAAGAGATTAAATCAAGATGGTAAGATTGGTTTGGATAAATCGAAGGTTAAGTGCTACAAATGTTCCGTATATGGTTATTTTGCACGTGAATGTCCAATTCCATTGATAAGAAATTGAAAACTGGTCAACATGCTCATTTAGTGGTTTAATCTTTAAATCCAGATCTAAAAGTTCAAAAAGCATCTGATTCTGTTGAGAACAACTTGACTGAAATATTTTGGCATCCATATGAATTTGCCTAGAATGCGGATTATGATGTTACACAAATGTCACATGCTCCTATTATTGTTGCTTTGAAAGTTCGTCATGATGATGATAGTCTTCTCACTAATTCTGATTCTAATTCAAGCATATCATTGGTCAAAGAGGTTTTTCCAAAGGTAACTGATAACTCAAAGGTCTAAGAATCTAAATGTTTTGAATGTGTGAAGTTACGCAATAAGAATGCAAGTCTAGAGAGAGGTTCTGAATTATCGACTAAAGAGATTGTGGTGCTAAAGAAAGAATTGGAAGAATTTCAGAAGAAATATTATGAATTGGTTCATGTTCATGAAAATGTGATGAAAGAAAAGAGTAAATTGGTTGAAGAATGTGAAAAGGCCAAAGCTGAAGCATTAGATGCAGCACAAGATTTTGAAAATCTATTTGGGAAAAGCTATCCAGTTCAACAGAAATATGAAAAAGCTAATGCACTACTTGTTGAATCTACTGCTACAATTGAGAAACTTTAAACAAAAGTGTCTACATTTCAAGATTCAAATGTTCATCTTCGAGATAAGAACGAAGTTTTAACAAAGGATGTAGAAATATTTAAAAGAAGTGGGAGAAAGTTACAGAAGAAGTTTTGGCAGAATGTGAGATCAGAAAGTTGCAAACATATGAATATAATGACCTCAATGAAAAATTCATTAATTCACAAAAAGATGTGTTTGCTGCTCAACAGAAAATTTCTGAATTAAAGTTCGAAATTCTGGAATTACAACGACAAGTGAAGAATTACAATTTATCACCGACTTTGCTGAAACTTTTGTATTAGCAGGATCAGAGTGAAGATAGTTCCAAAGAAAATGATATTCACAAGGTTCCTCAACCAGTGGATTTATCTGAGTTTATTTATGCTCCTCTTGATCCGAAAGCTGAAATGCTTGATTATTCAAAGTTTGCAACACCAGCTAAGAAAAGGAAGAATAAGTCAAAGAAGAAAGTCTCTTTTGCTGACGCTCCAACGTTTGTTTCAAGTTCAACATGTCTAAAAGATGAAAATGTTTTTGGAAAAGCTGAGAAATGTTCAAGTTCTTAATCTGAAGAGAAAGCTGCTAAATCTTTGGTGCAAGAGAACAAGTTGAAGGAAATTAAAGCTAAATTTACTAGAGAAGCCAAAGGGAGAGATGCTTCTGGTTCTCAATCTAAATCTATAAAGGGTTCGGATCTCAAGCACAAAGGTTTTGTATTTAAACTTAAAGATGTTCCTGTTCAAGCTCAACAATCCAAGAAGAAAGAGAAAGTATTGAAGGTCAAAACTCAAAAGAAATCGCCTCCTCAGCCAAATCAAGTTTTTTATTCTTCTGGAGGTTCTTCATCTGAATTGAAAAGGTCTTCGCGGAGTCAATCTCCGAGGTATGATTCTTATGATGATTGCTTTGATAATTTTGGTTCTGATCATTCATCTTGTTCTCAAAATTCAAAGAACTTATCAAATGTTTTTACATATCGTGAGAGATTTTGTTATGCATGTTGTCAACCTGGATATATTGCTGCTTATTGTCCGATGACTGCATATATCCACAACACTGCTAAATATGTGGATAACAAAGGTCAAATTGATGAACCATGGTCTCCAAAAGCCAAATCAACTCATAAGCCGTCTTGGTTCAAACCAAGTACGCCGATTGATTCTGATTCTGGTTCTGATCAAAAATCAAAATCTTAAAGATATGGAAACCAAAGATTGCTTCCAAGGCCAATAAGGACTATGTGTAAGACACTGGGCGACCCGACGCTGTTGAATCGGGTCGATCCCAGAGCGACTGATGTTTTTATTTGGTGTCAGCAGGTATTTCAGGAAGATTTATCAGTAATTGAAAGATTGTTGGTGGTGCAATATCTGTGATAACTTAAATTGAATTTCCAAATCATTTTTGTTTTAAAAATACTAGACTGCTAGTATTCGTGTTGGTTGATCAATTTCTGGTTTGTTTACAAAAATAGTGTGTTGTTTTTCAAATGTTAAAAATGAAAATCTAAAAATAGAGTTTGTAATTTTTAGGGGGGGGGGGGAGGGGAGAATTTTGAAAAGACAAAAACATTGAAAAAAGCAAAAAGTCAAAAACATTGTAAAAAGCTAAAAGTCAAAAACATTAAAAGATGAGAGATTATATCCGACATGATTGGGAAATGATGGTACATTGGCTGACATTGCCTGACTCATGGATAAAGTAAGTAAAAAAGCCATATGACCATTGTTGGATGTGCTAGGTAGGCTTGGAAAATCAGAAAGTATACAAATGTGATATACATTAAATCTGATGCTTAACCTAGTGGACAACATCTTATTGCATATTTCATGATATATCAAGAAAAAGATATGTGAAAAGAAAGTCAGAAGTCACTGTGTATACGTGTGTTTATTTTGCAAAGATTTAAACTTGTTTGATTTTCTTTATTTTCTAAAACGATCAGACTTTCTTTGCGTATTGAAAGATCGAACTGATTGTTGTTCGTTTGAGGTTCTGCTTTATTTTCTTGGTGTTTAGTATAACTCATCGGACTTTCTCTGCGTATACGGGAGTACCGACCTGATTGTTGTTGGGTTATACAATTTCAACTTGTTTTTATTTTTGTTTTTATTTTCTTATTTTATTAAATCCAAGGCCTTATCTGCGTATCGAAAGATCGACCTTAAGGTAGACGATTTAACATTCTTATTTCGTTTTGCATGGAACACAGTTGACTATATCATGTATACAATCTTTATGTGTTAAATCATAAAGTGTGATATGCAAAACATATCTCAGTATGTCTGATGATGTGGGGTACACTGGTCAATACAAATTAAATCAATACTTTAACATATCCAGATGTTATGAGTATAATTATGCCTGAGTTTAAAGTTGGATAAATTATATCTGCAATCGACATGGCTTATGTGCTACAATATCAAAATTGAAGTGTAGTTCAGCATGTTACATCCAATATTATCCCAAGTCGTTATCTTTCTCACAAAAGACAAAAATAGTGTGTGATTTTGTATTGCATTTTTTTTCTTTATAAAAAATACCAAAAAGATTTTAGGTGTGTTTTGATATAAAGTTTTGAAAATTCAAAAAGATTTTATTTCTTATTTCTTTTTGATTGATCAACACGGAATACGAAATCAATTTCAAAATCAAAATATCTTGGAGTCTCGAAGAGACCTTTTGCGCCAAGATTATTTATGTTAGCAGGTTTCTAAGTGGAAAGAGAACATCACAACTTCAAGTCTTCTGAAGTTGTTGATAAAGAGTTTACATGCGCTGCAATGTCATGTATTCGAGATTAGACTCATCGTTAAGTTGAGACAGAGTTTGATTGAAGATACAAGTTAATGTGAAAGTTGATACTACACATGTCGAGGGGGAGCTTGTTGATGCATAATTCTAGGTCGTCATGTGAAGTATCAAATACAAGACAAACATGCAAGATTGTGCTGATCCGAACTGAAGGCGAACTGCCAGTTCGGACTCACACAAACTTGTCCGAATTGGCAGTTCGGATGATTGTGATTTAGCTTAGGATGTTCATACTATAATAGCTTGTCTTGTATAGAGAATACAACTTCTGGTCATATCTTCTGTGTGTGAATCTAATCTCTCTGTGGTCTAATACAAGCTCTTTTGTATATACTCCTTGTCTTCATGTTTTACATTGATTTCGATACGACCGAGTAGACGATCCAACGCTCACGCATTTATAGAGATCCACGAAAGATTTCCAACCGAATACTTGGAAATGATAGACACTTCCCTAGAACCCCGGTACGCAGACATAGCAAATTACCTCGCCGATAGAATAGTTCCAAAAGGGTTAACGCATCAGCAATGAAAAAAGTTCTTAGTTGATATGAAGCACTACTTTTAGGAGGAACCATAATTTTTTAAAATGTGTGTTGACCAACTCATTCGAAGATGCGTCTATGGACCTGAGACTGCCAGCATACTCAAACATTGTCATACTGGACCATGTGAAGGTTATCACGGAGCAAACGCCATTGCACGAAAAGTCCTTGATTCTGGATTCTATTGGCCTACTTTGTATAAGGATTCACATAGATGGATATGAATATGTGACGCTTGCCATCGGGCAAGAAACATCTCAACAAGAAATGAAATGGCACAAATCGTCATTCAGATTTGTGAAGTGTTTTGGCTAAAAATTATGAAGCAAAATTAAGTAACCAAATTCGTTTGTGAGGATTGGTGCCTAGGATGAAAAATTGAGTAAACCAATTAAAATAGTGAAGATTCAAGAAAATGATAGCTGAAAAGTCAACACAACCACCAGATTCCCAGGATGCAAGTATCAACACCTAGATTTATACGAGGGCAAAGCCCTTAATCCTTGGATGTCTCCAAGGATTGTCGGCATAAAAAACCTTGAGCAACGATAACACACGTTGCTGATCTTTTTTCACTGAAAATGTATCGATTACAACTGAATGCGGTTGATTTCTAAGTGTGAGTGTGAGTAGAAGTGTAATTGAGAGTAAAAAAGTAAAAAAGAAAAACTAGCCCTAAGCCGCCTTTAAATACATCAATAGCCTAACTATTTGTCCGAGATTCCTGGGATCTCTTCTCCAATGAAAATCGACCGTTATTGACCAAGTTTTCCGGCGTGTCTTCATCTTTACGCGTCTTAAGCTAACGACTTAGCTCACATGACCGTTGCTTGACCTTTTCCACATGGATATGGATCAAACAAAGGTAGAGTAATTTGTTAGTAACAGCACCCGAGCATGCCGGGTAACCGAGCGTGCTAGGATCAAGTAATATAAACGAGTATTCCCAATATGCATGATATCCTGGGATGTAAATTCGATAAAAGATACCCAGAATGTAGGGTATAATTTTACGGTATAACAATTTCCCCCAAAATTCGCAGTTGTGGATAAGAATTCACAGCTGTGAATTTTCAAAATTGTCGGTGAGTCATTGTACTTGGATCAATCCAGCCACTTATCATGTTTTTAACCGCTCCACATTCTCCATCCACGTCCCATCGGCTCTGCAACTTCATTTCCCATAAATACCCTCTCTCAGGTCAGTTTTACCCACATTGTTTAGAGATGTCGCTTCCATTTTTTCTTCTCCGATCAGGTAACCGCTCTCCCTTCTCTTTTAATTTTTGCTTTCGATCATGACCAAGCGACATATTTCCCATGAGTCCGAGGTTGCTCCCGTTGGGGTAGAGGACTTCTATGATCAGAAGTTCTAAATTAACCCTGAGGAGGAGACTTGCACCTTTAACAATAACGATATCGCTGCTGTCAAGGCCTGCGGCCTGCTTCCTATCACCACGGAAATCAGGCCTTTCGACCCTAGGTTGGGGTCTGAATTCTCATCCAAAACCGGGTCTGTTTCCCTTTAACACCCTTTAGCCTTGGTCTGTCTTACCCTTTTACCGGCCTTATCGCCGAGTACTTTAAGGCCACTGGCCTTTCATATGCGCAAACGCTTCCCGTGGCCTCACATATCCTGGGCATCCTTGACTGTCTGAACCGTACCTTCAAACCTCTGACCAGCCTTACTGAGTTAGCCCATGCCTATGAGCTCAAGTCTCATGGGTCTAATCGATTTCTTTTCAAATCTTTGTTCCGGGATCAGCAGTTGATGTTGCGTGGTACCCAGCGTGATGAATGGAAGGGTAGATTTTTCTTTGTTAATAGCTCAAGCATCCCAGGAGGTGACCAGCTCCCTCAGAGATGGATTGTGAAGGGTAGGATGACCTGTCATAGATGTTAGGGTTTTTATATATAAATGTTGAAATATTGACCTTAGATGTTTATTTTTATAGTGCTGAGTTTACTGGAGGTTGGTCCTGAAGAAGAAGCTACCGAAGCCAACCTGGAAAATTCTTGGTGATTCCTGAGTCTAAACGCACATTCCGAGTCGATGATCATCCTGTTGCCACTTACCACACTCCCAACATGTCGAGTTGTGAGTATCTCAGAATTCGTCCCTTTTCTTTCATACCTGTTGTCTATTATCCTTGGATGTGTTTTTCAGCAGCTACCCCCAACTTCGACGCCGACGACCTTGAAGCTACCCTAACCTCAGGGATGGAAGGAGACGATGACCTCCAAATCCTGGATTTTGCGAAGATTGAGCCCACCCCGGTATCCCGGGTCTCTGCATCTAGGGCTTTCGGCACAAAGAGGGAGACTCGAGGTTCTGGTGCCGCCGCTAGTCAGCACCCCCTGTCTGAGATGTCACCCCAGACTTTGGCGCTCCATGCTGAGGATGTCGCTCGCCAGGTAATCCTGAACAATTCCTGTACTATATATATATCTTGTTTTTGTTAGTCAAAAATGTTTAATTCACACGTTCCTCGGTTCAGGCCAGCTCTCATTTCCTGGAACTGCTTGATGTTTCCGAGATGCGCGCTACTAAGGTCGAGGCCTTGTCTAAATCCAGGGTTGCCTAGGCTAACAAGGAGGCAGCCAAGGCCAAGACCATGCATGACAAGGCCCAGAAGCTGGTGGCTGAAAATGAAAAGAAGACAGCTCTGGTTGAAGCTATAGAGACGGCCAGGAAATTGGCCCTGATCTTGATCCTGTAGACCAAGCTGAAGATGGCCAAGGAGGAAATGGACTCGGGTCACACCATCCCTAACTGGGGTGTGCAGCTATGGGTGAAGAAGCTACGCAGCCTAGGAGGCATTGTGCCCTCAGGATGCAACTTTGAAGAAACCCAAGGTGCGAAGGTGGTGCCCCCTGTTGGTGCATCTGGGTCAGGGACTGAAGTGGAGCAGCCAGGGGCCGAGGATGTCGGGGCGCAAAAAGGTGCAGAGGAGGAAGCGGTGAAGGAAGGAGATACAGGAGCTGAGGATGAAGCAGCCATGGATATCGTTTATTGATCCATGGTCCTTTATTTTCTTCCGTATCTTTTGTTGAAACAGTTTTAATTTCTTATGTTTGTAATGGGTACCTGTCGATGTTTCCCGGTTGATACAAAGCTCCACCCACAAGAAGCAGGCTTGTGGTTTTTGACATGCCCCATCCTGGGGTAGGCGGGTGATTTTAACCCAACCTCAGGATGGCTTTTAATATTTAGTACGATTTTGACTATTTGTTTGTGTCCTGAATGCTTATTAACCTGCATAGATAGGAATATAAAATGTATACAGGTTGCAAGATACAGGTCCTTACCTTCTTCATCTTGGGACATACCCAGGGTGTCGTAGCCTTGTAGCATCATCTTACTACTTCCTGTCTTGTGTGCTCACCACTTGTCTTTGTTTCCTTTATGTTTAGGAGTATCATAGGTCATTCGGTGTCACTTAGCCAATAGGGAATTTATCAAATTCCCATTGTGACTAGGATTTGGCATGCTTCATGCCATCCTAGGTCACAAACCTAGGGTGAATCCCAAAAATATTGGGTTATTCCCAAGAGTCATGTGATTAAACCTGTAAATATTGAAAATAAATCCAAATACACTGGGGTCAAGCCCACAAATACTGGGGTCAAGCCTAAAAATACCAGGGTCAAGCCCAAAAATACTAGGGATAAACCCGTTGCCAATCCGGCGAACTGGGGAAAATCTCGGTGACGTACTGACGAATTCTAGGGTCTATCCTCGTGTGATATCGAAGAACTAGGGAATTGCCTCGTGTGTCTTAAGTTAATATGAAAATATCAAAAACCTTATGGGACTTGTGTATGTCCATAAATCATGAGGTTGTCTCCCATGCTGTTAACATAGGTCGATCTCATAATCATGGGACATACAAAGTCATTGTACACAACTGGCAAGGCGTCAAAGCCTAACTCGTAAAGAAGACGTGTTATCTTCAAACCTTAGTGGGGATTTTGTAAGTGCCCAAAACGGAGGAGGGATGGCCAATCCCTAACTTAGGAGAAATACATCCTCAGCTTGTGCATCCAGGGTTAAGTACTTGTCTTCACTCAAGTGTCTCCATCATAGATGTTAGCAAGTTTCAAAAATATAATGAATAAGAGTGAAAAGTAAAAGTTGTGGAAAAGAAAATGTGGAAAAATACCTTATATAATTTGCTAGTTAAGAAACATACCTAGGATGCAACATCATGAGTGATTAAACTTACATGAAGTAGGCTTTTAAGTGAATTGCATTCCAAGGTCTTGGCAGCAACTCTCCTTCCATGTTAGGGGCCAGCTTTCCATCCCCAGGATTCGTAGTGTTCTGGAATGCTTTTCTCAAGACCAAATCTCCTACCCTGAATCTCCGAATCCTCACATGCTTATTATACGTCTTTGAAATCCTTTGTTCATTAACTGTGTCTAGGTCATCAGCCAGGTATTTATCATTGGCATCCTAGGTCTGGCCGCTGACTCTGAATGTTGGGACCACCATCTCTGTTGGGATTCTTGGAGGTTGTTCGATTACTGCTTCTGTGCCAAATACAATGGAAAAAGGGGTTTGGTCGGTGGCATTCTTAGAGGTTGTTCGATCTGCCCACAATGCTAGGGGTAGTTCTTCTGCCCATCTTCCCTTCTTTTCCTTCAATCTTTTCTTCAAGTTGTTAATTAAAATCTTATTACTGGACTCTGCTTGTCTATTAGCCTGAGGATGCACGGGCATGGAGGTTATCATCCTTATCCCCCAACTCTCACAAAACCATGTAGTCCTCTTTCTAATGAGTTGTGACCCATTATCACACACAATCATATCGGGTATAACAAACTTTGTCAGAATGTTCCCCTTGATAAAGGATATAACTTCTTTTTCACTGACTTGAACATATGCCTCAGCTTCTATTCATTTTGAGAAATAGTTGGTCATTGCTAACATAAAAACTTTTCCTCCTGGGGCCTTAGGCAATTTTCCCACGATGTCCATTCCCTACTTTATAAAGGGCCAGGATGGTGGGATAGGATACAAGGGCTCTGCCAGCTGGTCAGGCTTGTTGGCATGCCTTTGACATGCGTCACATTTCAAGGCGAAATCCTAAGAGTCCTTTCTCAAAGTTGGCCAAAAGTACCATGTCCTCGGGATTTTGGACATTAGAGACCTGCTCCTAGTATGATTTCCACAATCGCCTTCATGAACGTCTTTAAGCACTTCCTGGTCCTCCTCGTTTTCTATGCATCTTAGGTATGTACCTGCAATAGACTTTTTATATCATTTTCATTTTATAAGGACATGCCTGGCCACTTTAGTTTTGAATGATCTGACATCTTTTTCTTCTTCTAGGATGGAGCCGATTTGTAGATACTGAATTATAGGTTTGGTCCAAGATGTAGTCAGTTCTAGAGAATCAAAATGTGGATCATCCTGGGTACTGGATACCAGGATTTTATTCCCACGATCAGCACCTTCTAGGTTCTCATCCTGGTTGATAGCTGGACTTAATATGCGGATTATAGGGATATGTGTATCTTTAAGCGCCTTGAATGCTGAGCCCAAATTTGCCAATGCGTCTGCCTCAACATTCTCTTCCCTTAGTACTTGTTGTATGTTAAAATTTTGAAAATCCTGGGATATGCTCTTCACTATTTCCAGGTACTTGGCCAGTTTTTCTCCTTCCACTACATAGGAGCCATTAAAATTGTTATGGCTAAAAATTACAAGATAAAATTTCGTTACCAAATTCGTTTGTGAGGTATGTTGCCTTAGATGTAAATTGTTCGAAATAGATTAAAACAGTTTGAATTCAGGAAAAAAAAATAGGTTTAATGTAAACACAACTAGTGAATTACCATGATGCAAGTAAGAACACAAGGATTTTTAGGGGAAAAGCCCTTAACCCCTGGATGTCTCCAAGAGTCGCCGACACAAAAAGCCCTGGCAACGATAACACACGTTGTAGATTTATTTCACTGAAAAAGATTCGAGTACAATGATTTTCGGCTGTTGCTAAGTGAGTATGTGTGAGTACAAGTGATCATAAGTGCTAAAAATGAAGCATATGCCGCTTTTAAATACATAAAGTCCCTAACTATAATTCCGAGATTCTTAGGATCTTCATTCCAACGGCAAGAGACCGTTATTGACCGAGTTTAATGGCGAGTCTTCCTTTTCACGCGTATTCCAGCTCTTGACTAAGTCCATGGTGTAGAAGCATATTCCTATGTTATGAGTGTCTCGTGTATTGTATCTATGTGAGCGTGTCTGAGTATGAGTTGTGGTAGAAATGTCTTTAGTGGCGTACCACATGGTCCGGCGGACCATGTGGTCCGGCGTACTAGTTTGGTACGCTGGGTGGTTAGTCACTTAGTATAAATAGGTAGTGTTAGAATGAGAGCTTAACACTTCTGAATACTTCTGTCATTTCTACACTTTCTATGTGTGTTTCTAGAGAGAGAAACTAGAGAGAACTCTTTGTAATCTTCAAGTGATTCAATAAGAATTCTCTAATTTACATCCGTGTTCATTACGTTTGATCAAAGCATGCAGTAGTAAGATCGTTTCTCGTTTTTACAAGTGGTATCAGAGCTATTGGTTGCTCTATTGCTGTGTTTTTTTATCAATTTTCGGACTTTTAGAGAGAGAAAGTTTGGGTTTCTTCATGTTTTCATCGAATTCTTCCAATTCCGAGTGTTTCTGAGATGAAAAATGATTTCTAAGTGTTTCTGGAGTGATTTCGCACCTCACCGAATCAAATTCAAGCTTCAAAAGTCGCAAAATCGAAAAATCATTCGATTACAGTTTGGTCCGCAGGTCAAATTTTCTGGTCCGCCGGATGAATTTTCTGCTCCGCTGGTTGGTCCGCCCGTGTATCTTCATCAGCATTCTGGTCCGCTAATCTGGTCCGCGTAGGCAATCTTCATATTTTTGATCCGTGGCAGTTTCAGCGTACCATCTGATCCGCGGCAGTTATTTCAGCGTATCACCTGGTCCGCCGTATGAAATCTGGTCCGTCGGACGAAATCTGATCCGGATTTGGTCCGCAGGTACAAATCTGATCCGCTGGTAGTATTTTGGTCCGTCGATTTGTTTTGGTCCGCTGGCAGAATAGTGACCTTCACTAAAACTGACGTAACTTGCAAACCGTTTGGAGTTACGGAACCCAATACCAGCCAAAACGTTCGTCTTTTCGAGATCTAGGACTTGTACCGACCTATGGCCAGTACCGTTCAGTTTTGACCCCCAAAATCCGCTTGGAAGACCTCCGTTTTTTAGTTCGAAGTTTTTGAAGTATTATTTTCGGTGAAAAATGTCCGATTTTCAAGCGTTTGCGGCTATACAAAGCACAGTACAAGCTATGGTCAATTTTGATAATGAAATAGGAACAAGTCAGAAAGTTCCCAAGTTATTAAAATTGGAAGATTATCAAAATTGAAAGCAACGTTTTTCTGCATACATTAGCACAAATGATATTGATTTGTGGATTCCGATTCGAAAGCTGTATGTGCGTCCAACTGCAGATGGAGAGTATAAGGAAATTCAAGATTTTCATAAGGATGAAAGAAAAAGTTATGAGCTTGAACAAAAAGTTTATGGTTATCTTACCATGGCTTTACCTACCGAGTTGTTGCATCAATTCAGTACTTGCAAGAAGGCTAAACAGTTATGGGATGCTTGATCTGCTCGATGTGAAGGCAATGATCAATATAAGAAGAGTCGACAAAAAGTGTTGAACAAGGAATTTGAAAAATTCAACAATACGACAAAGAAAATCTTTCTGCTCTTGTTTCAAGGTTTTCACATCTAATTAGTGAGATGAAAGTTGTCAAGATTGAAAAGACCGAGGAAGAATTGAAAGAAAAATTAATGGAAGCATTACCAGAGAAATGGGAAAGTTATGTGTTGTTGATTACTCATGACAAAGACTATTCCACATTATCATTTCATGATTTGACCGGAAAGCTTCATGCTCGAGAAATGGAAATGATGAATTCAAACAAGTCCACTGCTCAATTACAAAATCCTGAATTATATCATGGACAAAATTCTGCAAGTATCAATGCAAAGGCAAAATCATTCAGTGTTAATTCATCAAATCCACCTCAAACTGCTTTTGTTGTTGGTCATGGTTCAGGAAATTCTGGAAATTCTTCAAGAGGGTGTAACTTCACTGTTCCAAATCATTCAAATTCGACTTCATATTCAGCAAAAACACCGGATGAGCACTTGGCATTAATCTCAGCTTTGTTATCTTCATATTATGGGTTGCTGAATGGTGGTTTGACAACTTCTAATCTGATTGAAGAGGATTTCGATCAAATCGATCCTGATAATCTTGAGCAAGCGGATATCAATTGGCAACTGGCAATGTTAGCTCAACGAGTTAAAAGATTCAAGAAAAAGACTGGATTTCAAAGTTTAAATCCAGATGGCAAAGTTGGAATTGATAAATCAAAGGCAAAATGCTTCAAATGTTCCAGTTTTGGACATTTTGCTCGTGAGTGTTCAAAATCAACTGCTTCTTCATCAAAGTCTTCAACAGCCTTGGTGTCTCAAGTTGATAAACAATATGATTGGGGGCAAACGTCTAATTCTCCAATTGCCTTAACTGCCATTGCTTCTGAGTCCAATGAAGGTTTTGGTTGGGATGCTGATGTACTTGAAGCATTTAAAAAAGCACGAACATCGAATCAAGGCTATGATTGGGCTACTGATGAAATTAATGATGAGTCTGCATGGACTGGTTCATCTGCGATGATTGCTCAAATTGTTCATAGTGATAATGAAGTAGAGATAACTGATTCTGAATCTTATTCAAGTGAATCTGGAAATAGTGGTTATGAATCCGTCTGTGAATTCTGTTCTCAGAAAGATAAGAAGATTCAAAGTCTGATTAAGGAAAATGAAGATTTGGTTGCTGATTGTGAGAAGACAATTAATGATTTGGTTGCTGATAGAGAAAAGTTGGAAGGTATGATCCAAGAGTTAGAATCTCAAAAAGAAAAGTTTTCATATTTTCAAGCAGAGATTATTGAAAAAGAATCAAAATTTCAAAATGTTACACAAGAATTTGAAGAGAAAATTACAAAGTTGTCTGAAGAAAAGGCTGAATTAGTCCAAGAAGTGAAGAAATGGAAACATGAAGCTGAGGATACTGCAAAAGATTTTCAAAATCTTTTTGATAAATCAAAGTCCAGACTTGATACTCTTACTCAACTTTCTGGTGATCAAGCTACTAAGATTCAATCTTATCAGACTGATATGGAAAAGTTACTTGATGAGAAGAGGGAGTTGGTTAGAGTGAACAAGTTGCAAAATGCAAATTTGGATATTCAGAAAAGAAATGAAGATAAACTCGAGAAGGAATTGTTGGCTGGTTTAGATGAGTTAAGATTGCAAAACTATGAAACTAATAAAGTGGCAAAGAAGCTCATTTCAACAGAAAAAGAGTTGGCTGAAGCTCATGAAAGAATTTCTGAATTAAAGATTGAAGTCATTGATTCAAAACGTCTTTTGAACAATGTTACTAATTCACAATCTTTTACGAGTTTCTTGGCAAAGGATGAGAATTTTGAGAAGATGTTTAACAAGACAGTTTCGCCATCAGGAAGTCTCAAAGAAGGAGTTCATGATTTGAAAGACAAGGTTGAGACCGGTGATTATTATGAGTTTGTTGGTTCCAAATCTATTGAAGAAAAGCAAGAAGAAAAAGGCAAAAGTACTGACGCTTCTGAAGCTCAAAAGGTTGTGTCTGGTTCTTCGTCTACAGACAAGGAGAAGTCAGCAAGTTCAAACACTGACATTGATGAAACAATTGTCAATGCTCCAAAAGATCTCAAGAAAGTTAAAGCTGAATTTTCTAGGTTGGCAAAGAATGGGCATAAATCTACTGGAATGGGAGAGAAGGGTTCAGGAAAGAGTGCTGGTTTGGGATTTGAAGGACAAGCTGCTCATGGTGGTAGTTCAAAAGTTCCAAAACCACAACAACTGAAAAGTGTCAATGTGAAGCAAGTAAAGAAAGATGTCTTCAAAGTTGAGAAGGTTCAACCTGAGAGATTCTACAAACTCAAGGGTTCAGAACAAATATTTTCTAACAAAGAATTCCCGCTACACTGCGTGGATGCTCAGAAAATAGCTGAAGTATTTGTGAAGACTGCTGATCTGAGGAACAAGAAGAATCAATCTGTCCAATATTCTTCTGGAGGATCAAATTCTATTCCAAAGAGCCCGACATCTAAATGGGTTCATGATCATCGACGACAGGTATATGATAATCTTTATGATCATTTTGGAGATGAATACTTTTGTGAAGCAATGCAGGTACCCAAACGAAGAAATGTACACAATCGCTTCTGTTACAATCGCCGACAAAAAGGGCATATGGCACAAGATTGTCCGGTTTCTGCTGCTTCTAGTTCAAGAAAAGGAAAGGTTCCATTTGTTGGTAAAACTGCCAAACCGCGATTCATTGATGAATATGGCAGAGTGTTTGATGAATTTCCACAACCTACATTTTTCAAAACCCAAGGAAGATTAATTCCACGTTTTCAAAATGTTCTATATGTAGGTTGTTCGTCACAATCAACTGTGACAGGTTCATCAGATACCGATTTATCAAAACAACAAATCTGGAAACCTAAGGTGGTTTCGAAAGGAAACCAAGATACTGGTCGACCAGAAGCGATTCGCTTCGGGTCATTTATAAACTGATGTGTTTGACCAGTGTGCAGGTACTTCTAGAAGACCCATCGGTGATTGAAAGTTGCTGATGGAGGAGTATTTTGCTGATTTAATTTAAATTTCATGACAATTTCAAATTTCAAAACTGAAATTTTTTTCTGGAAGCTAAACCTGAAAGGTATCCGTGTCGAAAGGTCAATTTTCTTTCTTTAATACATTGTGTGAATAGCTTAGGGGGAGAAATTGCAAAATCAAACATAGTGTCTTTGTGTTTTTTTTAAAATGAAAATCCAAAAATAGAGTTTTCATTTTAAGGGGGAGAAAAACTAATAGAAAAATTCAAAAACATTGAAAAATGAGAAATTGATCCGACATAATTGGCAAATGATGGTACATTGGCTTACGTTTCTGACTTATGGATAAATTAGATGAAAAAGCCATAAGATCATTGCTCGATGTGCTTGGTAGGCTCGGCATTAAATCAGAAAGTATTCAGATGTGATAAATACATTAAATACTAATGCTTGACCAAGTGGACAACATCTTGATGCATGTCTCATGATATATCAAGAAAAGATATGTGAAAAAGAAAATGAGAAGTCACTGTGTATACATGTGTTCATTTTGCAAAGATTTAAATTTGTTTGATTTTCTTTATTTTGTCAAACGATCGGACTTTCTCTGCGTATCGAAAGATCGACCTGATTGTTGTTCGTTTGACGTTCTGCTTTATTTTCTTTGGTGTTTCGTATAACTCATCGGACTTTCTATGCGTGTACGGGAGTACCGACCTGATTGTTGTTGAGTTATACAACTTCAACTTGTTTTTTTTGTTTTTTTTGTTAAATCCAAGGCCTTATCTGCGTATCGAAAGATCGACCTTAAGGTAGACGATTTAACGTTCTTATTTCTTTTTGCATGGAACACAGTTGACTAAATCATGAATACAATCATTGTGTGATTAAATCACAAATGAAATCACAAAGTGTGATATAAAAAGCAAAAACATATCTGAGTATGTCTGATAGTGTGGGGTACCCTGGTCAATGCAAATCTAATCAATACAATAACATATCCAGATGGTATGAGTATGATTGTGCCTGAGTTTAAGATGGACAAATTATACCAGTAATCAACATGACTTATGTGCTGAAGTAATTGAAATTGAAGTGTAGTTCAGCATGATATGTTCAATATGATCCCAACTTGTGATCTTTCTTACAAAAGACAAAAATAGTGAGTGTTTTAGTATTGCATTTATGTTTCATATCTGAAAAGTCCAAAAAGATTTTAGGTGTGTTTTGATATAAAGTTTCAAAAAGCCAAAAAGTTTTTATTTCTTATTTTTTTTCGACCGATCGACATGTGATACGAAATCAAATTTCAAATCTATATTTTGGATTCTCAAAGAGAAGTTTTGCGCCAATATTATATTAATTTTTCAAAAGAAAAAGGAACCGCGTTTCTGTCTTCTAAAATTGTAGGATATATGTGTCAAGACTCAAGCATGGTGAGAGGGGGAGTTTGAAGTATTTTTCACAAGTGGATCTTCAAGTTCAAAGTTGATTTAAGAGTGATCCAGCCATGCAAGCTCTATTTCTAACAAGATTTCAAGTCAAAGATCAGATGCAGCAATGTTGAAGATTGACGACTGAAGTTTAGTTAGAAAATAGATACACTACACGTTAAGGGGGAGTCTGTAGAAGCATATTCCTATGCTATGAGTGTCTCGTGTATTGTATCTATGTGAGCGTGTATGAGTATGAGTTGTGGTAGAAATGTCTTTAGTGGCGTACCACATGGTCCGGCGGACCATGTGGTCCGGCGTACTAGTTTGGTACGGTGGGTGGTTAGTCACTTAGTATAAATATGTAGTGTTAGAATGAGAGCTTAACACTTCTGAATACTTCTGTCATTTCTACACTTTCTGTGTGTGTTTCTAGAGAGAGAAACTAGAGAGAACTCTTTGTAATCTTCAAGTGATTCAATAAGAATTCTCTTATTTACATCCGTGTTCATTACGTTTGATCAAAGCATGCAGTAGTAAGATCGTTTCTCGTTTTTACACATGGGACCGTTATTCGACCTTCTGCACCTGGCTGTAGATCAAACAAAGTCAAAATGAATCGTTAGTAATGATGCCCCAGCATGCTAGGTAACCGTGCATGCAAGGAACATGTAGTGCAAATAAGCAGTCCCTAGATGGATGACATCCTGGGATATAAACCTGACAAGGAATACCGAGAATGTAAAACTGAAATCCAGGGTATAACAATTGCCCCCAAAGTCGTAGCTTGCGTATAAGAATTCATAGCTATGAATTTTTGAATTGTGATGACTCACCCAACCTATTTTAATCTTGTCCGCTCATTTAGGAGTAGCTAAGCCACGATCAATGCTCACGTCTTTTCACTAACTTCCATTCCAATAAATACCCCTCTCCCCAATTCAGTTTTACCCACTTCATTAGAGAGAAAAAGCGATCACCGTCATCGTCGTCCCGACTCTCTTTTCCGATCAGATACACCCTTCTTCCTACTTTCAATTTCACAGTCCGACGATGACGAAGAGGCGCATTCGCCATGAATTTGCGGTCACCTCTACGGGAATCAAGGATTTCTTGGACCAAAAGTTCCTACAAAACCCCGAGTTGGAGGCATGCAGCTTCACCGATGCCGACATTGCTGCTATTAAGGCTTTCGGGTTGCTCCCCATGTCTGCTGAGATCTGACCATTCGACCCCATGTTGAGCTCAGATTTCGCATCCAAAACCTGGGTTTGTTTCCCCATGGTTCCTTTTAGCATCGAGCTTTCTTACCCCTTTTCCAGTCTAATCGCCGAGTTTTTCAAAGCCGTCGGTCTTTCTTATGCCCAAACCCTTCCTATGGTTTGGCTCATCCTGGGTACCTTTACCGTTTAAACTGTTCTTTCCAGCCTCTGATAGGTCTGCTTGAGTTGGCTCAGACATACGAGTTAGAATCTCATGGTTCAAACCGGTTTCTGTTCAAATCCCTGTCAAAAGACCTGCAATTGATACATGGTGTACCCAGCGTGAAGGATGGAGAGGTAGGTTTTTTCGTGAAGCGTTCAAGTATCCCTGGGGTGACCAGCTTCCTTATTTATGGATTGTGAAGGTAGGAAGACCTGTCATAGAAGTTAGGGTTAATATATATAATTATTGAAACACTGACCTTGAATGTTTGCTTTTGCAGTGCCTAGCTTGTTGAAAATCGACCCCGAGGAAGAAGTAACTGAGGCTAATCTGGAGAAATTCATGGGTATCCCTGAATCCGAGCACGTCTTCCGGTCTGACGAGTATTATGCCACTTCATACCAAACTCCCAGCATGTCAAGCTGTAAGTGCCCCAGGATGTAGTTCTTTATTTTATTTATTCGATTTTATTATCTGACATTCGTGGATTTCTTCTCAGCCGCTGCACCCAAATGCGATCTTGATGATATGGACACCATCCTCAGCTCAGGGCCTGGTACCGAGGATGAATTGCTGGTCCTTGGATCCGTAAAGACTGAGCCGACCCCCCTCACCAGGATTCCGCCATTCAGGGCCTTCGGCACCAAGAGAAAGACCCGAGGGTTGAGTGCTGCCACTGCTGCCCCTAGTTCAATTTCGGATCTCTCGGTTGCAGAGAGCGAGTCCCTTGTCCACCAGGTAATCATTGTATATCCAGAAGGTAGAGTAAACATGTTGGTATCGTCATTGACCCTGGATTCTGTCTTGTCTCAGGCCACCTCTTATCATCTGGACCTTCTGGCCGCCGCTAAGAAGCGAGCGGTTGATGCTGAAGCTGCAGCCAAAGTGAAGATCTCCCAAGCCAACAAAGAAGTGACCAAGGCTAAGCTTTTCCACGACAAGGTTGTGAAGCTTATTGCCGAGAATGAGAAGAAGGTTGTGCAGGCAAAGGCTGATCATGAAGCCGCCTTGGTGAGGACCGTGGAGACAACAAGAGCATCCACCCGGATCTCCCTGCTGCAGGCCAGGCTAAAAATGGTGAAAGAATCCAGGGACCAAGGGTTCGAGAATCCCAATTGGAACCATGGGTTATGGCTCAAGAAGCTCTACGAGCTGGTTGGCAGTGTCCCTAAGGGATATGATCTAGTTGTAGCCCAGGATGCAAGGGAATCGACCTTGATTGCAGCAAGAGCAAGCAAATATATGGAGGTGGATCAGGCCAGGGCTCAGGATACGGAAGGGCAAGGTGAAGTAGGCAAGGATGAAGCTGCCAAGGAAGAAGATGTTGGGGCTGCCCATGCAGCAGCCACGGGTACCGATCAATAGCCCGTGGTTCTTCATTTTTCTTCATGTATTTAGTGAAACTATTCAAATATTTTGTTTCTAATGAATGTCGGAGGTTGATTTTCCCGGTCGCACAATGTCCCGCCCATAGGCTTGATGCCTATGGATTTTGACATCCCCCATCCTGGGGTGGTTAAACGGTTTGCTCCAACCCCGTGGTGGTTTTAGTTATAAAACTACTATGCTTTAGTTACTTGTTTATGTGTTATATGATTTTGACATGCACAAATAAAAATAAAGAAAATGCACAGGTTGCAGGAGGAAAGTCCTCACCTATTTTATCCTGGGGTATACCCTGCATGGTTAAACTTTTTAAAGTAGGATCACACTATTTCTTCAATCGTTGTTTGTTTTATTTCCTACACGTTTAGGAATACCGTAAATTTTTAGTTAATCAATGGTGAATACCTAGGATTTGGCATCAAATGCCATCCTAGGTCATAATTCTACGACAATCCCATTAAATTTTGTAATCAGGTCGAAAAACCTTTGAGTTAAACTTTTTAAGTACTGGGGTTGGACCCGAAACACTGGGGTAAAGCCCATAAATCTTAGGGTCAATCCCATATATCCTGGGGTCAAGCCCAAAAATACTGGAAATAAACCCAATACCGATCCGGCGAACTAGGGAAAATCTCGGTGCCATACTGACGAATTCTAGGGTCTATCCTCGTGTCATACCGGGGAACTAGGGAATTTCCTCGTGTGTCTTAAGTTGATATGAAAATATTAAAAACCTTAAGGGACTTGTGTATGTCCATAAATCATGAGGTTGTCTCCCATGCTGTTAACACGGGTCGATCTCATAATCCAGGGACATACCAAGTCATCGTGCGCAACTAGTGAAGAGTCAAAGCCTAACTCGTAAGGAAGACGTGTTATCTTCAAACCTTAGTGGGGATTTTCTAATTACCCATAACGGATGAGAGATGGCCAATCTCTATCTTAGGAGAAAAACATCCTCGGCTTGTGCATCCATGGTTCAGTACCTGTCTTTATCTCATATGTCTTAACGATAATTGTTAGCAAATTTTGAAAGGGTAGTAGAAAAAAAAATGAAAAGTAATAAGAAAACGAATTAGTCAATTACCTTAAAGGGTTTACTAGTCAGAAAACATACCTGGGATGCGGCATCCTGGGACAATAGACGTACATGAAATAGGCCTTCAAGTGAATTGCATTCCAAGACCTTTCCAGTAGTTCACCCCTTACCTGCCTCAAAATCGACCAAGTAAGGACCTTCCCATTTAAGGGCTAATTTTCCATCCATATGATTTGTAGTATTCTAAAATGCTTTTCTCAGGACCAGATCTCCTATTCTGAATCTTCGGATCCTCACATGCTTGTTATATGTCTTCGAGATTCTCTGTTGATATGCAGCAATCCTCAAAGCTGCTTGTTCTTGTTTTGGCTAAAAATTACTTAAGCAAAGTTAGTAAAACTTGAACCAAATAAGATTGTGAGGTTTGGTGCCTAGGATTAAGATACGAAAATTGTTTGTAAAAATCCTGGGACAACAACTGAATTCCAGGGACAGAAGCCGGAATCCTGGGTTAAAATATAAGTTTATTTGTGAAATCGATTGAGAAAGATAATAACACAAATGAAGCCTTGAATGTAAGTAGGAACACCAAGAATTTTACTAGGGAAAGCCCTTATCCCTTAGATGTCTCTAAGGCGCCGCCGGCATAAAAACCCCGGGTAGCGATAACACACACTACCAATTTATTGATCACGTAAATGTTCGAGTACAATGAGTATGCAGAAGAATCAGTACGAGAATACAATGAGTAAAGCTCGAATGAGCTGAATAAATGACTAAGTGTACTATATATATACTCCTAGATCTTCAACAACTTGTCCGATATTCCAGGGATCTCCTCTTCAACATCTCTTTCAGTTGTTTGACTGAGTTTCCAGCTAACTGACTTTGACCACGTGCGAAATAAGTCTTTAGCTTGTTTTATGCGACCGTTAGTAGACTTCGTCAACCTGTCCTTGATCAAATATAGGCACACAAACTGTTAGCGACAATGCCCTAGCATGCAGGGTCATTTCCACATGCTGGGTCATCTATAAAATAAGGGTAACCCTGGATTATGCACATTTTAGATCATATTAATATAGAATAAAATGAATGTAAACTTCCCTGAATGAAGTCGACATCCTGGGTCATCACTTTACTATTGACACATTCAGGGTCACCGAACATTACCTGCCAAATTCAGGGTCATACGATTCCTGGGTCATACCTGCCCCTGGTCTATACCTGTACCCTAGATTACCAGCCGAAGATTTAGGGTATAACAATTGCCCCCAAATTTTCGCAAGTTATAGATAGAGATTACAGCTGTGAAAATTTCAAATTGAGGTCTAATCCACGCCTACTTCGATCATGTCCGTTGACTTAGTATCCATGATGCAACGTCGAGGGTAACTTCCCATCACCTCTGCAACTTCTACCCTCCTTTAAATGCGCCATTAACCTTTCTCTTTTCTCACATCAGTTTTTCGAGAGCAAAGCTTTTCATCGACACCTCCGGCCTTCAGTCCTTTCCGATCAAGTAATTCTTCCCCTGATTTCTTTCTTTTCTTCTTACGTTGCTATGACTCGTAAGAAAATCCGGTCGGAAACGGTGGCCAAAAAGACCGGGATCGAGGATTTCCTCGATCAGAAGTATCTGCAAGCTTCGGAAACGGAAACCTGCAACTTCTCTGACGCCGACATTGTCCGCTCTCCTTCCTGACAGTGCCGAGGTTAGGCCCTTTGACAGGAGACTTAGGTCGGATTTCTGTTCCGCAACCTGGTTCTGCTTTCCTTTCACTCCTTTCTCCATGGGGCTTTCATATCCTTTCACTTGGTTAGTGGCTGAATTCTTCGAAGCTACCGGCCTTGCCTACGCCCAGAATCTTCCTATTGCATGGAGAATTTTGGGTACCCTTGACCGCCTGAACAGGGAGTTTGATTCCCTGGTTGGGTTGCCTGAGTTGTCCCTGGGCTATGAATTGAAGTCCCATGGCAGCAACCGATACTTGTTCAAGGCTCTGAACAAGGGTACTCAGATGATTCCTCGGGCTTCATACCATGAAGAATGGAAGGGGAGGTTTTTCTTTGTGAAGAGGTCGACCATCCCGGGAGGAATAGATCTTCCGATTAGGTGAAGAGTAGAGGGTAGGTCCTCACCTGCATTAGGAATTAGGGTTTCAATTTTCAATATACATGTTTAGATAAAAACTGACCTTGAATTTTTTGTTTTGCAGTGCCCAGCTTGAGTTCCATTGGCCCTGTGAATCCAAGGACGTTTGAGAGGTTCGAGACCTTCTTGACTATCACTGAAGAGGATCGCGAGTTCAAGGTTGTCCCTGATCAAGTTGCTTCTTCCTACTCCCATAGCATGTCTAGTTGTAAGTATCCTGGAACCCTACCTTTTAGACCTAGGATTTTCCCTGGATTCTGCTAACTTTTTATGCTTTTTGTTTCTTAGCCGCTGCTGCTCCTGTGAACCTCGAAGAGGTGGATCTGGACGCCTATCTGCTGGGTGATGATGACTTCCAAATCCTGGCCACGGTAAAATCTGAGCCTCCATCGGTTCCCAAAGCTCCTCCCTCCAAGACCTCGGGCACCAAGCGCAAAACCAGGGCCACCAGCTCCGCCATATCACTGTAGCCCCTGGAGAACATGGATGCCGCTGGGCTACTTTCACACGCTGAGGCCATCTCTCGCCAAGTAAGTAAATTCCTGGGTACCCCTGAATTTTCCTGCATAGTTAGACCATTCCGAGTTTAAATTGTTAATTAACTTACCTTTGCATGCAGATTATTGGGCGATTCTTTGAACTGGTCCAGGCCGCTGAGAGGCGTGCCCAGGATGCTGAATCATTGGCCAGGAAGGAGGTCGCCACCCTGAAGAAGGAATTGAGCTTGACCAAGATCGTTGCTGATAAGAACCTGGGGCTGGTTCAGGAGCTGGAGAAGAGGGCTGTTGAGGTGCGGGCTGAGCATGAGGCTGCCCTGGTCGTGAAGGAAAAGGAGGGCAAGAGGATTGCCCTTGTCTCCCTCCTTCAATGCAGGCTGAAGATGGCCAAAGAGGCCAGGGACCTGGGGCTGAAGAACCCCAAGTGGGATGTGTCCGACTGGGCAAACAAGTTGCGCAATCTAGGCGCTACCATCCCCGCAGGGTGTGACCCTGAAGCTGGGCCTGGATCCAGCAAAAGCACCCCTTCCAAGGGCTCTGCTGGTGTAGGTCCAGAAAATCTACCAAGTCACGATATTGATATCAAAAACGAGTGTGGAATCCTCGTAAGTGATTGATTCAAGAAAAGAGATGAAGAGAACACAAGAATACGACGATTAAAACAATAAAAACTTGATCTTTGCACACAAGATGAACTTGTCGGGTACATAATAAGAAATCGTAAACTCGGTCTCTTGGGTTTACGATCGTGAACACCGTGTGGCTCTCGTAGAATCGTAAACAGCAACTAGAATCCGCCCCTTCCAATGGAGAACCACATGGGGTTTATATAGGATCCCTAATTGGACCTTAAACCCTAATAGTAAACCCAATAGTAAACCCCAAGTCCAATAGTAAACCCAACCAAACTAGTCTACTAATCTAAATAAACCCTCTAAGCCCAGCCCAACTAATTTAATATTACAAGCCTCATAATCTAGCCTCAACAATCTTCCCCTAGACTTGTGATATTAAATGTCTTTAATCTTTGAAATTCTTCTTCTTGACTGGCTGGCAAAGATGTTGATGAAGATTCTTTCCGCATAAATCTTCAATGGGTTTCATGACGGGCACTTGGGACTTCCTCTTGATCAGCATCAGCTCGAACTTCTTGAAATGAACAAGTTAATGAAATGGAGGATTCTCATTGACTTGCTTCTGTTGAAAGAACTGGTTCTTGCTGAATCTTCGGTAACTGTCTTGAATCTCCAAAAATTAGAGGTAAAATTTTGAAAACCTCTAACTATGAAGAACTTGATTGTTGATCTTGGATCTTCATGATCTCTAACTGCTCTCTGCATCATTTTCTTCATTAGTTGACTTAGAAATCTTCAGCTTCCCCTAAACACGTGAACATCTTCTTTGAAGCTCTTTTGAACCTTTTGAAAACTTGTAAAGACACCAACAACTTCCCCTGAACAGTTGCTTTTCCAGATGGAAGTCTTGTCCGGCTAGTTCTTTAACTTTGAGTAGTAGCAGCATCAGCATCATCTTTCTATCATCAACCTGTCTGACACACATTTAAAAAAATATACTCCACCAGACATTTGATGACTGGTCTTTGGGTTAGAAGGTAATTATCATCTGTTCAGTTGATTCAAATTAACATTATTTTAACCAAAAACCCTAATATGGATTACGGGTTTTCTATAAAACTTCCCCTGAACCCAAGACCTCTAAAGACTTCCCCTTAGCTGATAACTTCCCCTCAGCTAAGGACTTCCCCTGAGATAATACATATTATCTTCGAGTTCCCTTCAGATAATATGTATTATGGAAGTCTTTTCATTAGATAATAAGTATCATCCTCGAGTTCCCTTCAGATAATACTTATTATCCCCTCTCCTTCCCCTAAAAATTTGTCAAGATCTGACAGAGGAAGTCTTTTCCATTAGATAATAAGTATCATCCTCGAGTTCCCTTCGGATAATACTTATTATCCCATACTCCTTCCCCTAAAAATTTGGCAAGATCTGTCGGGGGCATATTGTCATGCATCAAAACCCATGAAAAACACATTTTGACTTCTCAAATCGACCTGGCCAAGACGAAAACACACCAAAAAGAACTTAACGACTCACACACGAAAGATATAAACTAAACAAATACTTACCAAACCAAACATGAGAAAGTTTACAAGGGATCAAACCGTATGAATCTGACTGAAGAACCCTTTTCAGCTTCAGTTACTCAACTAGTCCAGGTGATTGCCGGTATGTTTGTCCGCTTTAAATTCAAACCCGTTTAATCCCAACCGAATGCGTCATGTTTAATATAGTACAATATTACCATCATGTTTAATTTTCCCCACACCCAAGCGTACACAGCAAAACCTACCCAACCTCAGAGTTTATTGAGGATTCACAAACCCCCAGCTTGAGGAACCATGCAACACTGTTATGACTACCACTTATTTCATTAACCATCAGTTGGTGATCAGGTCGGCCGCTAAGCACGCAAAGAAGACCAACTGAGTGATTATTTATTCTCTTTTCTTTTACAATTTTTTATTTCTTTTTCATTTCTTTTTATTTTCTTTTTCTTTTCTTTTTATTATGTGGTGTAGTCATGACAGTAGAGACATGGCGTGTGAGAGAGTGAATACTAGGTAATTACCACTCTCAGCCCATTTTTGCCGGGACTCAGTCTTTTAAACCATGCAATCTGGGATGGGAAACTAAACATATATATCTTTTAAGTTCACTGCACTTTCATTGGAGGTCATAAGTTTAGGTCGAGCCTACCGAGTATATCACCGTGGAGCTTGCCTTTCACTTCCGCCTTACGCGTGTCAGCCATCTCCAACCCGGACATTCATTTTACTTCCCCTAAACTTCTCAAAAACAAGACACAAACAATTAAAAATTGAAAAGCACACTATTTTTGAGGGGTCAACTTTTTCTTCATCTTTACATTTCTTCCCCTTGCTTTTTGATTTTTAGTGTCACAATCTTGTGAACATCATTTTTCAGTTTTTTTTTTAATAAATAAAACACACAAACACACTTAAAAGAACAAAACACAAAATTTTGACGATATCTGGCCAAGCTAACTTTCAAAGTATTGATTTGAAAATTTTAGAAAATTGGGTTTCATGACATGCACACTTCATTGCATTTGAAGTCAAACACATATCAATCAACAACTTAATTGAAACTTTAATGAAATAGGTTTGACTCAAAAGACCCTTTGCCGCCTCATCATTCAAACAACCAAATTAAGAACAGTACCTTTCATGATGATTTTGACAATTTAGCTCTCAAAGAGACATACCTTCCATTGTATAGATTACTTGACATGACATGAAGATACGTCTCCTAAACTGTGCCTGGAACAATCACTTATCAACAAACAAATTAGTAATAGAAACTTTAGTGATAATCCTCCTTGATCGTTCCTGCACAGTGTGAGAGATTAGTTAGCTAATGGTACCCAGGCCATTGTTTTTCTGGGTACTCCTAAGGAATCAATGAATGAAACTTCTTTTAAAAACATTCCTTTTGAAAAATCAGGAAGTTGTGATGGAGCTGTCTTGATTTTTGGTTTCCAAGTTCCAGGTGATTTAACATTTGTTTTAGTCACTTTTGGAGTTGTGACTTTAGGTATTTCAACCTTCTTCGTTTTAGATTCATTTTTCAAAACAGTTTTTGTTTTAGTCGCCTTTGGAGTTGTGACTTAATATTTCAAACTTCTTCATTTTAGAATCATTTTTCAAACAGTTTTAGTTACCTTGGGAGGGGTAACTTTGGGTTTTTCAGATTATGGTTGTTTTGAAAATGGTTTCTTCACCTGTTTTTGGAAATTTTTGTAACTTGGAAAACTGTTGTTTTGATTTAAAGATTTTCTTTCAGCTTTGGCAGCACCCCAATGTTGATCAGAGGGTTTAACCTTAGGAGTAACAGTCTTCATTGCCTTAGGTTTCTGCACCATCATCGGCTTAGACTTCACAGACTCCTGAGATGAAACCCTTTGAGTTTTCGGATAATAGGGTTCATAAGGGCGATAAAGACAGTTTCTAGCAATATGACCAACGATGCCACAATTAAAACAAGTCTGCTTCTTTAGATAGAAGTCAGACGTGTACCCATTTGTCTTCGGTGGCTGATATGGAGCTGGTTTGCCTTGTGTATGCTTCTTTGGTTTGACAGCAGCCTCAGATTTGACTTTCTGCTGGTTTGTTGAAGCCTGTGTCGAGCCTGTCTTTATTGTCTTTGTGCTTCCTTGATTCTTTGACGTTGAAGCACCATTCTTGCAATTACAACGGCAACTGCATGATCCAACTGAAGAAATGGGAGACACAGCTACTCCCTTGAGTTTTTCATTCTTCACTCCAGCTGTTGGTTTCATACTCGGATGCTTGATGGTGATCTTTGGCCTCTTAACTTCAGCTTTACTTATTACTCCATCGGTTATTCCCTTGAACTTGGAGGAGAAGGATGGTAGTTCATATCCTACATCTGGTTCTTGGTCAAACATTGATCCAGATGTCATAAAGATCTTCCCCTCAGGCCGTGTCGTCAAGATCACCTTTTCCCTTTTGACTTCGTCAATTACTTTGAAGCATGGGGTTTCAATTTTAGGGTATGGTTTCAACTCTATGCCAGCTTCATCAGACTTAGAGTTGTGACACCTGTCATATTTCTGCACTCAGCATCATTTTCTGATATATCCTTTACTCTCCCTTCACCATAAGTCATGTTTGCTTCATTATCAATTTCTTCTTAAGTCAATGGTGTAGTTCCAACCAATACACTATCAATAGGAGGAGCAGCTTCTTTATAATCAGACTTGGTTCGTTCAACTTGATCCTCACTAAGAAGTATTCCTATAATGTCTCTGGGAACTGGTGGAGGAATGATGCTGTTCATTGCCAAATATTTATCAGTTTTCTCTGACCCAAACCCAGATGTGTCTTTCCCAACTGATAAATCTTTGTCCTCAACTATATTCTTTTTTTAACTGAACTCATTTTCTTTCTTTAGATATGCAGCCTTTGAAGATTTTGAAGAATCGGCAAAAACGGCAAAAACGGCAAAAGTACTATTCAAAGAATAGTGTCAAAAACTTAAAACTGAAAAACGGAGGCCTTCGGAGTGGAATTTGGGGGTCCAAACGAGCTCCCCTGGACATTAGTCTAGGGTAATTCTGGGGCTCGGTGTCACGAACGTCGTGTAAAAATTTGAGCTTCTAACTCCAAACGAGTCAAAAGTTACGTCCGTTTCCGTGAAAGTGTGGAATAGTGACTTTTGCCACAAATCCTGTTTTCGATCGAAAACCCTATTTCCGATCGTAATCACCTGTTTACGATCGTCAGAAAGTTGGATCGTAAACACCTGATCGAGAACACCTGATTCCGATAAACCTCAGTCGTAAACACGTTTCCGATAACTGCCAATCGTAAACACGTTTCCGGCTGGTAAAATCGTAAACACTGATTCCGGTTGAACTTGATCGTAAACACCCAAAGCACCGATCTTGAAGTCGTAATCTCGATTTTGCAGGTCGTAAACACTCAAAAATCACTTCTTGATGTCGTAAACTCGAATCCGATGAAGATCTTCAAGAACACCCAGTCGTAAACACTCAATAAACCCAGAAACTGATCATAAACACTAAGAACAGCAAGAACGGCGATCGTAAACACGACGAACAGCCCAGAAACAGCAGCAACTCAATCGAGAACCTGAAAAACTCAAGAAAACTCGCAAAAACTGTTAGATCTTCTTGAATCAATATCGTGAGAACCGCGAAACACTCGTTTCTTGGCTCTGATACCAATTGTAGGTCCAGAAAATCTACCAAGTCACGATATTGATATCACAAACGAGTGCGGAATCCTCGTAAGTGATTGATTCAAGAAAAGAGATGAAGAGAACACAAGAATACGATGATTAAAACAATAAAAACTTGATCTTTGCACACAAGATGAACTTGTCGGGTACAAGATAAGAAATCGTAAACTCTGTCTCTCGGGTTTACAATCGTGAACACCGTGTGGCTCTCTTAGAATCGTAAACAGGAACTAGAATCCACCCCTTCCAATGGAGAACCACATGGGGTTTATATAGGATCCCTAATGGACCTTAAACCCTAATAGTAAACCTAATAGTAAACCCCAAGCCCAATAGTAAACCCAACCAAACTAGTCTACTAATCTAAATAAACCCTCTAAGCCCAGCCCAACTAATTTAATATTACAATCCTCATAATCTAGCCTTAACAGCTGGTCATGCCATGGACATCGACCAGCCCAAGGGTGGAGAGCAGCCGGCCCAGTACCCCAAGGCAGCGGAGAAGGAAACATAGGAGGAGGAAGCGAAGGGGACGACCCAGGATGATGCTTGAAGTTGTTGGTCGTCTTTTCTTGTTCTTTTGTTTGTTTTAGTGGTCTGTTTAAAAGAATATGCCCCACCCCCGGATTTGTAATCCGGGGCTTTGACATGCCCCGCCCTGGGGTGGCCGGAGTCTTTCCCGGACCCAGGGTGGTTTTTAAATATAACTGCTTTTATGATTGTGTTTGAGATATTTGAAACACATTTGCTGATGTGTGAAATCGTACTAGGGTTTACCTTAGTATTCCTGGGTTGCCCCCAGGATTTAGGATTCCTCGTAGCTTCGGTAGTCTTGAGAATGTTTCCTGTTACATAAGCATATCAATTAGAATTAACTAGCCAAGTAGTTAATTTACTTAGGTTTTAACCATTATGACCCTGGGTCACTGGGCTATTTCTGGGGTCATGCCCGGTGCCGTACTGGCGAACTAGGGATTTCCTCTTAGTCGTACTGACTGGCTACGGCATGTCCTCGGAGTCTTAAGTTGGTACGTTAGCACCAATCCATCTCGAAAACGCGTTAATCGTTTTAAACCTTAAGAGATCCGCATATGTCCCTGGATTGGGAGTTGTTAACACGGATGATCCCACAATCCCAGGGTTTCATACTTAGATCACGTGCATCTCGGGCGAGGCAAAATTTGCCACGTGCGTCCCGGGCGAGGCGTGGTAGCTTGATTTCACCCAGGGTATTCTTTGTCTCGCCACTGAAACCCACGAGTACCGTGGATTTTGAGATGATCTCTGAATGTGGAATTCCCATCTTTTGCAAAGCCTCCAACTGGATTATATTTACTGAGCCGCCTCCATTAATCAAGATTCTCTTCACAATGTTGTTGGAGATGTGAAGTGTTATCACCAACCCATCATAATGAGGGTCTATGATATCGCGTTTATCGTCTTCCCCGAATGTGATTTCCTTGACATCAGGTTGAACAGAGCTCTTCCTGGGTCTTCCCTCTCTCTCTGACTTGGATTCCTTGGCATGTCTTTTCGCTACAGAATAGGAGGTACCACAAATATCAGAACCAACAGAAATAAAGTGTATTACCTTGGCATCTGGAGGCGGTAAGGATGCTCTTTCAAGACGGCCATCAGAATGTCCAAAGTCCTGGGACCTTGCACCACTATCCCTTGATTTTGAGATCTATTCCCTGGATTTATCCTTCTTTTTCCCAGAAGCTCCTTCAAGTAGCCTTTTCCAAGTAGATAGCTTATTTCTCTTCTCAGGGCCATTCAATCCTCGGTCTGGTGACCAAAGTCTTCATGGTAGGCACACCACTTGGACTTATCCTTCCAAGTAGACGGTTTATCGTTCTTCTTGGGCCACCTTGCTTTGTCTCCAAGGTCCTGCATAGCAAACATAACACCAGAAATATCAGTAGTAAAGCAATAATCATTAAGGGAAGGATATTCTTTTTCCTCCTCATCCTGGTCCACACTATTCACTCGTCGTTCATCGGGCCTTGAGTATGGTTTAGATCGCTGTGACCTAGGATGTGAGGATTCTGATTTCCTGTTGGAGCTGTTGATTCCTGGGGAGGATTCACCCTTTCCCAGGATTTGCTTGTCCTCCTCCAGCCTGATGAAGCGTATGGCCCTGTGACGAACTCCGTCCATGTTGTGACATGGGTTCATGACTAGATCTTGGTAGAATGGTGAATCTTTGTTAAGTCCCATTTTGAAGGCCTGAACTGCAGTCGCCATGTCCATGTTTGGTATCTCCAAGGCTTCTCTGCTAAACCTGCTAACGAACTTCCTTAGGGTTTCACCTGCATTCTGGGTCACCCTATACAAATCACTTGTTAGTTTTTTAAAGCTGCGGCTGCAAGAGAACTGATTGTTAAATAAATTGATTAAATGTGAAAATGAAGTAATAGAGTAAGGAGGAACATTCAAGAGCCATTTTAAGGCCGCTCCTGTCAAGGTAGATCCGAATCCTTTGCATAGGCATGCCTCCTTAGTTTCAGGAGGCATGTAGATAACCTCCATTCTTTCACGATACTATGCCACATGTTCTTCAGGGTCTGTAGTGCCATCATAAGGTTTCATGCTGGGAGTTTGAAACCTTTTGGGTATTTCCACGTCACTAATTGGTGGAGCAAACCTGGACACTCTATGACTTGCTGGTCCAACTTCAGGCTGCACAACTCCTGGGACACTTGAAATCATTCTCTTGAGTTTTTGGATTTCTCGCTCCACTGATGGGCTGATTCCTGAATCCTGCACTGAATTGTTAGTATTAGCATAATGGGTGAAAGTTTGAGGAGTGTTACCGACATCCTGGGGTATGTTTGTCCCAGGATTAAAGACTGGTTCTCTGATGGTAGTCATTCTAGATAAATCAGCATGGGCCATTTGAGTAGGGAAGGACGTTGATCTCCAGCTCAGTGGGGTGACACCTTCATGTACCCTGGAATTATTTCCAGGGGTATTGAAGTTCAGAATTCTGGGTTCGAGTGGTGACGGCTGAGCCGTCGTGGCCCTGGGTAACTCTGATCTCAAGCTGGTCAATTGAGCCATGAATTCCTGGTTCACCTTCTGTTGGAGTTCCATGTGGCGCTCCAATTTACCGAATGTGGCTAGGATATCAGTGTCAGATATTAAGACAGGGTCTTCTGGGATGTTTTCAGTTTCGATCACTTTATGGTTGACTATCGGTCCGTCACTGCGCGTAGCTGAAGTTGAGGCATTAAACCCTGGAGCCGATGAAGTGACTCCACTTGTCGAAATACTGGTCCTTGGACCTGGTTGGGTAACTCCAGTTGTTGAAGCAGTTACAGCAGAAACCGAGACATTCGAGGTGTTCATTTGTGTCGACATTTTTTGATAGATTTTGGTAAAAATCAAGTTTAGGAAAAATCTGAAAAGAGTTTGACAAAAAATTGACACCAATTGCCCCACGGTGGGCGCCAAATTGTTTTGGCTAAAAAAATTACTTAAGCAAAATTAGTAAAACTTGAACCAAATAAGATTGTGAGGTTTGGTGCCTAGGATTAAGATACGAAAACTGTTTGTAAAAATCCTGGGACAATAACTTAATTTCAGGGACAAAAGCCGGAATCCTGGGTCAAAATGTAAGTTTAGTTGCGAAATCGATTTAGAAAGTAAATAACACAAATGAAGCCTTGAATGCAAGTAGGAACACCGAGAAATTTACTAGGGAAAAGCCCTTAGCCCTTGGATGTCTCTAAGGTGCCGCCGACATAAAAACCCCGGGTAGCGATAACACACACTACCAATTTATTGATCACGTAAATGTTTGAGTACAATGAGTATGCAGAGAAATCAGTACGAGAATACAATGAGTAAAGCTCGAGTGAGCTGAAAACTAAGTCTAAGTGTCCTATATATACTCCTAGATCTTCAACAACTTGTCCGATATTCCAGGGATCTCCTCTTCAACATCTCTTTCAGTTGGTTGACCGAGTTTCCAGCTAACTGACTTTGACCACATGCGAAATAAGTCTTTAGCTTGTTTTATGCGACCGTTAGTAGACTTCGTCAACTTGTCCTTGATCAAATATAGGCACACAAGCTGTTAGCGACAATGCCCTAGCATGCAGGGTCATTTCCACATGCTAGGTCATCTATAAAATAAGGGTAACCCTGGATTATGCACATTTTAGATCATATTAATATAGAATAAAATGAATATAAACTTCCCTGTATAAAGTCGACATCCTGGGTCATCACTTTACTATTGACACATTCAGGGTCACCGAACATTACCTACCAGATTCAGGGTCATACGATTCCTGGGTCATACTTGTACCCTGGATTACCAGCCGAAGATTTAGTGTATAACAGCATTGATCACACATGGAACATCAGTGTTAGAGCATAATCCTATGTCATAATGTGTCTCGTTTCTTGTATCTAAATGAGCGTGTGTTCGTGAGTCTTAGCGTCAACTTACCAAGGAGAACATACCAATTGGTATGCCTGATGGTATGCTGCAACATACCAATTGGTATGTAGGTTGGTATGCTGGTTGGTAAGTTGGTCACTATAAATACTTTGTGTTAGAGAGAACTCTTAGAACTTTTGGTCATTTTGAGTTTTGCTAAATGTGTGTCTCTGTGTGTGTGTTCTTGAGAGAGAAACCATAGCTTGTTCTTGTACCTTCAAGTGATCAATAAGAATTCAAGCTTATTTACTTTCTCGTGTTCACTAGATTGATTGTTTCTATCAGTAGTAAGATCGTTCTTTGTACTTACAAGTGGTATCAGAGCCAATCCAGGTTGCTTTGCTGGTTTGAATTGATCAAAATTGAGTTTTTCTAGTGAGAGAAAGTGGGTTTGTTAGGTTTTTCATCAATTTTTATCAAATTTGAGTGTTTCTGGTGTTAAATTTGATCTCCGAACGTTCATAGTGTGTTTTCGTTGCCTACTTCTGCAAATCATAGACTAAAACCTTCAAATTCGTGAAAATTTGAAAAATTCAGTTTGGTACGCCGGTTGAATGTGTTGGTACGCTAGGCAATCTTCAACCAACATACCAATGTTGTTGGTACGCTGATTGGTACGTTGCTTGGTACAATAGGCAATCTTCAACCAACATACCAACGTTGTTGGTACGTTGCTTGGTATGCTAGGAAATCTTCAACCAACATACCAACGTTGTTAGTATGCTACTTGGTATGCTAGGCAATCTTCAACCAACATACCAATTGGCCCGCTGGCAACATACCAACCAACATACCAATTAGTCCGCTGGCAGAATAGTGACGATTACTAAAAGTGACGTAACTTTTGTTCCTTCTAGCTTAAAAACTTGTTTTACTAACTCAGTTTTATCTTTTTGCAACTAAACTTCTGTCATAATTTAACAATCAACTTTATCATACATCTTATAATCTGTACAACATCCAGATTCCTTAGTATCTGAAAATGAGGTTGATACTGTGGAATCTGGATCTTGTACAGATTATGAGATGTCTGATAAAGTTGATTGTTAAATTATGACAGAAGTTCAGTTGCAAAAAGATAACACTGAGTTAGTAAAGCAAGTTTTTAAGCTTAACTAAGGAAAAAATTGGTTTGTTGAAAGAAGTGGAGAAATGGAAGAAAGAAGCTAAAGAAGCTGTATGAGATTTTAATGATTTGTGTAGAACACTAATACGATCT
>JBCNJP010000023.1:74130984-74153988 GCA_039602395.1 Deinandra increscens subsp. villosa | reverse complement strand
GTTCTTGGCTCATATATGATGTCATAGGCACTTAATTTAACTGCCCATTTCGCCATTCTTCCTGACATTTCTGGTTTTCTTAAGACACACTTAATAGGATAGTTAGTTTTCACATAAATAACATGAGTTTCGAAGTAATGTCTTAATTTTTGGGAAGCCATGACAAGGGCTAAGATTAGTTTTTCTAAATAAGAATACCTGGTTTCGGCGTCTAATAATGTTTTACTTACATAATATACCGGATGCTGTTGTCCCTCATGATCTTTCACAAGCACGACACTTACCAAGCTGCTTGAAACTGCTAAATAGAGAGATAGTGGTTCGCCCTTGACTGGTTGCATTAAAAGTGGAGCAGATGATAAATATTCTTTCAAGGAGCTCAGAGCTACTTCGTGTTTTTCGCCCCATTCGAACTTTTTGTTCTTCTTCAATATGTCATAGAATTCTTTGCTTTTTTCAGATGATCTTGATATGAACCTGGTGAGTGCTGCCACTCTGCCAGTTAGTCTCTGGACTCCTTTAACATTTGTTGGAGACTTCAAATTTATGATTGCCTGGATCTGTTCGGGGCTGGCCTCAATTCCTCTTTTAGTAACCATGAAGCCCAAGAACTTGCCGGCTCTTACTCCAAAATGGCACTTGGAAGGATTCAATTTCATGTTGAACTGGTCCAAGATATCAAAAGCAGCTTGAAGGTCTCTAGGATGATCCTTTGCTTCCTTCGATTTTACTACCATATCATCTATGTATACTTCCATGGTGTCCCCCAGTTTGTCTTTAAACATCATGTTGACTAGCCTCTGGTATGTGGCACCTGCATTTCGTAAACCAAAAGGCATTGCAATATAACAATAATACCTGTGGGAGTCATGAAGGCTGTGTCTTCCTGATCTGATGGTTCCATTTGAATTTGCTGAAAGCCCGTAGAAGCGTCCATAAAAGTTAGCATCTCGTGTCCAGCAGTTGCGTCCACCATAGAATCAATATGTGGCAGAGGGAGTGGGTCTTTTGGACAGGCCTTGTTTAGGTCTGTGTAGTCTACACATACCCTCCACTTACCGTTTTTCTTCTGGACTACCACCACATTAGCCAGCCATCGAGGATATTTAACTTCTCTAATCATTTTTGACTTGAGCAGCCTGTCAACTTCTTCTTGGATTATGATGTTTCTCTCAGGAGCGAACTTTTTTCTTTTCTGATGTATTGGCCTGAAAGATTCATCTATACCAAGTTTATGAGTAATAATATCTTTAGATATACCTGTCATGTCTTCATGTTTCCATGCAAACGTTGTGACTCTGGATTTCAAGAGGCTCACGAGCTGCTCCTCAGTATTCTCAGGGATATTGGTTCCTACCAGCACTTTGATTTCAGGATCTTCAGGATTAAGTTTAAGTTGATTTCAGGATCTTCAGGATCTTTTTTCATCTGAATTCTTCGTGCTGGTTTCTTTAATTGCTATGCTGGCTTTGGCTTAATTGTGTTCTTCATGGCGGAAGTATAGCAGTCTTTGGCTTCTTGTTGATCGCTTAGTATTCTTACAACTCCCCATGGTGTGGGAAGCTTCACACATTGATGATAGGTAGATGGAACTGCTTTCATATCATGGATCCATGGCCTTCCCAAGACCACGTTGCAACAAGGAAATGAGTCAATGACGCATAATTTCTGCATGGAATTGACTCCTTCGATGTAGACGGGAAGTCTGATGTCTCCAACCGTATGCTTGGTTTCTCCACTGAATCCTACTAACACCGAGGATCTTGGAATTATCTCCTCTTCTGGAATGTTCATCTTTTTAAGCACGTCCAATTGGATGATGTTGACTGAACTGCCGTTGTCTATCAAGATCCTGTGAACATAATGGTTAGCAATACATAATGTAATTACCAGACTGTCGTGGTGAGGATCCTGGATATCCAGCTTATCAGTTTCGTCAAAGGAGATAACTTTGTCTTCAGTCAATATCGCGTTCTTCTTTGGCCGACTGCTTTGGTCCATCTTGGCCTCCTTTGCATGTCTGTTTGCTGATGAGAAGGAGGCTCCGCATATACCAGATCCTCCTGAGATGAAGTTGATTACTTTTGCATCTGCTGGCAGCGACTGTGCTCTCTTAGGCAGCTCGGCAGCTTCTTGAGTTTTACTTCTCTTTCTGCCAAACAATTCTTTAAGATGCCCTTTGCTGAGCAGGTAACTGATTTCTTTCCGGAGTGCTATGCAGTCATCTGTTAAGTGCCCGAAGTCTTCGTGGTAAGCACACCACTTAGACTTATCCTTCCACGATCCTTGTTTTTCTGATTTTCTTGGCCACCTGGCTTTATCTCCTAGATCTCGCAAGGCACATAACAAACCACCCATGTCAACTAAAAAGCAATAATCAGATACCTTTGGGAAGTTTTCTTCGTCGTCTTCTTCTTCAACTTCGTTGACCCTAGGATTATCGTTTCGATAATAGGGTTTGTTTCGTTGTTGTTTTCCGGGAGATTCTGTCCTTCTGCCTGATGGTTCGTCACCTCTTTTTTGGATCTTCTTATTATCTTCTTGTTGGATTTAGGTGTCCAGACCCGACTAAATTAAGTACCCGACCCGGTCAAGACCCATAAGAGTTACACCGGAGGCAACGGGTATTAAAGACCGCTTACCTATATAACCGGCAAATTCGCAGAAAGATTAATTATGTGTTTATTAAATAGTTTAATTGATACATAATTAATTACTTAAATCAATATTAATCATTAAGATTAATTAAGCGACAAAAACGTTAAATATTATTATTAACGTAATGGACGAAAATCGACGGATTATTAGTATGACTAATATTTGGTTAGCGACGAACATTTAAAAGGTTAAAGGTTAACTTCTGAAAATAAATGGTTCGATTGGGAATTAATAATATCGAGGGGTTAAACGGAAACAAAGTCAGTTATAAATATAACTGATTAGGGAGGCGAAACCCTAATCCACTTAGTGAGAATTTCGGCCCCCCTTTTCCCCTCCCTCTCGCGATCCGACGCCGACGGCAACCTCGCCGCCGCCGCCCTTCTTGTTTCCGACAACCAAGGTCGCGAGTCTCGCGATCCGGTTAAACCCCTCCCGTCGCTCCGCCGTCGTCTGCCGCTCCGCTAGCCACATCCGCCCTCCGCCGCTTCGCTAGCCGCTGCCGCCGTTCACTCCCAGTGCGCCCTCCACGCCAGCGCCGCTCTCAGCCGCCGCCGCACGCACAACCGCCGCCGCCCTGCAGCCACCGCCGCACGCCCCGCCGCCGTGCGCCCCGCTGCCGCCGCCGCCATACCGTCGCTAAGCCGCCGCCGCCACCTTGCTGGTCGCCGCCCTTCCTCGCCGTCGCCGGTTCACCGCCGACAAACCCTAGCCGTGAACCACCTTTTGGTGTGTTCGGCTCGTCGTCCGCAAACCCTAGTTCGCGCCCGATCCGACGTACGAGATTTTCTCGGTGCTTGATTCACCGCGTAGTAAATCCGTGTTCACGAGGAAAGTCAGATTCTTCAGACGAATCACTTCTGCGAAACCCTAGCGTCACCCGTTGACTTCCGGTGTCTCGAACGTCTGTTTGAATCACCGCTCAGGTATATCTAAACTCGTAGTTAGTTTAGATTAAATTATTTATTTATTTTATAAATACTTCGCGTTTGTTTAAACGCGATTATGGTGTTTGCGCGTTTGGTGTTTGTCGAATCCTGTTGTTTTGGTTTACGCTAATTACCTGGTTTTCGCGTTAGTAAATTAATACGTTTCCGCTGCCTATTAAATTAATAGTTAATTTAATTATCTGTTTTAATCTACTCGGTAATTGTTTAATAATTATTTATTGTAAATAATTATTTCCAAAAAAAAAAAAGATTGCTATTACCGAGACCCGAATGCCACTGTCGTAACCCAACAGTGGTATCAGAGCCTTGATCACCACACGCAAACCCAGGCCGGTCTATTTTAAACCGGCATACTTTCGCGAACTGGGGTTCTGAACCCGAAAGTCGCGAAATTGAATGAATCGCCTTTCTTATATGTCTAGTCGATTTGGATCCACTAAACATAATCCGATTCAACATAATTGATTGAATTATCTTTCGTGCATATTCGGCCCACCCTTTTGATTTTGTCATGGATTCGTTATGGTTTGGCCCTTTAGGCCCAAGTAGTTTTGTTTTGTGTGGCCCACCTTTTACTGGGTTCAAAGTTGTAATTAGTTAAAATAGAATAGTTTTATTTTAATTTGGAATCGCTCACCTTCGCCTGGACGAACGAGACGAGCTTGATGCAAAGACCCATTTGGGATTATCCCTTTATGGGATTTTCGAAAATGGCTAGAAGTCAAAACAAGGCCGACGTTTCTGGGTGACTCGCAGGAGCTTGTTGAAGCCAGTGGGAGCAACTAAGTCGATCAGGGAGTTTTCTGTTCTCGTGGTTGATTTACCTTTATGTCCCTTGCCCTATTTGATATTGTCAAAGGCTCTGACAAATATCGAAAGCCCTGCATGGCCGAATATGTACATGTGTGTTTGCTTGTTTTTGGTTGCTTGTCTTAATTAGATTAACACGCCAACTTAAAACCCAAACTTAGTTTTATCAAAAATGAAACTAATTTTTCAATCGATTAAATGAAAGTCCTAATTTTGTTACGACTTCACAAATTTAAATAACCAATTTAATTCGACATTAAATTCGAATTTTCGATAATGCAATCGAACGTTATTAAAATTGGTTATCGTCTCGCGACACATAGATCGTTAATACTTAGGTTATCTAATTGATCGTCCCGAGTGAGATAGGATTCATAATATTTGCCGTCACATTAAATATTAAAATTTGACAAATTAATACTATCTGGTAAGCCTAAAACCGATAGTCTATGTCATCCTAAGTCAAGTCTAACTTGGAACATATTTACCGATACATCCGTGTTGGAGTATTTCAACACCGCACGTGGTGTTTAGGGTATCTTCCAAGGTGAGCATATTAGAGTATTTCAACACCGTACGCTCACATTGACCGCTTAGGACAACTACTACTTTCTTTACATGCACCTTTGGTATTGGAGTATTTCAACACCGTACCTCTGGTCGGCTTGTAGACAAAAGGGGCATAGATGGGGCTAAACGTATTTCGTTGATCCATTCGCGAAAGCCCCATAACGGGAGTTGTAACAGTCACAAGTGACAATCGTTGTCCATTCAGTTACTTAGAAGTTTTGAAAGCACTTTACGCTGTCTGGAGAAATTATCTAACTAACTGAATTCCCAATTCCTATTCAAGATTAGCTTGCCATCCTTGAATACGAATCAAACATCGAAACACTAAAACATTTGCCTGTTGTTTCAGATGGCTAACCGCGCAAACCAAGAGATTTTCCATCTCAAGTCTCTCCTTGAGAAGGAGAAACTTAATGGCGCCAACTTCCTCGATTGGGAAAGAAATCTGAAAATCGTCCTGAAAATGGCTAACATGGAAACCGTGTTAGATGCTGAGGTTCCTGAGGAACCTAAAGCTGATACGCAAGTGGCGCGAAACGCCCATAACACATTGCGTACAAATGCCAAAAATGTCGCATGTCTTATGTTAGCCACCATGGAATCTGAGATTCAGAATAACATGGTTGACAGGACGGCTTTTCAGATGATCGGTGATCTGAGGGGCATGTTTGAAACTCAGGCCCGACAGGAACGCTATGACACCGTTGTGACACTTATTAGTTGTCGCATGGCCGAAGGCGCTCCTTGTAGGTCCTGAAATCTCCCAAACACACGATATTTCTATCACAAACGAGTGCGGAATCCTCGTTTATGATTGATTCAAGAAAAGGGATGAAGAGAACACGAGAATACGATGATTGAAAGATAAAAGCTTGATCTTTGCACACAAGAAAACTTGTCGGGTACAAGATCTGAAAATCGTAAACTCCCTCTCTCTCTGATTACGATCGTGAACACCAATGCTCCACTAGAAATCGTAAACTTGTTTCTTCAAAGGCTTACTTGATCATAAACATGAGGTGGTATTTATACCACCTCTTACAAGCACATGGGCTAATCATAAACCCAATAAGCCCAATCATATACCACCACTACTAGAAATAACCCCTTCCTTGACGCGCGAACAATGACACTCAGATATTTATGACGCGCAAAAACAAGCGTCATAAAAAAAACTGTCGTATTTAATAAAATTTAACAAAATTCTATGGGTAGATGACGCGCATTTTTGCGCGTCATAAAAATTGTGTCATTTGAAAAAAAAAATTAAAAAAACACGGAGGACATAAACTTTGCGCGCGTCAAGCCTAAAAAAAATTTCGTCGTTTTATAATTTTCCCGCCAAAATGAATTTTTTTTCCGCCCAATTTTTGCCCTAAAATATTCATTCCCAGCTTAATACACTTGCGCCCCTTATAAGCTTTTCCCCCAAAACACATGCCCTAATTTTCACCGTTCCTCGCCTCCGACCTTCCTGGTCCCCCGACGGTGTCTCCGACCTCCCTGGTCCTCCGACGGCGTCTCCGACCTTGCCTGGTCCTCTGACGGCGTCTCCGACCTCGCCTAGTCCTCCGACGACGTTATTGGAAGAAGGTTCGTTTCCTTTGACCGTCAATTATGTGTCATTTATTCTTTGGATTCGTTGTTTGAATAGCCCAGCAACATTGTGGATGGTTATCACCCCCAATTTCTTCTGATGAGGCGATGACCCAAAAACCGCTCGTTATCCTTTAAAGCCCTAAAGTTCCCCGTTCAATTTCTTCGTTCTATGGAGAGTTTAGACGATTCTTCACCAACACAGTTTATCTATCTATGAATTTAAAAAAAAACTTGTTCAGCGCTTGATTTGGATCTCTGATTGCTGAAGTTTGGTGTTCATTACGGGTACTGTAAGATCTCTTCATAATTTTCACATTATATTTTCAGATCTAAGCTTCTGTTGATTTATTTCATACATTTAGAGAACTCATCTAATTTCATTTGATTTGTTTCTTCTGTGCATAGGAGAAAGCTCCTTATGTGGCGATGGCAGCAAGGAGAAAAGTAGAGTATGAAGAATGGATGTGAAACTTGTATTGATTGAACTTGGTAATGGTTTATGTTCATTTGATATTATGTATGCCTTTATAAAAGTTGGAGATGATGATAGGTGGCAGCATGCCTTTATGTTCATTTGATATTATGTATGCCTTTATCATCTGCTTGTTGTGAATACTAAGCTATTAAAAACTGATCCCTTTTTTTCAAATTGTTTTGTGTCACTTAAGTTTGGTTAACTCTGGGATTTTGATTTTGCAGGAATCGAGAAACTTTGCTTCTGCTTCTGCCTCTAAGGAACCAAAGATCAAGGTAGTATATTAAGCTAGATATGCTATATTGTCTTGGTATGGTTGAATTTCTAAGGCTTTAGATCCGAATCGCATACTTCTCTTTAATTTCAGAATCAATTGTTGTTATTCTTCATACGATTTTGCTTTCTGTATGTGATTTGGTCATTAGTTTTTTTTCAAATCTGTATCATGGTACACTGTTTTCTAGGCCTCAATGAGTTTGAGAGATATACTTGCTTAATTTCATATTCAATTACCAGATTAGTGTAAATGGGAATGTTATTTTAGGGACTTATAATGGCATCAACAAGTTATGGATTTGTGGTCAAAATAGGCTCTCATTAACAGAATAACAGTGAACTTCACATGCACTTGCATCTTTATTATATTGCTAATGTTTATCTTTTTAAAGTGAGGTCCATTTGGTAATTGCTAAATTAGATGACTTTGCTCTTATTTAATTGCAGTTTTCTATAGGGATCTTCTCGATTGCAGGTGTCATATCTTTATCATTTTGTTATTTAGATTATATGTTTCAATGACTTTAGTTAAAAGTTGTTCTATTTATGTTCGTTAGTGGCTATGACCATTTATGTTCTTCAAACTTGGCTCTACAATGTTAGTAGTTGTTGCACATATTAAAAGATAGTAACTTTGAGTACACTGCTGAGACTTCAACCCACTTCCAATAGGTTATTTCTGGCCTAATCATTTTTCTATTTTCTTTTATCTTTCTTCTTTCTAATTTGTGTATCATAACACATCTGTTTATTTTTCTTAATTCACTGTTAGTATATCATTTGCCCCCTGATGTTACTCTTTTAAGATGTGTATTCATGTACTCACTTTCAGAATTCACTTGATTGCAGCTCGTGAGTTTGCCCCCGACTTTACAATCTTTTCAGCCGGATTTGATGCTGCAAGGGGAGATCCACTTGGATGTTGTGACGTAAGCTTCTTATCCATCCTTTTGTGTGTGTGTGTGTCTGTGTTTATGTTCTCATATTTATTATGTAATTAATAGAATCTTATCTTGTAGGTCACTCCCGCTGGTTTTTACTAATAATGAAGTACGATATTTGGAAACTTTCGTGTTAATAACATGTTACAAAAGTTTACAACAAAACAAAGATAAATTTTTTTGGAAAATGCAAAAAACCAAGAGTTTCATATCTTTTAAAATATAAGAAACATGTCATAGAAAAAAACCACAAGTCTACTAAAGGCATCCAACATATTGGGTATCATCCACAAGTTGAACAAGGTGCAGGTTGTTGAAAGCACATTTCTCTAACTGATTTACTTTGGTACCTGCAGGTTGTTGCCTCTTATTGGCTTTCACTTCTCAGATCGGTATATTTCATATTTGTTTTGGTGTATTGTGTTGGTGGTTGAATTAACTGATGCTAATGGTTGATCTGTAAAGGTTCAAACTGTGAGTCCGTGGTTAACTTAATAAGAGATGGGTTGACTGAATCTAAAATGTGTGTGATGAAGACAAGTTTTTTTTTTAGTTTAAGCTATTCGTATTAGGCTGCTTTTGTACAGGGGATTTTCATCACTAAAAATAGCAGTGAACCTGTATACTTGCAATAGAAATGATATGAAGTGTATGATTCTTTAATATATACTCATATCTTTGTTTCATTTTGCTGTTGATGCAGGTTTATCCTGCTGCCTCTGTTCCAAGGTACTTTGTATTTTTTTTTTTTTTGTCAATTGTTTTGCTTTTTGGCCTTTTAGTGCATTTGGTTTAGTGGTTTTAGTTGTCAAGAGGAAGAAATCACCGGGTACTCCCTGTTTTACTCCTTCCTTTGATCTTCGTTTTTTGAAGTTGGTTTTTCTCCTGACATGTATCAGATTGTCCAATAGAAAACTGCAGCAGCTCTGTGCTTGAACTGTATAAATCGTGTTGTGGCTTTGTTTTAATCTCGATCTAGTCAGGCTTTAGCAGTAACACTTTTATCTCCCACTTTTTCTTTTAATTTTTATAAAAACATACTGTGTTAAATAAGTGAATATAATGACTATTTTGTTGTCATTACACATCTCTAGTGTGTTGTATAGGAAATTTTGTCCCTAGCCGCTGCTGATGCTGAGATTCTTATTGCAAAGGAAAACCAGCGGATAAACTTGAGCAAATAAAGGAGACAGACAAGGAAAAACAGTGGATAGGAACTCGAGCAAATCATTACAAGAAGTTTCATTTTACTAAATGGTGGTATTTAGGATGTAGTTTGTGAAAAAACTTGAATACTTGTGTATAATGATTTGTTCTACTATATATGAAATGAATTATTTTGCTTTACGTGTATTTTTATTTTTTATTATTGGGTTAATTATCATTTAATGTAGAAATTAGTGATTCTATTAAAATATTTTTTTTCTTATTTTTTTATAAATCCATGACGCGCAAAAATGCGTGTCATAAGCAGATTTATGACGGTGGCTTCCTTGACACGCATTTTATGACGCGCAATGAGTGTCATAAATGGAGCGTCATCGTTCGCGCGTCAAGAACGGGATGACGCGCATTTTGCGCGTCAAGAAGATTCTTGACCCTACCTTCCTTGACGCTTTTTTGCGCGTCATCTGGGCACTTTCTTGACGCGCAAAAAGCGTCAAGAAAGCCCTTTTTTGTAGTAGTGAATCGTTGTCCATTCAGTTACTTAGAAGTTTTGAAAGCACTTTACGCTGTCTGGAGAAATTATCTAACTAACTGAATTCCCAATTCCTATTCAAGATTAGCTTGCCATCCTTGAATACGAATCAAACATCGAAACACTAAAACATTTGCCTGTTGTTTCAGATGGCTAACCGCGCAAACCAAGAGATTTTCCATCTCAAGTCTCTCCTTGAGAAGGAGAAACTTAATGGCGCCAACTTCCTCGATTGGGAAAGAAATCTGAAAATCGTCCTGAAAATGGCTAACATGGAAACCGTGTTAGATGCTGAGGTTCCTGAGGAACCTAAAGCTGATACGCAAGTGGCGCGAAACGCCCATAACACATTGCGTACAAATGCCAAAAATGTCGCATGTCTTATGTTAGCCACCATGGAATCTGAGATTCAGAATAACATGGTTGACAGGACGGCTTTTCAGATGATCGGTGATCTGAGGGGCATGTTTGAAACTCAGGCCCGACAGGAACGCTATGACACCGTTGTGACACTTATTAGTTGTCGCATGGCCGAAGGCGCTCCTTGTAGGTCCTGAAATCTCCCAAACACACGATATTTCTATCACAAACGAGTGTGGAATCCTCGTTTATGATTGATTCAAGAAAAGGGATGAAGAGAACACGAGAATACGATGATTGAAAGATAAAAGCTTGATCTTTGCACACAAGAAAACTTGTCGGGTACAAGATCTGAAAATCGTAAACTCCCTCTCTCTCTGATTACGATCGTGAACACCAATGCTCCACTAGAAATCGTAAACTTGTTTCTTCAAAGGCTTACTTGATCATAAACATGAGGTGGTATTTATACCACCTCTTACAAGCACATGGGCTAATCATAAACCCAATAAGCCCAATCATAAACCCAAGCCCATGCCCAATCTAATAGTAAACTAGCCTAATCATAATAAAACTAGCCCACTAATCTAATTAAACCCTCTAAGCCCAGCCCAACTTATTTAATATTACAAGCCTCATAATCTAGCCTCTACAATCTTCCCCTAGGCTTGTGATATTAAATGTCTTCGATCTTTGAAATTCTTCTTCTTGAGTGGCTGGCATAGATGTTGATGAAGATTCTTTCCGCAGAAATCTTCAATGGGTTTCATGATGGGCACATGGGACTTCCTCTTTATCAGCATCAACTTGAACTTCTTGAAATGAACAAGTTTATAAGAGGAGGATTCTCATTGACTTGTTTCTCTTGAAAGAATTTGGTTCTTGCTGAATCTTCGGTAACTGTCTTGAATCTTCAAAATAATTAGAGGTTAAATTTTGAAAAACCTCTAACTGTGAAGACCTTGTTGAACTTGGATCTTCATGATCTCTGACTGCTCTCTGCATCACTTTCTTTTTCAAAGATTGACTTGAAATCTTCAGCTTCCCCTAAACTTGTGAGCATTTTCTTTGAAAAACTTTTGAAGCTTTTGGATACTTGTAAAGATACCAACAACTTCCCCTGAACAGTTGCTTTTCAGATGGAAGTCTTGTCCGGTTGGTTCTTTAACTTGAGCAGCAGCAACATCTTTCTATCATCAACCTGTCTGACACACATTTGAAAAAATATACACTACCAGACATGTGATGACTGGTCTTTGGGTTAGGAGGTAATTATCATCTGTTCAGTTGATTCAAATTAACATAATTTTAACCAAAAACCCTAATATAGATTACGGGTTTTCTATAAAACTTCCCCTGAACCCAAAGACCTCTAAAGACTTCCCCTTAGCTGATTACTTCCCCTCAGCTAAGGACTTCCCCTGAGATAATACATATTATCCTCGAGTTCCCTTCGGATACTATGTATTATGGAAGTCTTTTCGGATAATAAGTATCATCCTCGAGTTCCCTACGGACAATACTTATTATCCCATCTCCTTCCCCTAAAAATTTGTCAAGATCTGACGGAGGAAGTCTTTTCCATTAGATAATAAGTATCATCCTCGAGTTCCCTTCGGATAATACTTATTATCCCATACTCATTCCCCTAAAAATTTGGCAAGATCTGTCGGGGGCATATTGTCATGCATTGAAGCCCATGAAAAACATATTTTGACTTCTCAAGTCGACCTGGCCAAGACGAAAACACATAAAAAGGAACTTAACGACTCACACACGAAAGATAAAAATAAACAACTACTTACCAATATAAAATATGAGAAAGTTTACAAGGGATCAAACCATATGAATCTGACTGAGGAACCCTTTTCAGCTTCAGTTACTCGACTAGTCCAGGTGATTGCCGGTATGTTTGTCCGCTTTAAACTCAAACCCGTTTAATCCCAACCGAATGCGTCATGCTTAATATAGTACAATATTACCGTCATGTTTAATTGTCCCCACACCCAAGCGTACACAGCAAAACCTACCCAACCTCAGAGTTTATTGAGGATTCACAAACCCCCAACTTGAGGAACCATGCAACACCGTTATGACTACCACTTATTTTATTAACCATCAGTTGGTGATCAGGTCGGCCGCTAAGCACGCAAAGAAGACCAACCGAGTGATTATCTATTCTCTTTTCTTTTTCATTTTTTTATATCTTTTTCATTTCTTTTTCTTTTCTTTTTCTTTTCTTTTTATTATGTGGTGTAGTCATGACAGCAGAGACATGGCGTGTGAGAGAGTGAATACTAGGTATAATTACCACTCTCAACCCGTTTTTGCTGGGACTCAGTCTTTTAAACCATGCAACCTGGGATGAGAAACTAAACATATATATCTTTTAAGTTTACTGCACTTTCATTGGTGGTCATACGATTAGGTCGAGCCTACCGAGCATATCACCGTGGAGCTTGCCTTTCACTTCCGCCTTACGCGTGTCAGCCATCTCCAACCCGGTCATTCATTTTACTTCCCCTAAACTTCTCAAAAACAAGACACAAACAATTAAACACAAACAATTAAAAATTGAAAAGCACACTATTTTTGAGGGGTCAACTTTTTCTTCATCTTTACATTTCTTCCCATTGCTTTTTGATTTTTAATGTCACAATTTTGTGAACATAATTTTTTTTTTTAAAATAAAACACACAAACACACTTAAAAGAACAAAACACAAAATTTTGAAGATATCTGGCCAAGCTAACTTTCAAAGTATTGATTTGAATTTTTTTTTTAAATTGGGTTTCATGACATGCACACTTCGTTGCATTTGAAGTCAAACACGTAATCAATCAACAGCTTAATTGAAACTTTAATGAAATAGGTTTGACTCAAAAGACCCTTTGCTGCCTCATCATTCAAACAACCAAGTTAAGAACAGTACCTTTCATGCTGATTTTGACATTTTACCTCTCAAAGAGACATACCTTCCATTGTATAGATTACTACATGACATGAAGATACGTCTCCTAAACTGTGCCTGGAACAATCACTTATCAACAAACAAATTAGTAATAAAACCATTAGTGATAATCCTCCTTGACTGTTCCTGCACAGAGTGAGAGATTAGTTTGCCATTGGTACCCAGGCTATTGTTTTTCTGGGTACACCTGAGGAATCAATTAAGGATACTTCTTGTAAGAACATCCCCTTTGAAAAATCAGGAAGTTGGGATGGAGCTGCCTTGATTTTTGGTTTCCAAATTTCAGGTGATTTAACATTTGTTTTAGTCACTTTTGGAGTTGTGACTTTAGGTATTTCAACCTTCTTCATTTTAGATTCATTTTTCAACACAGTTTTTGTTTTAGTCACCATTGGAGTTGTGACTTTAGGCATTTCAACCTTCTTCATTTTAGAAATCATTTTTCAAAACAATTTTAGTTACCTTGGGAGGGGTAACTTTGGGTTTTTCAAGTTTTGATTGCTTTGAACACTACTAGAAAAAGCCCCTTCCTTGACGCGCGAACAATGACACTCGGTATTTTATGACGCGCAAAAACAAGCGTCATTAAGAAAACTGTCGTATTTGAAAAAATTCTATGGGTAGATGACGCGCTTTTTCGCGCGTCATAAATTTTGTGTCATTTGAAAAAAAAATAAAAACACGGAGGACACTAATTTTGTGAGCGTCAAGCGTATAAAAAATGTCACTTTTTATTTTTTCCCGCCCAAACAAAATATCTGGATATAGGAGCCCGCTTTAGGGTTTTTTCAACATTTTCCCCCAAATTCATCCCGCCTACCTTGTCACTGCCGCTCCGTCGATTCTCTCTAACCCTAATTCTTCTGCCGTGTTAAGGTAGTAGGGCTTGAAATCTGACACCGAAGAAAGTTCAGACGAAGAAGAAGAGGTAGAATTAGAAAACGACGTCGTTGAGTCTGATGATCCTGATGTAGAAGAAGAAATCGAGGAACGTAAACGTGAAGACGACGGAGATTCGTTTACCACCGATACGAAAGGGAAGGGGAAAGCGCCTATTACTATTAGTCTAAAAAAAGTCTGCAAGGCAAGAACCCTAGATATCTCAATCGACGTCGGTTCAGGGTTTTATTTCGTGGTTTATGACTTTATGTAATGATACGATGTGCGTTTTTTTTAGGTTTGTAAGAGAACCGGTCATCAAGCTGGTTTTCAAGGAGCTAATTACATTGATTGCCCTATGAAGCCCTGTTTCCTCTGCAAAATGCCTGGTATTTTGCTTGCCTGTTGATTTATCCATCAGTTAATTGTTCATAAGTCTAGAACTATTAACTAAGTTTTATGAAATTGAATCTAGAAATCAACTAAGCTTATGTAAAAATGAAGGTATATCTTTAATTTTGTTTATTTTGCTTGCTTGTTGATTTATCCGTCAGTTAAATGTTCATAAATCTAGAACTGTTCACTAAGTTTTATGAAATTGAAACTAGAAATCAACTAAGCTTCTGGAGAAAGGAAGGTATGTAAGTAATTTTGTTTATTTATTTGGATGCTGAAGGTCACACAACAGTTAATTGTCCTCACCGGGTAGCTATGGAGTTTGGGGTTGTTCCAGCTTCGCGTAAACGTACACATAGTTCTTTGGATTATGTATTTGAACGCCAAGTTCGCCATGGAGTTCCTTCGGTGAGTATTTGGTTACTTCATCTTATGATGTTTGGGGTGACTGTTGAAAATTGAAATAAGATTCGGTTCAACAATCTTATTTCTGTGGTGTTTAGAGTGAATCGAGCTAGATTCAATTTCAACATAATTTAACCATTTAATGAAAGAAAATGAATGTAATTTGTTTATCTTGTATGTTTTTCTTTCTGTGTTTTATGTTTGCTAAATGGCATATTGGCATGTAATAGATCAAACCAGCATTTGTGATCCCAGATGAAGTGAACTGTGCGGTGATTAGATACCATAGCAGACGAGTTACATGCTTAGAATTCCATCCAACTAATAACAACATTCTTTTATCAGACGATAAGGTTAGCTAGCATATTTTAAAGTTTTTGAGTTGAAGCTAGGTTTAATATTCTTGATTTGATTCTTATTTCTAAGTTCTGCTCTCATTACAGAAAGGGCAACTAGGGGTTTGGGATTTTGGGAAGGTGCATGAGAAGACTGTATTTGGGAACATACATCAAGCCCTACTCAACAACATGAAGTAAGATAAGCCATACTATCCCTATGAACAAAGATAAAGACAGAAAATAATCTCAAAAGAGGCGAACTCTTGACTATATATCTTTGTTTTTTATATGCTAAGTCTCCACTCTTGACTTATGTAATCAAATGCTACATGACCATGCTTGATAAATGTTAATATTGAATGCTTTTGTTGCAGTAACCAAGGCAAATGATGAAGATAGGTTAGAGGAGATGAGAAAAGGGGACTATGGGAGGGTTAGACTCTCTGATTAGATTCTTTCCTTTAAATTTGTACATTTTTTTTATTAAAAACATATATGTAAATCTGTAGTATGCTTATAGTTCACATAGGGATCTTTTTTTTGTATATACTTTTGGCAGCATACACAAGCCCAGGCCAAGGTTCTATAGAGTATGCATCATCAGATCTGATAGGACTAATAGCATAGGGATGTCATGTTCTGGGTTAATACCTATCATCAACCGCTAGCCACAGAGGTTCACGGTCATAAAAGTATGTTTAGCTTTGTAATAGTGTAGTGTTCGTTTCATTACTTTCGGCCGATGTGCTGAGCTACATGCATCTTAAGGCTTAGCTATTTTCTATCCACCTTGTTTCTTAAATTAATTGCTAGTACATACAGCACAGGGAGACCAGCAATAGTAGCAGTAACATGAAACACCGGAAGTAGCAGCAGCAGCAGCCGAACAGGTAATTTGGCGTTGCAACTTGCGTGTTTAACGTGATTATCTGAATTTTGTGTTTTCAAGTAGTTACTATTCAGTTTCTAGTGTTTGGCTATAGTAAAATTTGATCTGATTTGGATAATAAGGTTTAGAGTATCCATCAAAACTTACTTTGACAATCTCTGTTTAGTCATAGATAGTTAGCTTTCTAGTGTTTAGGTGTTTTGAAAATGGATTCTGATAGTTAAGTTAAGGGGTTCTAATAATTAGTTTTAGTATATGAGTCAAGGAGTAGCTCCATATAAACCGACTTTGATTATTTAGGAGCCTTTTTTACTTTTAAATATACAATTCATTAGAATTTGTGAATCAACTAATTAGATTATAGCAACTTCAAATGGCAGAACTCAGAAGCATACTAACCATATCAGTGACTTGCTTTTATTTCACATGTACTCGCCCCTGATGCTGATGCTGGCAGGTATTATGTTGACCATCTTTCTAATTTTGAGCTTACTTTCTTTAATAACATTTCAACATTATATGCTAATATAGTATGAATGGTGTAATGCAGGTTCTCTAAGCATCTCCTGTTGGTGTTTCTGATACAGAATGTTGCAGCAGGACTGTTTAGCTGATGATAGAAAGTAAGTTTGCTTCGTTTATTACAATCTTTACATGTTTTGTCAAATAAGGGTATGTTTTACTTTGGCTTTGACTTTTAAAATTGGTTATGCGTGTTGATTGTGTTGACACGGGTTAGGCTTCAAATTCATTTTGATGTGTTTGACTTTGGCTTTGACATCAACAGCACAGGGAGACCAGCAATAGTAGCAGCAGCATGAAACACCGGCAGTAGCAGCAGCAGCAGTCGAACAGGTAATATGGGGGTCATTGCACTTTATATGTTATGTACTTCAAAAGCATTAATACATTTTAAGTCACTTCAAAATTCCTTCCACTGTCAATTCTCGTTTATATGTTTATTATTGTGTTTACCCAACCATATCTTACACTAACACGTCTACTATTTTACATGTATGATAAGAATCATGATTTTATCTTCTTGAATTTTCAGGATCCAGAAAGAAGAAGCAGTAATCATTGCTTGGGATAATATGCAGAATGCGAAAGTAGAGCATCAATCCGGAAACTGGAGGTGCGTTTGGTAAACAGTTAACATACTCTTAACTGCAAGATTTTGCTGATGCTTTACGGGAGATGTGGTGGATTAGCCGCTGGATTCATGGTTGTCCAATGTGTGGAGGGACATGGGTTCGTGTTGTATATATAGAAGGCCACTTCATTTTCCGGTTATGTTTTGTATTAACTTAGAAATACTTTGTGAACTTTGTAATGTTTTCTATATATATAAAATGCATTATTTTGCTATAAGTGTATTTTTATTTTGTATTATCAAGTTAATTGCCATTTAATGTAGAATTAGTGATTTTAGAATTTTTTTTTTAATTAAAAATTAAAATTCTTAACGCGCAAAAATGCGTGTCATATGCTGATTAATGACAGGGGCTTCCTTGACACACATTTTACGACGCGCATTGAGTGTCATAAATGGAGCGTCATTGTTCGCGCGTCAAGAACGGGATGACGCGCATTTTGCGCGTCAAGAAGATTCTTGACCCTACCTCCCTTGACGCTTTTTTGCGCGTCATCTGGACCCTTTCTTGACGCGCAAAAAGCGTCAAGAAAGCCCTTTTTTGTAGTAGTGGAAAATGGTTTCATCACCTTTTTCTGAAAATTTTGGTAACTTGGAAAGCTGTTGTTTTGATTTAAAGATTTTCTTTCAGCTTTGGCAGCACCCCAATGTTGATCAGAGGGTTTAACCTTAGGAGTAACAGTCTTCATTGCCTTAGGTTTCTGCACCATCATCGGCTTAGACTTTACAGACTCCTGAGATGAAACCCCTTGATTTTTTGGAAAATAGGGTTCATAGGGGCGATAAAGACAGTTTCTAGCAATATGACCAGCAATGCCACAATTAAAGCAAGTCTGCTTCTTTATATAGAAGTCAGACGTGTACCCATTCGTCTTTGGTGGCTGATATGGAGCTGGTTTGCCTTGTGTCTGCTTCTTTGCTTTGACTGCTGCTTCAAATTTGACTTTCTGCTGGTTCCTTGAAGCCTGAGTAGAATCTGTCCTCATCGTCTTTGTGCTCTCTGGATTTCCTGATGAAGAAGCACCATTCTTGCAACTGCACTTACAACTGCATGAAGCAACTGAAGAAATGGGAGACACAGCCACACTTTTCATCTTATCATTCTTCACCACAGTTGTTGGCTTCACACTCGGATGCTTGATGGTGATCTTTGGCTTCTCAACTTTAGCTTCACCGATCACTCCACCAGTTATTCCCTTGAACTTGGAGGAGAAGGATGGTAAGTCATACCCAACATCTGGTTCTTGGTCAAACATAGATCCAGATGTCATAAAGATCTTCCCCCCAGGCCGTGTCGTCAAGATCACCTTTTCCCTTTTGACTTCGTCAATTACTTTCAAGCATGGGGTTTCAATTTTAGGGTATGGTTTCAACTCTACCCCAACATCATCAGACTTGGAATTATGACATCTGTTATACTCCTGGCACTCAGCATCAGCTCTTGATACGTCCTCTATTCTCCCTTCACCATATGTCATGTTTGCCTCGTTGTCTATTTCCTCTTGAGTCAATGGTGTAGTTCCAACCAAGACACTATCAATAGGAGGAGTAGCTTCTTTATAATCTGACTTGGTTCGTTCAACTTGATCCTCACTAAGAAGTATTCCTATAATGTCTCTGGGAACTGGTGGAGGAATAATGTTGTTTGCAGCCAAGGCCTTATCATTCTTTTCTGATCCAAATCCAGGTGTGTGTTTCCCAACTTGACCAGTCACAACAGCATGTGACAATTCTTTTCCAGCATCGAGCATTCGCTGATTTCTTTCCTGATTGCAATCAAACTTGACTTGCAGCTCATCAAATTTTTGTTGCAGTTCATTTAGTTTCTGTGTAAGCTCAGATATCTCAATCCTAGCCCGATCATGTAAGATAGTCTTCTCCGTTGCTAGTTTCCGATATTTCTCAATGTCTAGTTTCTGAGCTTTTACCTTCTCCTCATTCTTTTGCCATCTACCCTTAAACGAACTCCTCTCGCACTTTCTCTCAAACAATTCTGACTGAAAATTTTTACACATTTGCCTAAGTCCAGGAATTAATCGAGCACATGTAGGATTGGGGCATATCTCAGCATCTTCGTCCTCCAATATATTCTTTTCTTCAACTGAATCCATTACTAAAGCTTAGGAAACCTAAAACTAAAGTCCAAAAGTCCAAAAACACTGATTACGATTAAAACACTCCCGATTACGATCCAAATAGCCGATTACGATCCACACAACCCGATTACGATTGAAACAGCTTGATTACGATCGGAAATACCGTTCCCGATCACACGTCACGCTCATAAACACAAACCGCCTTATGAAAATCGTAAACACTGATTCTGAACTCTGATTACGACTCCGTAGTCGTAAACGCCTGTTTCCGGTTCGAGAAAGTCGTAAACACCCTTTTACGACTTTGCAAAATCGTAAACGCCAGTACAATCATGAACACCGAAACTCCCAGACGTAAACAAGCAATCTTCAAGCAGAAACGATTGAAAACTCTCTGAAAACCCAGAAAACGCGAAGAACAGCTGCAGCAACAGTCGTAAACCCCAAAAACCTTCAAATCTTCAACCAAACTTGAACACAAACCCAGAAAACGCTTGAATCTATATCGTGAGAGCCTCGAATCTAAGATTCTTGGCTCTGATACCAATTGTAGGTCCGAAAATCTCCCAAACACACGATATAATGATCTAACGCGAGAGCGGAAACCTCGTGAGAGATTGATTCAAGAAAATAGTAGAAGAAGATATTCAATCTAAGAGAAAGATTGAATCTTGAATGAAATCCGACTACTATGAAGCTTCAATGGCTGATCGTAAACACAAGAACTCAAGAAGGAATCGTAAACAACAATTGGAAAGCTTTCTTTAATCGAAGATATGAGGTGGTATTTATACCACCTCATTACAAGTAAATGGCCAATCATAAACAAGTCTAGCCCAATCATAAACATGAAATTGGCCCACATGGCCTATTAATTAAACTAGACTAAGCCCAAAAACTAAAGCCCAACTAATGTCCATGCCTTACATAATATAGCCCTAGAATTTTTGAGTATGGGATAATAAGTATTATCCGAAGGGAACTCGAGGATGATACTTATTATCTAATGGAAAAGACTTCCTCCGTCAGATCTTGACAAATTTTTAGGGGAAGGAGAGGGGATAATAAGTATTGTCCGTAGGGAACTCGAGGATGATACTTATTATCCGAAAAGACTTCCATAATATATAGTATCCGAAGGGAACTCGAGGATAATATGTATTATCTCAGGGGAAGTCCTTAGCTGAGGGGAAGTAATCAGCTAAGGGGAAGTCTTTAGAGGTCTTTGGGTTCAGGGGAAGTTTTATAGAAAACCCGTAATCTATATTAGGGTTTTTGGTTAAAATTATGTTAATGAATCAACTGAACAGATGATAATTACCTCCTAACCCAAAGACCAGTCATCACATGTCTGGTAGTGTATATTTTTTTTATATCTTTTTCATTTCTTTTTCTTTTCTTTTTCTTTTCTTTTTATTATGTGGTGTAGTCATGACAGCAGAGACATGGCGTGTGAGAGAGTGAATACTAGGTATAATTACCACTCTCAATCCGTTTTTGCTGGGACTCAGTCTTTTAAACCATGCAACCTAGGATGAGAAACTAAACATATATATCTTTTAAGTTTACTGCACTTTCATTGGTGGTCATACGATTAGGTCGAGCCTACCGAGCATATCACCGTGGAGCTTGCCTTTCACTTCCGCCTTACGCGTGTCAGCCATCTCCAACCCGGTCATTCATTTTACTTCCCCTAAACTTCTCAAAAACAAGACACAAACAATTAAACACAAACAATTAAAAATTGAAAAGCACACTATTTTTGAGGGGTCAACTTTTTCTTCATCTTTACATTTCTTCCCCTTGCTTTTTGATTTTTAATGTCACAATTTTGTGAACATAATTTTTTTTTTTAAAAATAAAACACACAAACACACTTAAAAGAACAAAACACAAAATTTTGAAGATATCTGGCCAAGCTAACTTTCAAAGTATTGATTTGAATTTTTTTTTTTAAATTGGGTTTCATGACATGCACACTTCGTTGCATTTGAAGTCAAACACGTAATCAATCAACAGCTTAATTGAAACTTTATTGAAATAGGTTTGACTCAAAAGACCCTTTGCTGCCTCATCATTCAAACAACCAAGTTAAGAACAGTACCTTTCATGCTGATTTTGACATTTTACCTCTCAAAGAGACATACCTTCCATTGTATAGATTACTTGACATGACATGAAGATACGTCTCCTAAACTGTGCCTGGAACAATCACTTATCAACAAACAAATTAGTAATAAAACCGTTAGTGATAATCCTCCTTGACTGTTCCTGCACAGAGTGAGAGATTAGTTTGCCATTGGTACCCAGGCTATTGTTTTTCTGGGTACACCTGAGGAATCAATTAAGGATACTTCTTGTAAGAACATCCCCTTTGAAAAATCAGGAAGTTGGGATGGAGCTGCCTTGATTTTTGGCTTCCAAATTCAGGTGATTTAACATTTGTTTTAGTCACTTTTGGAGTTGTGACTTTAGGTATTTCAACCTTCTTCATTTTAGATTCATTTTTCAACACAGTTTTTGTTTTAGTCACCTTTGGAGTTGTGACTTTAGGAATTTCAACCTTCTTCATTTTAAATCATTTTTCAAAACAAGTTTAGTTACCTTGGGAGGGGTAACTTTGGGTTTTTCAAGTTTTGATTGCTTTGAAAATGGTTTCATCACCTTTTTTCTGAAAATTTTGGTAACTTGGAAAGCTGTTGTTTTGATTTAAAGATTTTCTTTCAGCTTTGGCAGCACCCCAATGTTGATCAGAGGGTTTAACCTTAGGAGTAACAGTCTTCATTGCCTTAGGTTTCTGCACCATCATCGGCTTAGACTTTACAGACTCCTGAGATGAAACCCCTTGATTTTTTGGAAAATAGGGTTCATAGGGGCGATAAAGACAGTTTCTAGCAATATGACCAGCAATGCCACAATTAAAGCAAGTCTGCTTCTTTAGATAGAAGTCAGTCTTCATTGTCAGTCTCCGACCGTCATTGAGTAATTTTTTTTTTCAAGTCCTATCAAAAGACATCATAAGTCTTGGAACACCAATATATCTATCATCAAAGACAACAATAGGCTGAGTGAAGTGACTTTGGATGAATTAATCAACAAGCTGAAATCCAAGATGATAGATGATAAGCAGAGAGAGCTGAACCACATAAGTTCTCTAAGTTTGGCTGGAAAGTTGAATCAGGCGTTGTTGTCAGAAGAAGTTGAGGGTAAGCATGAAGGAAAGTTTACAGGGAGTGGATCAAGCTCAGCTCCTATGTCTAGTGCTTTTGTAGCACAGCCTCAAGGTAGTTCAAGCGGAGGTGTCAACTCTGGAGAAACAAGTTTATGATTTCTAGTGGAGCATTGGTGTTCACGATCATAATCAGAGAGAGAGGGAGTTTACGATTTTCAGATCTTGTACCCGACAAGTTTTCTTGTGTGCAAAGATCAAGCTTTTATCTTTCAATCATCGTATTCTCGTGTTCTCTTCATCCCTTTTCTTGAATCAATCATAAACGAGGATTCCGCACTCGTTTGTGATAGAAATATCGTGTGTTTGG
>JBCNJP010000023.1:74027123-74130484 GCA_039602395.1 Deinandra increscens subsp. villosa | reverse complement strand
AAACACCACGATATTTCCGTCTAGGTAATTACGTATCTTAATATGTTTACCTATGTGTTTTATTATAAATACGTGTTAGAAATGGTAAATAATGAATAAAACACATGTTTGTATGATAAATGGGTTTAGAAATGATGAGACATGAATGATTACGTCTCGTATACGTGTTTAAATCATGAATACATGCTTATGTGAATAGCATAAACCATTGATAGGAAAACACGTATAGAAATGCATGTTAATAGTTAATGAAAAAGTAAAAGGGCCAAAAGTGTAATTTAAGCAAAGTTATAAGCCATACGGATATTATACGTGTCTATAATTCTCGTAAGTGTTTTAAGACTTAAAATATAGTAAGGATATGTTCTAACATGATTCGTGGCATAAAATGATGAATATTGCAAAGTTAGAAGGGTAGAAAGTGTAAACTATGTAAAAATATGTATATATATGTATATATATATTATTATACATAACCCGAACCCTCGAGAATGTTAGAATTATGTTTTATAAGGTTATGAAACATAAAATGATAGCTACATCGAAAGATACAAGGGTAATAAGCCTAAAACAAAAGTTAAGGGACTAAAAGTGTAAATACTTGAAAGATATAAAACGTATATATACGTATATCATCGAGCATGTCCCGAGCCTTAGAAACTTTTATAAATGTACCCTTAAGTGTTTTATAGCATAAAATAACAGTTCGTAGAAGTTCAGGGGCTTAAAATGTAAAATAGAAGCACAGGGACTAAATCTGTCATTCTGCCAAACCTGGCTCGCGTACCGCGAGGCCTGGCTCGCGTACCGCGACCCGCCGACGGCCAGATTCTATGACAGCAACGTTTTTAGCGACTTGGTGACCACGTTCTTGACTAATTGACCCCCTTACGCGTCAAATTCGAAGGTGAATCACCCTGGCACGTGTTAGTAACCTAAGGGCGCACCAAATACTATAAATAGAGCATCAGATTCGGCCTAAACAACTCGCAAATTCACAAAATCATCACCTAAAAACCCTAATTTGGCCGAGATCTTCAAGGGAGCAATTCTCTCAAACGGTGAAAGCTTTGGATCCGAATTTCTGCAGTCAAGCATCTTTTGGTATGATTAACAATAATCTATCTCAGTTTTTGCAAATTCGATTTCTAAGTATGATTTCTAAAACCATGCTAAAATTAGGGTTCTTGAGCTTGTTTTGTCAAAATCGAGTGATCGGGTGGGAATTAGGGTCTGAATTTTTGTAGGTAATCCTAATTTAATGTGTTTTAAGAAAGCACCTAAGTTTATTTCATAATTGGAAAAGGTTTGGTAAAGGTTTTGTTAACGGGTCAAAATTAGGGTTTTCATAACGTTACTCTGCCCAAATCGACTAAACGATGTCGAATTAAGCTTTGGTCTTCTAAAGGATGTTATAAAATGTTATAATGGGTAATACCCTAAGTTGGTTTGAATTAAAAATGAGTTTTGATAATAAAACGAGAAATTCATAAAATTAGGGTTTCTAAATATGGATATTTAATATAAAATAATCCTAAGGGTATAAGGGCTTGAATTTTGGTATGCTAACATGTTTTCTTATAATATAAGAATATATGAAATTAAATTAGCTATATAATCAAGTATTTAAAATACCGAGTTAATCGGATATTAGAGGTTCGCGCGGACCGGAAGGGTAGACACCTGTACACTGGGGTTTCTGGCGATAGCGGGGGTGTCGCCATCCCGCTGGGAATGGCATCCTCCTGGGCGATCCCGGAGTGAGTGTCTACTTATAGGAATGCGCGTCTTCATAGTTATCAATAAAAGAAGATAATATGCCTCCAGGGGCATTTTGGTCATTTTGACCCTTAAAAAGTAAATAAAGTGTTAAAATAAACATAAGAAGTGTTTATTATATAAAACCTTGCGTTAACATCATACAATACGCAATTAGGTTAAATTGGAAGGCATAAAGGAGATTCTGACTGAATTAATTGGCTTAAGAGAATAAGGTGAGTTCTATGAGCCCACTTTTAAATGTTTAAAATATTTTAATGTTTTCGGGCTGATATACATGCAATGATATATATTCAACTGTTTACTTGAAAAGTATTTGAGATGCCTTTACTTGTTTTGTGTTGATACTTATAACTGCTTTAAAGTTATTATTACCTGTTATTACACTTTTCGGGAAGGTTATAATAAACGGGTAATGTAAAGGATGAAACTTTTATATAAAGCTTTGAGAAATGAAAAATGTGAATGTTTGGTCTAAGCCTATGTATGTGAATGAGTGTCGGGTAAATATGATCTTATTAGCCTTGTTATGCAAGACCCATAACATTATATTTATGAAACGCTTATTTCCATATACGGGTGATGGACTGGTGTTGAAATGGTTATGAGTCCAAATACAAGAGTTATTTAAATGGACTTTTGAAAAAGATGAAAAAGTTTAAAAGGTTGAAAATGTGAAATAGGTTGAAAATGTTTTAATCTAAGCGGATATTGTCTAGCGAAAAGGGAAAAGGTGGTTGTACAACTAGAAGCGGGGAATGACAGTTCCCCGGGGTAACGACGATTACTCTATGAAAGGTTTCGGGTGGCGACGGTTGCCTGAGGAACTAACGTGGTTCCAATAGACAATGCTTAGTAGAATAGATAAATGGTTAAATGTTTTGGTATAATCCTGTTATGTTTTGTACCTGATAAATGTTTAAGTGTTATGTTTTGGTATAATTCTGTTATGTTTTATACCTGATAAATATTTGTAAATTAAGGGCCGTTAGGCCCAAGCGTTGGAATAAACTTTCGAGAAAAAGGTAACGCTTTTAGAAAAACGTAGAACTCACCAGCGAAAGCTGATCCTTTAAAATATGTATATCAGGTGACTTTAAGGATCCGAGTATAAAGGGGAAGGCTAAGGTTTGAGCAGGGTGAGGTGGGCAAGCTGTTCATGTGAACCTATAGGGCTGCTGGCATAAGTAATATATATAGACGCATATCTAAATAATCGTTATCTTTCGTAGTTATAGATAACCGTTGTAGAAACTTTATCTTACTTGTACTTGGCATTATAAATAAATAAAAGTTTTTAATTTCCGCTGCTTTAGTTATCTCTGTTATACCTTGCGTTCATGAGTAAATCCGACACGTGACCCGTTCTAGAGCCAAGTCTGGAAGTGGGCGTTACACTATATATATATATATATATATATATATATATATATATATATATATATACCTCACTATATAAAAAGTTAAATGGGATTAATAGATTTAGTTTTTTTTCTAATAATAAAAAAAACAAGTATGGGTTTGAAATAGTAAAGCGTAATCATTGCGCTGAAAAACAGTGAAAGTGTGGTAAAATGATGTAGCAGAAAAAAATGTGATAAATAAAAAGTGTGACAAACGCATTAGTATCAATAATTAAAAAAATCTGTACAATACAAATAGATGACATATAAATGGTGGCCTGTCGTGAAGCGCAGACAGGTTATAATAAACAACACAAAAAACACAATGACAAATGCATGACATGTCATGAATATATTTTGTTGAGTGTGTATATTTTGTTTGAGCTGAATACAACTTATTTGCTTCGTTCACATTTACAGGTAGTTCCAACACCGGTCTTCGTATTAACGCTATTATTTCTAACACCCGCCGCAACGCGCGGGGTAGGTAAATTTCTTGTTTTTACCTAAATCATATTAGATATGCTCTCTAGTTTACCTAAACCATGGTCTCTAACATGCAATAAAAAAAAGCCCCTACAAAGTATAAATACTTCCGCTAATAAAAATTATGACAATAATAATTATGGGGTAGGTAATTACCTAAAACCACTTTTACCTAAAACTCACTGGCTTAAATTACCTAAACTATTATGAATAAATATTATATGACTATCCATTTTCCATAACCCATTCTCATCATTAAGTATGTATCACTATTTTGCCTTATAAATAGGGACTTGTTGTATTTGATAGATGACCACATATGAATACTAATATATACTTCTCTTCTCATATTCTCCATGTTCTTATGTTCTTAACTTTGTACATATTATATTTAGATTGCTAATGGCCATTGTTATTCAACACGTTATCAGCACGAATTTCCTTTTGGAGTTGATCATGTTATCATAAGGTAAATCAACTTTGTCCAATTAATTTGTCTTTGTTCTTCTATTGACTCTTAAACAAAATCCATATTGTAATTCATACAATCTTGAATTGCGTTAGAGGTTTTCTTATCTTTAAACCCTTTAAGATAATCATATCATAACTAATACACTTTTGGATTGAATCTATATATATTGGTTCAATACAATTATAAATTATTCATCAAACTTATTTTAATTGGTATAGTATAAATCATAGTTATTTTTATTTACAAATTATATTCATGGTTTATACCATAAGGGTTGTTCTTCATATTATTAAAAGAAAATTGTCATAAAATTGATGTTCTTATTATTTAATAATGTTTTATTATCACTTTTTTAAATTGGTTAATGGTATTTTATTATTTAATAAATTTGATGTTTGATATTCACCATCATTAATTTATAAAAGTTTTATGTTTTATAAATATTAAATATAGTAACAAACTTACAAAAATATGAAGTTAATATTGATGTAAAGTCATGTAGTTAATTTCATTTGTATGTTTTGTATGTTAGACTTTATGGTAAATTGATTAGTGTTTTGCTACTAAATGACTTAATGTAACTCCATATCTACATATGTTTAGTAAAAGAGTACAAAAATGTCCTGATATGACACATAGAGTCTCATATTTTCTATATCTCATCATCAATATATTGTCATATTATGAGTATAAAATCATATCGTAAATAATATGACATCTAATGATTTTATTACAAGCTTATAACCATTACCTTGTTATTGAGAGTTAAATCGTATATTTTGGTTTATATGATGGTATCGACACTTGTCATCTGAAACAAATTGATAAAGATGTATGAGCACCATAAAATGACAATACTACCAAAGCTCATTATGGTTGGATTAGGTTAAGATTGCTAGACTTCAAGTCTATAATGGAGTATAACTTTTAGATGTTTATAATCACGCACAATTGGTTCTATGCGGTGGAAATATGATTGGTAAGGAGATGTTGAAAATAATAAACTCTTAATGAAAAATCACGAGACTCGTCTCGTTGGTAAAACCCCATTCCCAGAAGCGAATGTGGGCATGTGACAACATATAATGACCAAAGTGGAAGTCATGGTTATGGTCTCCTCATGTAATGACTAAAGTAAAAGTCTTGGTTGTGGTCATGGATGATATAAAAATATTGAGAGATTATCATTGTGTTTGGAATAAAAACACAAGATCCTTATGATGTTATTCTAGCTACTAATGAATAGAATAACTAAACCAAATTTTTGGTTTATTATTACTCACATATTGTATAACCTACTTGTTATAAATTTATTGATATTATGTGTAGGTTTTATTAACAAGATGTTTGTGGTATACAACATATCATAACTCTTTTATTCCTTTAATGAGTATAAGATGAATATTGCATATTAAACGCATTCATTAAGATTCCATAACTATTTTATTTTGGTGGAAGTTATGTAATAGTCAAAATGATAAGAATTGAGCATCTCAAACATACAAGTTTACTATAAGCTCAAGTTCATATAATGACATGTTATAGTACCATGTGTTGTACAATATGATTTTATTGTGCATCTCAATGTTAATATGCTATTAATTATATAGCACTAGAGAAAATAATTAAAAGACAAGTTGTGTTTTATTATCACAATCTCGCGAGAACGTATAAACATGTTTTACATATCCATATGTAATAACTTTGAGAATGAAATGTTTTGCCATTATAGCATGTCCTCTAGATGCTTTAAATTATTCGTATAAAGGGTATTAGAATAAATCAAATAAAATACTCATTTGTGGTTTATTGTCGTTCTCATAAAAAAATATGATACTTAAAGTTTTATGCTCCTTAAATATCATAACCGATCTATATAAGGCCATAAGATAGAAGGCCAGTAAGTCTTGAATGATTCAGACGTATAAATACTTCTCAATTGATATTATTATGAGGAAAACCAGACAAAATGATTTTCATACATTTAGAATGCTCGTGAAGTAGCAATAGTATGTAAAAGTATGAAATGATTTTATATCCATATGTTGAGAAAATCATGAAACATGTTTGGTTTTATTCCATTCCCTGAAGTGAATACAAATTTATGTCCATCGGTTTAATGATGATGATCATAAATGTAATTAAGAGATTGTAATGATATTCATGACGAGAATCTGATCGACCACCACAGTGGCGAAAGAAGCGAATGATCATATGAAAATAAAGTGTGAAGATCAGAAACGTGACATTACACGAATGGTTGAATGGATACATCATTCTCTTGTATTTTAATCGCTTATTAAATAAGCATCGGTGCGACTAAAGCATATACGATCATAAACTGAAAGTTTATAGATCATGATTATTTTATTGGCATGACCGGTTAAACCACACCGAGTCAATGATGATGTGAAACATATTGAATGTTAGAAGATTCTTCAAATTGATAACGAACATTTAATGTTTGCTCTTAAGGGAACTATTTACCGATTAAAATGGGCGTGAATCCATAAGTGATCTGGAAGTGATAAAGGATATAATGATATATATATATATCCTAAGTTATATACCATTTAGTCTTATAAATCGATGCATCGTCTAAATGGTTATCAAATTCGTAACTTGAAGGTTGCATGATTTGTGGCTTAGCGAATGAGATAGCAAGCACACTCTTCCTAATAATCATATTTATTTTGGTAATATTAATGGTGAATATAATCCCCAAGTTACAAATGATTATTGGAATAAGTGTTGAACTTCATGTTGTTTAAGTTTGTACATGAATTGCTTTTGTTGCAGATGGTTACCAAACGTCTGCGATTGATTGCAAAGCCAATATCATGAGAGCAAAAGTTTATTTTTGTATATAATGTGCATGTGATTTTACAAGAATTGACATTAATTCACATCAAGCCAATAAGTTATAATACTTCCTCCTTGTTATAGTTGATTTATGGTCAGTAATCAGTACTTCCCATCTAATGTTTCGATTTTGTGATATATATTGAAATTGTTCTACCACAATGCACAAAGATGGGACCTCAAAAGAGGTTGGGAAAAAATGTTGTGCAATATAATGATAGATTTATTTTTACAACTCAGATTTATAAAACAACATTCCCAACATCAGGGAGAGATAAACAACAGTTGGGATATACTACAAGCTATAGTGAATTATCAGTGTATCATCTTGATCCTTAAGCTAGACAACGTGAACTATGATTTCAAAGGATAATTCATCTATAAAATTAGAGTATCAATTACCAGACACATTCACTGACCTTAAAAGTGACTATGTCACATATATCAACTGCTGATGCTCCAAATAAGATTGGTGTCCTAGAAGGACAAATAAATATTGATAATGGCTGTCATTGATCTCATCTGCACTATATATAGCATAGTTAGCTCTTAGTTTTACACACGGTTCTCGATCACCTTGTAATAGTGTAACTTTGAGTTAATGCAAATAGTGTCGAGTATTTCTTACTTCGTTGTTACTATACTTATGCAAATTAAACACTACCTAATACAAGAGAACAAAATCTACTAGAGTAAAGTGAAGTATAACTTTAATTTCGCAGGGTTATATTTACAAGTAGTGGGTTATTGTTTTAGTTTAATCATAACTAATAACGATCCTACAAGTGGTATCAGTGCGTTGGCTCTTACTTTGAAGACTTTCAGTGCTTCAAAGTCGATACTCTACTTGCCTACTTTACAAGCTTTGTTATTATTTTCTTTCTAAAGGTTTTTAAAATGAATGACCTAAGTTTAGGATCTTCAAACGGCAGTGCCAACAAACCACCAATGTTCACTCCTGATGACTTTGGTACCTGGAAACTCAGGATGGAAGGGTTTGTTAGGATCTTAGACCGCCGTATTTGGAAATCTTTTACTGAAGGACCTTACTCACCCATGGTTGCATCTGCTGATGATGCAGAAGTCAAAATACCTAAACCTTTAGAAAAATACATTGATTCTGACTATGCTGCTCTCGAATTTGACTATAAGGCATATTGGACTCTACAGGCTGCACTTGCTAATTCCATTTTAAGTGGGTTTAAAGGATAGAAAACTGCATTTGACCTGTGGAATGCCTTAAGTGAAATGTATGAAGGAACCAGTGAAGTAAGAGAAAATAAGAAAGATGTCTTAAAACAGAAATATGAGAACTTTACTTTCAAAAGTGGTGAATCAATGACAAACCAGTACTTAAGATTTGTTTCCCTACTTGATGAACTGCAAAAAGTAGATGTAAAACTAGACCAGGTAGATGTAAACAGAAAATTTCTACGTTCCCTACCTTCTGTTATAGTTGATTTATGGTCAGTAATCAGCACTTCCCATCTAATGTTTCGATTTTGTGATATATATTGAAATTGTTTCACCACAATGCACAAAGATGGGACCTCAAAAGAGGTTGGGAAAAAATGTTGTGCAATATAATGATAGATTTATTTTTATAACTCAAATTTATGAAACAACATTCCCAACATCAGGGAGAGATAAACAGCAGTTGGGATATACTACAAGCTATAGTGAATTATCAGTGTATCATCTTGATCCTTAAACTAGACAACGTGAACTATGATTTCAAAGGATAATTCATCTATAAAATTAGAGTATCAATTACCAGACACATTCACTGACCTTAAAAGTGACTATGTCACATATATCAACTGCTGATGCTCCAAATAAGATTGGTGTCCTAGAAGGACAAATAAATATTGATAATGAGTCTATATATGACACGTTTGGATCGTGATAGACTAGTCGATTCCAAGAATGAAATCTCCTCGAAAATTGGAGCAAGTAATAAAGATGGTCAAGTCGAGGTATTTGTAGAAGATTCTCATAAAGAGACATTAGACATGATGGTTCCTGAAGAACCTTAGGTACCAGTAAAATAATTAAGAGATCTCGATAAATTGTATCATGTCTAATTATATAGGGAATCGAAACAAAATCGATGTCGATGATATTTTGAATATAACAAGCGCTAGAAATAATAAAATGATAAGGATCAAGAACTAAGATCTGCCTATGATGAAAAGTCAAAATGATTGGCCAAAATAGAAAGACGCAAACCAGGCAAAGCGAAATTCTCTAATATGTTGGATATAAACAGGTCTATTATACAAAAGCATGATTTGAAAAAAAAAATTAAGCAATAAAAAGAAAATTGGTGGCGCAAGGATTTCCGTAAAGACCTAAGTTTAATTATGAGGGGACATATTCTCCGGTGGTGGATGCAATGAGATTCCAACAGTTTATTAGTCTAGTAATACAATAGAGAATTGATATGCGTCTTATGAATATTATGATATCCTAGGTATATCGCTCACTTGATGATGATACATGAAATCTTTGGAGGGTTAAAGTGTCATAATAATAATGCATGGTAAGTTCTTGAGAACGTTATGATTGTTGTATAAACATTCGAATCCAAATAAGTTACTATTATGTGTATACATTGAATACTTAAACATAAAGTCTATATAAACCCCCCAAGAAAGTTGAATACTTGAAGGTATTTAAAATATCTTAAAAAAATAATCCTTGTGCACCAGTAAACATCAGATGATGACATGATATGTCAATAAACCATGAATAAGAATGGTGATATGTTATCAGCTTTAAATTGATTTTTTAAAAGATTAAGTTTATGTATCCAAACTCCTCATGAGTGAATGCGTATGTATAATCAGTCAAGATGGAAAGAAATCAATCAATAATGGATTGTTGATGGATTATATTGTGTTAAGCATTTGTATAAAGCCTAGAGAATTTATTATGAAATTTTATCATGTTCCATGTATAGACTAAAACTAGTTTTGTTAAGTTTCATATCAACACATGATTATCTCGAGATACAAAGATATAAGTATCGTGTAATGGTCAATATGCCAAGAGAACGGTCTCGGGTTTTATGATTATTTGAAAACATACGCATCCATCATATATGTTAAAGATTGTTAGATTACTGGATACATAATATGACCATTTCTCAGAGAACGGAAAAATATGGATGTGAAAATACTACAACTATGTGCACTTGTTGCATCACCATATCATTTGCTTAAATTTATTTGCATGATATTGCCTTTGTCCACTAATGAAATGTTGGAACGTGTAAAAAACATTTTGCAGGTATAAAGGTATAATGTTTATATTTACTAACCTACCGAAACAAGTTTTGTAAGCCATTTAGATGCAGGTAATGTTATACAACACCATTTTGGATCTTGTGGTATTTATCTATTACGCATAAGGCAGCGAACACGTGGTGGAACTCTATTAAGAAGAACGATAACCAGAGTTAAGAAATGGTGTCCTCTACCGTTGGAAATGTCGCTTCCTACTCCAATCAACTATTGGGTTGGCTTTAAAAACATATTGCTCAAGTTTGGGAGTTTTACATGAAGATCATATAACATTGGTCGCTTAAGGAGTTGCACATCAAGGGATTAGGAAGCAAATCAACCACTATAAATGTCGCACCCCCAAAATACCACTAACGGAGTTTATACCGTTAAGGGGCACGACTAGACCAGGATCCACAACCATAGTTACAAATACTAAACGAATCAGGGTTAGTTCAAACACAAGTTATAAATCAAAGTCTTCAATTACATACGCAGCGGAAAAATAATTGTCTTTAGCACTAACCACGTGCTTTACATAAATGTTGTTTTAAATTCCCAAATAGTTCAATTAAAATAAAGGTCTTCTCGTGCCATGCCAACCCGCTCCGGATACTCCTTAGCGATCTGCAAAAGTTTAAACCACGCAAGTGTCAACCTAACGGTTGGTGAGTTCACGGTGGGCTTGTCATGCATTGGCCCGGTCTCATAATCATAGTTCGTATCAAAATGTACTTACAACATATTCATTTGTGAAAAGCAATGCTCGTATTTAATTCTCAGTTTATAAATGGTTTGTCCGTGACCACGTCATCGGGTATGTACTAGTTCCGTAAAGTTAAAGGACTCAACCGATATCGCGGGTAGCTAATCCGTTGTTCCATGCTCTAAGGAAGTTTGTACCAAAGCTGACTTATTTTGTGGGGGCCGAGCCATCCCGTACGGTGCGGACCTAGTCATCGCGGTTTCTGCCTCCCCCGTGTCCTCTCGGGACCACGGTCAAATAGGCTGATATTGTACCTCCGTGCACTCCCCGTGCCACGGGGCGGAGTTTGTCAAACTCCAGTAGATCTACCCAACATCCCCTCGCTTTACAATTAATGGCACAATTTTAGTTGAGGACTTTTAAGTTATAAGGCATCCTTAGAAAACATGTGATATCATATGGTTTAGACTTTAACCTACACTAGCCATATTAAAACAGTTTTCGTTTCAGAAATCGTTTATTCAGAGTTCACAAGTGCTTCCCATAAAACACTTCAGTTCGTCAAGTGGGTGCCAAGCATCCCGTATTCTCATATTTATCAGTGAGGTGCCTAGCACTCTCGAGTTTGTTCAGCATTGTTTTTCGTTAAATGGTTCGGTGTGGCCCAACGGACTCACGGTAAGCGGGTTAGTGACACTCACCTTTGGTTGCACTGCTACACTTCAAGTAATCCAAATATTGTTGTTTAACGAAGACCTAGAACACGTTTAGGTCTTAAGTATTAGTTTCGTGTCTAATCTTTACTTAACGTCACTATGGCCCATAACATAGCACGTTGCAACTATGACTCGACATACCGACACACGACACCAATGGTTGATCATAAACAAGGGTTCATATAAATCAGATATCAAGCATGTTTCATCATGGCATAATCATGTAAGTCATGGCATAACACTTAAGCAAATTTCACAAGTTTGGTTTTTAGGTCAGGTCTTAGTTTCGCTAGCATAGTTTCGCTAGGCAGTTTCGCTAGGTGCACGGGCAGCACTTTCGCTAGGCAATGCCCGGTAACACAGTTTCGCTAGGCTAGTTTCGCCCGAAACTGCTGACGCAGTTTCGCTAGCCTAGTTTCGCAGGGAAACTGGTTTGAACTTTCGTTCAGGTATTTCGCTCGATAGTTTCGCTTGAGCAGGTCTGGTCAGGTTACCCGGCGACACTATAGTTTCGCTGGTCAGTGTCGCTGGAAGGAGATGCAATTTCGCTACTTAGTTTCGCCCAGAGAACAACAGTTTCGCTGGTCGCGAAAAACATACGGATTTGCCTAAAAATCAACCTAACAGCTTCTGATCATACATGCAATTCATTATCTAGCATCCCTAGGCATTTACCAACATAAATCAAGCAACTTTAACAAGTTTAACATGCATTTTGATCATCAAATCTCTAAAATAGGTTCAAAACCCTAAAATGAACTAATTTGCACAAATCTCTAATATGGATGGATTTCACACGTAAAGTTATCAACTTTATTACAGATCTAGCATCCTAAAGCATATATACAGAAGATCAAGCAATATCATGAAGGTTTGGTCATGCTTTTTAAGAAAAACACATATAAAACACATAATGGAGGTTTTTGGGACTCACGGTTCGATCTCCTAGCTTGGTAGATGATGGTTTGAGGCTGAGATCTCGACAACTTGGTGTGAACCTCGACTGACCAGAATCTCCAGGAGAAAAGGGTGTGTGTGTGTTTGTTGTGATATGAGGCAAATGAGGCTACTAGGGTTTATTAAGTTTATTTATATCAGGGGCTAGTTTCGCTGGCAGTTTCGCTGGCTGGCGAAACTGGCTCTGATCTCGGACACATTGATCAGTCTAGCCTGCTACCGGGCGAATCTGTAATTTCGCTCGGTAGTTTCGCTGACTACCAAATTTAGGCAATTTTCACATAATCAAGTATTTACAATTAATCATGCTATTCATAATAATAAGTCATGTATTTAAATCACATTGCACATAAAGACAATCAATGATGAACACATAACACATATGGACGGTTCGGTGATCAACCAAAGGTCGTGGACGTATTCGGCCTAGTTATGCATTAGCTACTTATAACGTAACTAACGGGTTTGTCTAACGGAAGTTAACCTTGAAATTCTCGGGTGTCACATCATTCCCCTGAAATTGGAATTTTCGTCCCGAAAATTATTCTTGTGTCGTAGCGTTCGCAGCATCAGCTGTCGTTGTTGCTATCGTCGCTGGGGAAAGAAAGCAAAAAGTTTTAGGGTTGTCACATCCTCCTCCCGTTAAGGAATTTTGGTCCCCAAAATTAAATTATACCTTGAGTTTCTGTGGACGTTTGCTCAAACAAGTGAGGATACTTTTTCTTCATCTGATCCTCACGTTCCCAAGTATATTCAGGTCCACGCCTTGAGTTCCATCGCACCTTGACGATCGGAATCTTGCTACGTTTGAGGGCTTTCTCCTCGCGTCCCATGATTTCTACCGGTTGCTCGATGAATCTCAGATGTTCATCGATTTCCAATTCCTCCAGAGGGATTATTTCGATGTCTTCAGCTAGACATTTCTTTAGGTTGGAAACGTGAAACACGTTATGAACTCCATCGAGTTCAGCAGGGAGTTGCAATCGATAGGCCACCGGGCCTACTTCCCCAATTATTTCAAACGGACCGATGTAGCGAGGATTTAACTTTCCACGCTTCCCGAAGCGTATCACTCCCTTCCAGGGAGATACCTTCAGCAATACTTTGTCACCCACCTCAAACTTTAGAGGTTTTCGGCGTTTGTCGGCGTAACTCTTTTGTCGATCACGCGCTGCAGCCAGCCGTTGTCTGATTTGAATAATCCGTTCGGTCATATCGTGGATAACTTCCGGTCCAGTGAGTCCTTTCTCACCCGTTTCGGCCCAACACACGGGCGATCTACATTTTCGGCCATAAAGTGCTTCAAAAGGGGCTGCACGGATGCTTGAATGATAGCTATTGTTGTAAGAGAACTCCACCAGTGGAAGGTGAGTCTCCCAATCCTTTCCAAAGTCCAGAACACAAGCTCGGAGCATATCTTCCAAGGTTTGAATGGTTCGCTCCGACTGACCATCTGTTTGCGGGTGATAAGCTGTGCTCATATCTAGTCGGGTTCCCAATGCTTCCTGCATTGATTGCCATAACCGGGAAGTAAATCGAGGATCTCGATCAGAAATGATAGTCTTAGGCACACCGTGAAGCTTCACAATTTTGTCGATGTACAGCTTTGTCAGTTTATCCATATTATCGCTTTCCTTCATCGGAATGAAATGTGCCGATTTGGTTAGTCGATCGATGACAACCCAAATCGCATCTGGTTGATTTGATCGATGAGGTAGTCCCGTTACAAAATCCATGGAGATGTCCTCCCATTTCCATTCCGGGATCTTTGGTTGTTGCAGTAAACCAGAAGGCTTTTGATATTCAATCTTGACTCTTGAGCAGGTTAAGCATTTGGCCACATATCGAGCAATGTCGGCTTTCATGTTCGGCCACCAATAAAGATTTTTCAAGTCCTGATACATTTTATCCGATCCAGGGTGTACCGAGTATCTTGACTTGTGAGCCTCGTCCATCACGAGCTCACGGAGACTTCCAAACAAAGGAACCCAGATTCTGTCATTATAATACGTGAGTCCATCAGACTTAACTTCAGAATGGCCATCTACACCACGCAGTGCTTCAGCTGCGAAGTTTTCGGCTTTCAAAGCTTCTTGTTGGCAGTCACGGATCCGATCCGGTAATCCTGAATGTATTGTAAGTTGAAGCGCTCGTACCCGACGAGGCTTTTCGTACTCTTTTCTGCTTAGGGCATCAGCCACAACGTTGGCTTTTCCAGGATGATACTTAATGGCCAAATCATAATCATTTAGTAACTCGACCCACCGTCGTTGTCGCATGTTGAGGTCTTTCTGATCAAAGATGTGCTGTAGACTTTTATGATCGGTGAATATCGTGCACTTTGTTCCATATAGGTAATGTCTCCAAATCTTGAGTGCATGAACAACGGCTCCCATTTCCAAATCATGCGTTGTATAGTTCTTTTCTGTATCCTTTAGTTGCCTGGACCCATAGGCAATCACTTTATCTCGTTGCATCAACACGCAACCGAGTCCTTGGATTGATGCATCGCAGTAAACTACAAAATCGTCAACTCCATCGGGTAACGCAAGAATTGGAGCCGAACATAACATATCTTTGAGCGTTTGGAACGCGCGCTCTTCCTTCTCACCCCATCTGTATTGCACTCCTTTGTGCGTTAAGGCCGTTAAGGGTTGAGCCAGTTGAGAGAAACCCTTAATAAACCTTCGATAATATCCGGCAAGCCCTAAAAATTGTCGGATTTCTGTTGGCGCTCTTGGGGTAGACCAGTTCTTAATTGCTTCCACTTTGGCTGGATCTACATGAATTCCTTCCTCATTAACAATGTGTCCAAGAAATTGGACTTCGCGGATCCAAAAATCGCACTTCGAAAACTTAGCATAGAGCTGTTCCTTGCGGAGTAATTCCAAAATAAGACGCAGATGCTCCTCGTGTTCTTCCTTTGACTTGGAGTAGATCAAAATATCGTCAATGAAGACTATTACAAACTTATCGAGGTACGGCTTGCATACTCGATTCATCAGGTCCATAAATACGGCAGGTGCATTGGTTAGCCCAAACGGCATAACCAGGAACTCGTAGTGACCATACCGAGTTCTGAAAGCAGTCTTAGGAACATCCTCTTCACGAACACGAAGTTGGTGATAACCAGACCGTAGATCGATCTTTGAGTAGTAGCTTGAACCTTGTAGCTGGTCGAAGAGATCGTCGATGCGAGGAAGTGGATACCGATTCTTGATCGTAACTTTGTTAAGCTCTCGGTAGTCAATGCACATGCGGAACGTTCCATCCTTCTTCTTAACAAACAGTACCGGAGCTCCCCATGGAGACGAACTTGGACGAATAAACCCCTTGTCGAGTAGCTCTTGCAGTTGCGCGGAGAGTTCATTGAGTTCGCTTACGGCCAAACGATACGGAGCGCGCGCAATTGGAGCGGCACCTGGAGCTAAATCAATCCCAAACTCAACTTGTCGAAATGGAGGCAAACCAGGCAGATCTTCAGGAAATACGTCTTGAAAGTCGCGAACTATCGAGTAATCATCAATTTTGCGCTCGGGATGCGTCGAGTCAGTGACGTTTGCAAGAATCGCGAAGTGACCCTTACGGAGGCATTTCTGAGCTTTAAGGAATGAAATAATGCCGGTGACTGTTCCACCTTTCTCACCTTGAACCGTTAACACTTTGCCGTCTTCGAGCGGAATACGAACCACTTTTTCCTTACATAAAATTTCAGCTCGGTTTTCGGATAACCAATCCATTCCTACTATGACGTCGAAACTACCAATCGGGAAAGGCATAAGGTCAATTCCTAGGGTATGGCCAGCTAGTTCTAGCTTACAATCCTTAACTATCCGGGTTGTATCATGAAGTTTACCATTAGCTAGCTCTACCACATATTTAGCATCTAAGTCGATCGGTTTAGCGTTAATCAATTTAGCAAATTTAGTGGAAATAAAACTTTTCTCAGCACCAGAATCAAATAAAACAGTAGCAAAGAAACCGTTCAAAATAAATTTACCATTTATCACGTTGGCGTCATTGCGAGCTTCACCCTGGCCCATGACGAAAGCTCGACCTCTACCATTTCCACCATTTGCGTTTCCACCATTACCATTGCCATTCCCATTACCATTTCCTCCACCGTTACCATTCCCGCCGTTATTTCCCTGGTTGCCATTACCTTGTCTTCTTAACTGAGGGCAGTCTCTTTTAATGTGGCCTTGAGCACCACACTCAAAGCAGCCACGGGCTCCCCCATTGTTGTTGTTCTGGTTCTGACCGTTGTTTCCATTACCCCGATTGTTCCCATAGTTGTTGTTTCTTCTGGGGCGGTTTTGCTGCTCGGGCAAGGTCGCCCAACAGTCTTTTGCTTCGTGGCCTCCCTTGCCACACCTTTCACAGTTCTGATTCTTCCTACAAACACCAGCATGATGCTTCCCACATCTGTTGCACAAGGGCAGGTTACCCTTGTAGTTGCTCTGACCATTTCCGCCCTGGCGGTAGTTGCCACTGTTATTCCCAGACCTCTTGCTTTGACCTTGGGAGTTATAGGACCTCCCAGTGCTGTTTCCAACACTCTGAACATTCATCGAGTTTTCAGGAGCTTCCTCATCAGCTTTTCTCTTGCCACTCAAGGCAGTCTTCTCGGTGGCTTTCGCAGGTAGCGTACCTTTCTCGACCTCTTGATCAGTCAGTTTGTGAGCCAAACGAATGGCTTGCTGTACGGTAGCAGGGTTGCTGGCAGTCACCAATCCTTTGATTTGAGGCGCGAGGCCTTCCAGATAACGCTCAATGCGTTTGAACTCAGCGTCGACCATTGTGGGGCATAGGACCTCGTATTCGTGATATCGAGCAGTATACTGTTCGACTTCAGACCCAGACATCTTCAAATTCAGGAATTCACCCTCAAGCTTCTTGACTTGATCACGTGGACAGTATTCTTCCATGATCAGCTCCTTAAATGCTGCCCACTGCATGTTATCAGCCGCTTCTAGCCCAACCATCTGAATTTCAGCGTTCCACCAGGAGAGTGCGGCTCCTTCGAAGGTACCAGTAGCAAACTTCACCTTGCTTTCAGCTGGGCAGTTACATATGGAGAAAACCTTTTCGGACTTTTCAATCCACCTAAGGAGTCCAACAGCTCCTTCCTCGCCGGAAAATGTCATCGGCTTACAGTCCATGAAGGACTTGAACGTGCAGTGGTGCTGGTTTCCTGATGCATAAATAGTTCGGATTTAAAATTAAACAGGTCATGATATAATTGCTTTGTGCCTTAACCGGCATAATAGTTACCCTGTGCGGCATATGCAGCTTGGACGGCTGCCACCGCGGCTTGCACATGTTCAGCAATCATCGCTTGTAGCTGTGCAGGCGTCATGTTTATGCCACCTCTTCCGTTTCCTCTTCCAGACATCTTGCTGAACAGTTAAAGTAGCCAGTGTTCAGTCACCGTTATATTTTTATACATATCCCATAATATGTATATTAGCCAGTTCCCGTTATCCCACTATTAGTCCAGAAAATTTTGTGCAAAATCGAGGCGTCGTCGGAGAACGTCGTAAATGCTATCGTCGAAGGTCGGCTTCCCATAAAGTCACCGTCGGCGTAGTCGTCGTAGTAGAAATCAGGACGTAGCGTGTAGCATTGTTTCGTTGTCGCTTTCCCCAGAGTAGTGTGCGTACTTGCGGTCGCATTTCGTATTCGTGTGAAAATTTCCTAAGGTCTTTCCGTTAGACTACTTAGACACGGTCTATATATATACTTATATATATATATATACATATATCTGTACGTACTAAGCTTTTACTTACACAGCAGAGCGAGTATCCCAGGTTGGCACGTAAAAATTTTGTCTTTGGGAATTTGTTTATTCGTTTTGTAACCAAGGTTTTCAAGTTGCAGTTTCCAAATCGTTTTCAAAAATGATTCCAGTTCTCTGCAACTTATGGCTCTGATACCAATCTGTCGCACCCCCAAAATACCACTAACGGAGTTTATACCGTTAAGGGGCACGACTAGACCAGGATCCACAACCATAGTTACAAATACTAAACGAATCAGGGTTAGTTCAAACACAAGTTATAAATCAAAGTCTTCAATTACATACGCAGCGGAAAAATAATTGTCTTTAGCACTAACCACGTGCTTTACATAAATGTTGTTTTAAATTCCCAAATAGTTCAATTAAAATAAAGGTCTTCTCGTGCCATGCCAACCCGCTCCGGATACTCCTTAGCGATCTGCAAAAGTTTAAACCACGCAAGTGTCAACCTAACGGTTGGTGAGTTCACGGTGGGCTTGTCATGCATTGGCCCGGTCTCATAATCATAGTTCGTATCAAAATGTACTTACAACATATTCATTTGTGAAAAGCAATGCTCGTATTTAATTCTCAGTTTATAAATGGTTTGTCCGTGACCACGTCATCGGGTATGTACTAGTTCCGTAAAGTTAAAGGACTCAACCGATATCGCGGGTAGCTAATCCGTTGTTCCATGCTCTAAGGAAGTTTGTACCAAAGCTGACTTATTTTGTGGGGGCCGAGCCATCCCGTACGGTGCGGACCTAGTCATCGCGGTTTCTGCCTCCCCCGTGTCCTCTCGGGACCACGGTCAAATAGGCTGATATTGTACCTCCGTGCACTCCCCGTGCCACGGGGCGGAGTTTGTCAAACTCCAGTAGATCTACCCAACATCCCCTCGCTTTACAATTAATGGCACAATTTTAGTTGAGGACTTTTAAGTTATAAGGCATCCTTAGAAAACATGTGATATCATATGGTTTAGACTTTAACCTACACTAGCCATATTAAAACAGTTTTCGTTTCAGAAATCGTTTATTCAGAGTTCACAAGTGCTTCCCATAAAACACTTCAGTTCGTCAAGTGGGTGCCAAGCATCCCGTATTCTCATATTTATCAGTGAGGTGCCTAGCACTCTCGAGTTTGTTCAGCATTGTTTTTCGTTAAATGGTTCGGTGTGGCCCAACGGACTCACGGTAAGCGGGTTAGTGACACTCACCTTTGGTTGCACTGCTACACTTCAAGTAATCCAAATATTGTTGTTTAACGAAGACCTAGAACACGTTTAGGTCTTAAGTATTAGTTTCGTGTCTAATCTTTACTTAACGTCACTATGGCCCATAACATAGCACGTTGCAACTATGACTCGACATACCGACACACGACACCAATGGTTGATCATAAACAAGGGTTCATATAAATCAGATATCAAGCATGTTTCATCATGGCATAATCATGTAAGTCATGGCATAACACTTAAGCAAATTTCACAAGTTTGGTTTTTAGGTCAGGTCTTAGTTTCGCTAGCATAGTTTCGCTAGGCAGTTTCGCTAGGTGCACGGGCAGCACTTTCGCTAGGCAATGCCCGGTAACACAGTTTCGCTAGGCTAGTTTCGCCCGAAACTGCTGACGCAGTTTCGCTAGCCTAGTTTCGCAGGGAAACTGGTTTGAACTTTCGTTCAGGTATTTCGCTCGATAGTTTCGCTTGAGCAGGTCTGGTCAGGTTACCCGGCGACACTATAGTTTCGCTGGTCAGTGTCGCTGGAAGGAGATGCAATTTCGCTACTTAGTTTCGCCCAGAGAACAACAGTTTCGCTGGTCGCGAAAAACATACGGATTTGCCTAAAAATCAACCTAACAGCTTCTGATCATACATGCAATTCATTATCTAGCATCCCTAGGCATTTACCAACATAAATCAAGCAACTTTAACAAGTTTAACATGCATTTTGATCATCAAATCTCTAAAATAGGTTCAAAACCCTAAAATGAACTAATTTGCACAAATCTCTAATATGGATGGATTTCACACGTAAAGTTATCAACTTTATTACAGATCTAGCATCCTAAAGCATATATACAGAAGATCAAGCAATATCATGAAGGTTTGGTCATGCTTTTTAAGAAAAACACATATAAAACACATAATGGAGGTTTTTGGGACTCACGGTTCGATCTCCTAGCTTGGTAGATGATGGTTTGAGGCTGAGATCTCGACAACTTGGTGTGAACCTCGACTGACCAGAATCTCCAGGAGAAAAGGGTGTGTGTGTGTTTGTTGTGATATGAGGCAAATGAGGCTACTAGGGTTTATTAAGTTTATTTATATCAGGGGCTAGTTTCGCTGGCAGTTTCGCTGGCTGGCGAAACTGGCTCTGATCTCGGACACATTGATCAGTCTAGCCTGCTACCGGGCGAATCTGTAATTTCGCTCGGTAGTTTCGCTGACTACCAAATTTAGGCAATTTTCACATAATCAAGTATTTACAATTAATCATGCTATTCATAATAATAAGTCATGTATTTAAATCACATTGCACATAAAGACAATCAATGATGAACACATAACACATATGGACGGTTCGGTGATCAACCAAAGGTCGTGGACGTATTCGGCCTAGTTATGCATTAGCTACTTATAACGTAACTAACGGGTTTGTCTAACGGAAGTTAACCTTGAAATTCTCGGGTGTCACAATAAAAGTACCAAGCACACAACTTAAGGAACTGCACCTCAAGGGATCAAGAAGATTGATGTTACTCGCATAAATCATACATGTCAAAATGAGGGGGAGACAATACGCGCTGCACTCTTTTTCCCTTAGCTATGGTTTTGTCCCACTGGGTTTTCCTAGCAAGGTTTTTAATGAGGCAGCATCCCCAAGCGTATTGAAAGAGAAATATATTTTTTCATTCTATGGATAGTCAAGGGGGAGTATTATGAATAAATATTATATGACTATCCATTTTCCATAACCCCTTCTCATCATTAAGTATGTATCACTCTTTTGCCCTATAAATAGGGACTTGTTGTATTTGATAGATGACCACATATGAATACTAATATATACTTGTCTTCTCATATCATATTCTCCATGTTCTTATGTTCTTAACTTTGTACATATTATATTTAGATTGCCAATGGCCATTGTTATTCAACATAAACCATTTTCTCTAATATGCAATTAAAAAAAAACCCCTGCATAGTTTAAGAACTTCCGTTAATAAAAACTCACTTACCCATTTTTACCTGTAATAAAAAGACTCATTTTTAAATTACCTAAACCATTAATTTACTTTTGTCCTTTTAATATCACTAACATACCTAATATAGAGGAAAATCTTAAACTATGCACACTTCTCTGCAGTAAAGTAAAAAGAGATTAGGTTAGATACATGTAAAAGATCATAAACACCAAAAAGGTTCCTACAAAGTGCAAATACAAACAACTACAAATCAAAGCAAAAAACCTTAGATTTTCTTTGCTTTGTTTTTTTCTATTCCTTCAACTACTTTCTTCATATCGATTCACTAAAATAAAGTTAAATGAACCTGCACTTTACAAAGCTCCATTTGAAGTGAAAACCCCCCAAAAACCAACATAAGTGGCTCAGATCTGACGACTCACGGCTGCGATTAACGCCACACCGGAGATCAGAAAACATCACAACCTTAAGAAAGAACACCAGCAACGCATAAAGCCAGCAAGCATAAACGCCGGCAATGCAACGTCCAAAAATGGACGTCACGCGCTTCAGCGGCAAGCGAAAAACGTTGGCAACATGCACACCCAAAGCTACACGCGTTCGCCGGTAAAAATCAACACCGGCGAACCATAGCAACAAAAAGGACATCGGAGATCCAACTTGCGACAGAAAGAAAGATGAAAAGTTACATATGGTATGGTTTAAGGTGTAGAACAGAGACAACTCATAAAAAAAGGAGTGATATCAAGTGGTTTACAAGGGCAAATGTCATGGTAGTCTAAAGACCGACATATCACCGCCATCGAACCACTATCAGGTGTGTGTGATTGCGGCAGGAAGCTTCGCCAGAAAAAGTCGTCGGGATACAGAGAGAGAGCTCTCCCTTCCCTCTTTGCGTGTGTTTGTGAAGAACCAAACCATCCCACCATCCCTTATCCCTGATTTTGTGATACAAAACTATAGCCTCAAAGTTCATAAAAACTAAAAAAAATGTCATGAAACTACTATTCCTTAGGCTATTGATGTTAGTCCAAAGTGTCGTTCATTATTGTTATTAATTTACTATTTTTATTAACATTAACGGTTGGATTTCATCACATTTTCACGGTTTTGTGTTTCAAGGTACCAAGAGCTTAAACTCTTAAAGTGCTGGAAACTGAGTTTTTATGAGGGTAATGAAAGCTGATCGGTACAAAGTCGGAACGAGATCAAGAAACGATGAAGATATATGTAAGGAATATTTCGCTTAGGAGATTTCCGGCTGAAATCCTGTTTTGTTAAGTTCAGGCTGAAGTTAAAGTTGAAGCAGAATTCTCAACTTCAAGCGGAACTGGGAGTTCAAGCGGAAGAAGCAATTTTGTCAGCTAGCGAATATTCCGGGTGAACTCGATTATCCACCAGATAATGAGTTCTACCGGACTTTTCCTGAGATGTCTTTTCAGCAAGTCCAATCCTTCAAAAGCTTCTTATTTGCTTTTAAATCTACCCAAGCCTCTCTCCAAAAGTAGTATGATGCTGATGACACGCAAGTTATTCTAATTGTCGAAGTTTATGCTTTTGGTAGTTTGTATTTGACTTTGTATTAAACGGTTTAGATTAGATCGTTTGAGATCAATGGTTGTCATTGATCTCATCTGCACTATATATAGCATAGTTAGCTCTTAGTTTTACACACGGTTCTCGATCACCTTGTAATAGTGTAACTTTGAGTTAATGGAAATAGTGTCGAGTATTTCTTACTTCGTTGTTACTATACTTATGCAAATCAAACACTACCTAATACAAGAGAACAAAATCTACTAGAGTAAAGTGAAGTATAACTTTAATTTCACAGGGTTATATTTACAAGTAGTGGGTTATTGTTTTAGTTTAATCATAACTAATAACGATCCTACAAGTGGTATCAGAGCGTTGGCTCTTACTTTGAAGACTTTCAGTGCTTCAAAGTCGATACTCTACTTGCCTACTTTACAAGCATTGTTAATATTTTCTTTCTAAAGGTTTTTAAAATGAATGACCTAAGTTTAGGATCTTCAAACGACAGTGCCAACAAACCACCAATGTCCACTCCTGATGACTTTGGTACCTAGAAACTCAGGATGGAAGGGTTTGTTAGGATCTTAGACCGTCGTATTTGGAAATCTTTTACTGAAGGACCTTACTCACCCATGGTTGCATCTGCTAATGATGCAGAAGTCAAAATACCTAAACCTTTAGAAAAATACGTTGATTCTGACTATGATGCTCTCGAATTTGACTATAAGGCATATTGGACTCTACAGGCTGCACTTACTAATTCCATTTTAAGTGGGTTTAAAGGATACAAAACTGCATTTGACCTGTGGAATGCCTTGCCATATGATAGGGAATAAGCATATTCTGGAAAATACAAAGAGATTAAATGGAGGACCAGTTGCCTTTGGAAGCACTAAAGGCCATATCTCAGCACAAGGAGATGTGAGAAATGGACTGGTAAAATTTGATAAGTGTGACAAAATTTAATTAAGTTAATGGGACAAGTTTAAATGTTCAATTTCCTGATGAATTAATTATGCTTAAGGCACCCAGGAGAGATGGATTATGCATTTTGGATATGTCAGTTGCTGCACCCTCATGTGGCACTGCTTGTTTCATATCCAAAGCCTCTGTTGATGAATTTGATATGTGGCACAGGAGGTTAGGTCATGTGAATTACAAGAACATGAACATAATTGTAAATCTTGGCTTGGTTAAGGGCCTTCCTAACAAGCATTTTGCATGTTCTAAGAACTGTGTACCTTGTCTCAAGGGCAAGCAACTCAGAACCTCTTTTAAGCCAAAAGTTGAGTCTTCTATTTCAAAACCTCTAGAGCTGTTGCACATGGATCTCTTTGGTCCAACTAGAGTAATGAGTTTGGGGAAAGGTTCATACTGTTTTGTAATAATTGATGATTTTTCTAGATACACTTGGGTTTTCTTTCTTAAAACGAAAGATGAAACTGCTGAATTGTTGAAAACACTTGTGATCAATTTAGAAAATCAATCCAACCTTAAAGTCAAAACAATCAGGTGTGACAATGGCATAGAATTCAAAAATCATGTTTTAAATTCATTTTGTGAGGAAAAGGAAATTGTGAGGCAATTCAGTGCTCCTAGAACTCCACAGCAAAACGGTGTTGCTGAAAGGAGAAATAGGACATTGATTGAAGCTGCTAGATCTATGTTAGCAGATTCCAAGCTCCCTGTGATATTTTGGGCAGAAGCAGTAAACACTGCATGTTATATCCAAAATAGGATTTTAATTGTCAAAGGAAAAAATAAAACACCTTATGAGCTTTGGAGAAAAAGAAATCCAAACATTTATTTCTTTAAGCCATTTGGGTGCCCTGTTACAATCTTAATAACTAATGAGCTATTGCCTAAATTTGCAGAAAAGGCAGATGAAGGTTACTTTGTTGGATATTCTAGTGTGTCAAAAGCATACAGAGTATACAACAAGAGAACCAAAATTGTTGAGGAAACTATAAATGTGTCTTTCAATGAAAAATCTTCCAACAATTTTGAGTCTCAGCCCAGTTAGTTATTTGACATTGATGCACTAACCACTGCTTTCAACATTAATGTTGATAAGCCTGTGAGTTCTTTAGTGCAGGAACATAATTTTTACAGGTCTGCTGATGAGCATTGGAAGAGCAACCGAACAACAATCAAAGAGCCAATTTTCTTCTCTTCAATGAGCATCAAACCTCTCTTGCCGGAAAATGGAAAGAAACCATCTGAAATAATTCAAATTGAAGAAGAAATAGTTCCGGTTGAAGTCCAAGCGGAACCAGTTTCTCCGGTTCAAGTTCAACCAGAAAACCAAATTTCAGAAACTGAAGAGAATACTGAATCAGGGTCAAATGAGACTGAAAACTCAAATGATAGCACATCAAATGAGCTTAATTTAGAGTATCTAACCTACAATTCAGATACAAATTCTCATGATTCAGTTGGAGTTTCAAATCCTGTGTCACAACTTGGAAATGTTGAGCTTGAGCTTGATCACATACTTCCTCGGCTCAACATACCCTCAAATAGAAGAAGTCATGAGTTCTCCATGCACATAGATAGAAGAATCAACAAGGATCGCCCCATGAGGAACGTTATTGGAGATGTGAAAGCACCTGTGTTGACAAGAAGTAAATCTGCTGATGCAAATATTTGTTTGCATGCTGCATTTTTGTCTCAAGAAGTACCCCAAGAAAGTAGTTGAAGCATTAGAAGATAGCAGTTGGGTAGAGGAAATGTAAGAAGAATTATTTCAAATCAACAAGCAGAAAGTTTGGAAATTGGGAGATCTGCCTGATGGAGCAGAACCAATTGGCACAAAGTGGGTATTTAGAAACAATAAAGATGACAGGGGTATAGTTGTCAAAAACAAAGCAAGGCTAGTTGTGCAAGGCTATGCACAGGAAGAAGGCAGAGATAATGATGAAGTGTTTGCACCTGTAGCTAGATTGGAAGCATTTAGAATTTTTCTAGCTTATGCTGCCTTCAAAGACTTCCAAGTATTTCAGATGGATGTCAAAAGTGTCGTCCTGTATGGCCTGCTGGAACAAGAAGTTTTTGTCAAACAACCTCCTGGTTTTGAGGACCCTCATCATCCAAACAGGGTATGCAAGTTGATCAAAGCCCTGTATGGTCTCAAACAAGCTCCTAGAACCTGGTATGAAACTCTTTCTAACTATCTTCTAGAGAATGGCTACAGGAGAGGGGAAATTGATAAAAATCTCTTTGTTAAATGTGTTGGTAAGGATATGATGATGGTTCAAATTTATGTAGATGATATTATTTTTGGTTCATCTAACACTGCTTTGTGCAAAGAGTTTGAAACTTTGATGTAGTCTAAATTTGAAATGAGCTCCATGGGCGAACTAACCTTTTTCTTGGGCTTACAAGTGAAGCAAACTGCACCTGGGATTTTTCTGAATCAGTCAAACTACATCCAAGATATGCTGAAGAGATTTGACATGCTGACATGCTCTAGTGCTAAAACTCCTACATCTACTTCCCACAAGTTAACAAGTGACTTAAGTGGCAAGTCAGTGGATGTACACATATATAGAGCCATGATAGGATCACTGATGTATCTCACAGCAAGTAGACCTGACATCATGTTCAGTGTTTGCTTATGTGCAAGATATCAGTCCTCACCAAAGGAATCACACATGGTAGCAGTCAAAAGAATTTTCAGGTATTTGAAGGGTCAACCCAAGTTGGGCTTGTGGTACCCTAAGAATTCCGATTTCACCTTCAAGGCATTTACAGACAGTGACTATGGAGGATGTGACATTGACAAGAAATCAACATCAGGAGGATGTCAATTCTTGGGTGAAAGGCTTGTATCTTGGCAATGTAAGAAACAGACTTGTGTTTCTACATCAATAGCTGAAGCTGAATACATTGCTGCATCAAGCTGCTGTAGTCAAGTCCTTTGGATCCAAAATCAAATGCTTGATTATGGGATCACCTTCATGGAAACTCCCATCTTTGCAAACAACAACAATGCCATATCCATCACCAACAATCCAGTCAAGCACTCCAAAACAAAGCACATTGATATCAGGTATCACTTTATTAGAGATCGTGCATAAAAGAATTTAATTAAGTTGTTCAAAGTTCATACAGATCACCAATTGGCTTACCTGTTTACCAAAGCTTTTGATGAGGCAAGATTCTTTTACCTCATCACAGCAATTGGCATGATGAACTTTGACTAACAAACTTTTCACAATTTTTAATAAAAGAGAGGCATGTACTTAAGAGCCCGTCTCTTGATACAAAAAGAAAAGAAAATGAAAATTTCTTGTGTAAATTAGAAGACATTTCAGTTCATAGTCAGTAACTACTGCTAAACTGTGAACAATTTAGCACAAATTTTCAAGCAAATCATGTGTTTTGGTTTTCGTCAAGTTAGGTTCAACCTGAGAAAAGAAAACTTTTGAAAATCTCCGGGTGAACTTCAACCGGAAATGCTTTGTAAACAATGTGGAAAATGTTTTTGAAAACAATTCTTTCAAGCGGAAAAATCTTCCGCTTGAAGTTCAAACGGAAGAAATTTGGTTTTTATAACAAAGGAGAAAATGGGTTCCACCTGAACTTCTGGGTCAACAAGTCAAAAATTACTTTTCACTAAATTACCCGGAAGGCATAACTTTTTAGGTGGATACACATTTAATCACCCATTGAGTTTTTAACCTTTAAATGTCCGAGGTTTCAGTAAAATTCTTTAGGATAATGAGATGCTTTACCAAGTTGTACCGTATAACCCATAAAGCATCAGTCACATCAGTTACTGAACAGACGGTTTAAAACTTCTCTCTTCCACGTCATCCACGAAAAGGGTAAAAGCCCTAATTTACCGTCAGTTTCCCCATTTCTCTCTAAACCCCACTCATAATTTACTCCTAAAATTTCTTCCAAACACTCTCCATAACCTCCAAACAACCGTCAACTTCTCTCGAATCTGTAATCAACAATGGCTCCTAAGGGGAGTTCTAGTGACAAGAAGCCAGTCAGCGACTTAAGGTTTCCTGTCGAACATAACCTTGTGGCTTATCTCGAAGAACCAAGCAAGACCAATATATACAACGGTATGATAAACTTCCTCAAGAACTGTCATCTTCACTATGCCCTGACAGTTGAAGCAGTTATCTTTGAAGAAATCATGGAAGAATTCTGGTCAAACGCTAGGGTTGCCGAGACTAATGGCGAGAGTGAAAAGATTATGTCCAGAGTTCAGGACCAATTGGTGGAAATCGATGAAGCTAAGATACGAAAGGTGTTAAAACTGAGGGACGAAGATGGGTATGTGTTTGTTGACTCATCAGTATATTTGAAGTTGTTTAAAGATATTGGCTACGGTGGTTTCAATGGGAAGCAAAACTATAAGGAAGGGGCAATTGCCATACAAGTGGGGATTCCTAGCCCACACCCTTCTAGTTTGCCTGACTCCCAAGAAAGGCGGGTTTGACTAACTTGCTGCTAAACAGGCTTTCAGCATTTTATGTTGTGGTCAAAGGTCAAAATTATCAATTTCTCCAAACTGATTTTTAAGGGTCTCAAAACAAACCTTTCACCAGATTATGTCTATCTATACCCTAGATTTTTAACCTGTATTCTTAAAAAGGAATACCCCCAAATTGTCTTGGGTGGTACAATTTTGGAACCAAAACACCTAAATGAGAAAACCTTTTCAAATTTGGCTTTAAACAAGACTGTTTTTCATGGAAGGGATACTGACTATCCCCTGCCAATTCCAAGACAGCTTCCTGATGAACCTGCTCAGGCTGAGGTTCAAACGGAAACTGTGACAGCAACTGAGCACCCTGCTCAAGATGATAGGGCTATCAACCCAATAGCTCCTGATCCCACATCTGTCCCTGCTTCTTCTACTCTTCAAATCTACAAATCCAAAAAGAGGAAAGCTCCCACTAAAACTACTACCACTGCCACTTCCTCCTCCATATCTCCTCTTGTCATATTTGAAAGACAGAGAAATATGGTGACTAGGTCTCCTCCATCTAGTCCCACCAACCAACCTGAAGCTTTAAACCCCGTTCAAGGCAAAAAGCCTAAACGGAAACTGGTAAAATTGGGATTAACTCTTAGGGATGAACCTTCATTTGAGGGGGAGTCATTAGAGGCCAGATGTACACTCCCTATCTGAACAGTTTTCACCCGTGGAACCCCTATCACCTAGGAGTGACAGTGCACCCATTCTTGGTCCAAATGAGGGTGTTATTAACTCACCAACCTCATTACATGAGAACATACCAATAGACCAAGACACTGGAGCACTGAACCCCCACTCCACACCGGAGGTGAATCTCAGGAGTTTTGAAGAGGTTAATGCAGAAAGGGCTGCTGCTGCCCAAGGATCCCCACTGGATCTTGGTGCTAGCAGTATCATCAATAAGACCCGATCTGTAGCAATCTTCTGTGAATCAGCACCCATGGGTCCTTCATTGGAACCAAGGGTTGCTGAGCCAGTTGAAGAGAATCTCGGGTGCCAATAAGCCATGGGTACCAAAGTTGATAAATCTCGGATTGATAACTTGGTTTTGTCCAGGGATACTGGTAAAATGCCAGTTGAGGACAGCTATACACTACCTGAATTGACGACTCTGTACCAAAATCTCTAAGCACAGGTTGATCAACTAAATTCAACTGTTGCTGCATTGGTCAAGGCTGCTCCCACTGAAGCTGAGGCAGGTCCTTCAAACCCAAATAGATAAGCTAATGAAGCTATTGAAGCTGATACTGTCAAATTGGGGGAGAAGATGACCTTAACACCTACTATAATCAAAATTGAAGAAACTGACAGAATACCGGCTGAAGTTCGAGCCACAGCCTGTAGGAAGCTTGGCATTAACCCCTTCACAGTGGAAGAAAGTTGGGTAAATATGAAGAGCAGTCAACTGATTGCTATATCTCCATTTGAAGACCCCAACCTCACTGAGCTTGTACAATCTTCAATGTTGATTGATGGTGCTCTCCCTAAGCACATCAATATGATCACAAGATTATTAAAGGATGTTATCTTTCCGGCTGAAAGAGCCGGTGATCAAGGGGAGAGGAACACTGCCTCCACCAGCAAGGCAGTAAATGATCTTGAAGAAAGCACTGCAACTGTTGCAGTTGCTTCTCTATCTGAAGGAGGTGATGAGAATCTCATTGGTGAAGAAGAAGGAACAGAAGTCTTGGAATTAACAGATAAAGAGCCTGAAGTCACCCAACCTCAGGTGGTGACTGAAGGTCCTAACTTTATTCAACCGGAAGTTCAACCGAAAGTTCAAGCGGAAGGTCAACTGGTAATTCAACTGGAAACTTAGGTGGAAATTATTCAAATTGATGAAAATTCTCCTGATCCAATCTATGGCCCTGGTCATTCAATCTTTGGGTTGGATCACCCATCTGAGGTTCAACCGGAAGAACAAGAGGCTGAAGAAATAGCTGAAACTTTAATAGCTATGGGGAGTACCGAGCCAGTTCAAGCTGAAGAACCTGCTCAAACTGAAACTCTTAGAAGTTTTCAGCAGGTTGTTCAAACTCTTGAAGCTGAAGCTGTGCAGAAAATGGTGGAAGATGCCAGAAGGGTAGCAGAAGATGAGAGGCTAGCCCATGAACTTCAAGAGGAAATTGATTTATATTCACAGATTGAGGTTGTTGAAAGTTTGCTGGAAGAAGCTAAGACAAGGTCCCTTAATTAGAGAATGAAGGACAACAACCTGGTAGCAATGACTGATGCTGAAAGGCAAAGGCTGATATCAATTGCCTCTCAGATGCCTACCAAACTAATAAGGAATGATGAGAATTACCTGCCTGTTGAAAAAGATAAAAAGGGTTCTTGTGGTTAGAAATTTGAAAACAGAAGAAGAAGTAGCTCAGTTGAAAGTCAGGGAACTTTGCAACCTGATTGACAAAATTTTCCATGAGCTCAAAGGAGACACTGCTGCTGTGAATCCAAAGCTAGTGATGTCTGCACTCTCAGAATTCACTTCAGGTACATCATCCAATTTAAATGTTAAACCTGAGCTTGATGATGATGCAGATGTACAACCCCCACCTTCTTTCATCTACAACCCAAACCCCATGTCTACAACAGTTCCATCATTACCACAGTCATTTGCCATCATACCCTATAAACCTCCTTCAATCTCTAAAAAGGTAGCCACCAAACTTGCAAACCCTAAATACAGAACAGATAATTTTACACCCATTGTCCCTCTCAAGAAGAAGCCTCCACCTACCATTGACTTTTCTGATATTTTCCCACCTACTCCACCTTCAAGCCCTACACCAGAAGCCATTAAACCACCATCCCAAACTTCCCTACCTCCACTCACCATCAGAGAACCATCAGCCATTGCTCCTACCCCTCCTGCCAAACCTACTAAAGTTCAACCTGGCCCCTCTTCATCCACTGGAAAAGGTAAAGCACCTATTGTGAAAGAATCAGCAAGTGATTCTAATGAAGAGAGGAAACTGAAAAAGAGGAAGATGTTACATGCCAAAAGAAAGAAAGATCAAAGCAAAAGAAGAAAAGGGCCACCCAGAAAGAATAAAATCATTGGGTGGACAGTAAATGAAGAAAACTTTGACTTCTCCTTTCAATTGGAAAATGGCACAACCAAAGTGGTAAATGCTCACAAGGCTACCTCACATCTTTCTGGACTTCAAATAACTGACATCATTCTGAAACTTAGAGAAATTCTGAGTCCTTCAAGAACTGAGCACATGTTAAGGCTTCTCATTGAACCAACTGTGCTAGATTGTGGAATGCTCTACAGAAGCAGTTTAGATGATGACTCAGCTGAAGAAGAAGAAGAGCCTGTGAGTGAGATCAAATTCATTATTTGGGAAGAAGAAGAGAAGCTGTTTTATGTGCACAGAGCTGATGGCACCTTCACTGCTCATGAATCCATTTCAGTACAGTCTGAATGGAATGAAAAAGATTGGGAATCGTTCAGATATGTGAAGGTGACCAAAACAAACTCAAAGGAGCTTTCTCAAAGTCTGGATGCCAACATCAGAACATCAGACAAGTAGGTTGAGGAGAAGAATTTTTGGGTACAAGTCAATTTTTTTAACACAAACTTTGAAGTAAAGGATAATTTGACAGCATCAGCTTAGGGGGAGATTGTAAGGAATATTTCTCTTAGGAGATTTCCGGCTGAAATCCTGTTTTGTTAAGTTCCGGCTGAAGGTGAAGTTGAAGCAGAATTCTCAACTTCAAGCGGAACTGGGAGTTCAAGCGGAAGAAGCAATTTTGTCAGCTAGCGAATATTCCTGGTGAACTCGATTATCCACCAGATAATGAGTTCAACCGGACTTTTCCTGAGATGTCTTTTCAGCAAGTCCAATCCTGCAAAAGCTTCTCGTTTGCTTCTAAATCTACCCAAGCCGCTCTCCAAAAGTAGTATGATGCTGATCACACGCAAGTTATTCCAATTGTCGAAGTTTATGCTTTTGATAGTTTGTATTTGACTTTGTATTAAACGGTTTAGATTAGATCGTTTGAGATCAATGGCTGTCATTGATCTCATCTGCACTATATATAGCATAGTTAGCTCTTAGTTTTACACACGGTTCTCGATCACCTTGTAATAGTGTAACTTTGAGTTAATGCAAATAGTGCCGAGTATTTCTTACTTCGTTGTTACTATACTTATGCAAATCAAACACTACCTAATACAAGAGAACAAAATCTACTAGAGTAAAGTGAAGTATAACTTTAATTCCGCAGGGTTATATTTACAAGTAGAGGGTTATTGTTTTAGTTTAATCATAACTAATAACGATCCTACAATATAGAAGAAATTGAAGAAAAGTTTCTGTGATCAAGACCTGGGCGGTACGCCCAGGAGAGAAGAAAGCAGGGCGGTGAACCCTGATTTGAAGAATAGCAGTCAGATTTAGAAACTCGGGCGGTACGCCCCATTTGTATCCATTTTGGGCGGTACGCCCCAAATCGGTCGACATAAATATTAATTTAGGGTTAAGTATTTAAACTTGGAGATTAAGTTTTGTAAATCGAACTTTTACTTCTATGAATTGGAGAGCTCTGGAGACGATTTTCAGAGGTTCTTGCTAGGATTTTGGTGTGTTTAGACTGTTTGTTCAATACGGTACTCTTAGTTTAATGCAATTTTACATTGAAATCATGTCTGTTTCATTAGCCGTGTCTGGTTAATCACCTATAACTACTTTTGGTGATTGGTTGGTGGATTCGTTCTGTTCCTAACCGTCTATCGCTAATTGTTCCGGTTTTCCTTGCAACCTTTGAACACCCGCATGCTGAACTTGTGTAATCACCTAGTAAATTAGGGTATTAGTGGTCCAATGTCATGATCTAGACTTTTCTTGTGGCAGGAACTAAGCAGCCCATTAGGAACTTAAGTTATTAGGTCAACTAAGCAATTGGGGATCATGTCTATGTGTTATTAGCGATTGATTAGGTTTTGCCCAGATCGGTAGCCAACCAGGATCCAAAAGTAGTTAGCTTTTCCCATTCATGAACAAGTTTCATAAATTAATAATCAAATCTTTAGTTAATCAATTCTTTAGTTTTTAAGTTAGTTAATTTCTAGTTATTCAATTGAACTCATTCAAAACAGCCAAGAGGCAAAGTAGGCAACCTTAGGTTAGTTAGTAGTTAATAGCAATTCCAATCAATTAATCAATTTCCACATATTCCCTTGGTTCGATAACCCTAACTTACCACTTCTACAAATTAAATTTAGTTGGGGATTTGTGACGGTTTGACAAACCGTTATCAGCTGTCCGTAACGGGGCTTAAAAACCCCTTTCGCGCCCCTTTAGCGCCCTGGCCACGCCCCCACCCACTACAGTGGGGCGCGAAAATCAAAAAGAAGGGGGGGGGGCTGGATCTTTCACGCTGCAAAGGGGGAGGAGTGACCGTTTAACGGTCGAATTTTTGGTCGTTTTAATTGTTTTTTTCTTTTTTTTCCATTTTAGGCCATTTGATTAGTAAAAAGGGCTGGCGGCGCAGCTTGTTGCCCGCCTTCCATGCATGATGACTTGAGTCATGTATGTTATGCTTCTTTTGAACCGAAAAAAAAAGACCCACTATATGTATAAACACTCATATTCAACTAAAAAACCACACAATTTCTTTATCTCTCTATTCTTTCATCTACAAACCACAAACTTTTTCACACCTCTCTTTCACAAAGATGCAACCGTTCGGTCGATCCCCGACACCAAGGTCCGGTGAAAACGAACAAACATCGACCGAGGAGTTGGTTATTTTGCGAAAAGAGCACGGCAAGACGGTGAACCGTCGCCAAATGCAAAAGGATTTAGAAATCCTCCAACAACCGCTCCCGGAGGACGAATTGGCACGAGCTTTAATGATGAGGTTAAGAGAGCAAATCAAGACGAATTATGATCTCTAGTTTCGTTGTATTTTTTATTTATGTCGTGAACGTTTTTTCTTAATTTATTTTTAGTTAATGTGGTGAACTTTTTTTTAGTTGTTCATTTTTTTTAATTAATGAAGTTTTATTTATTTTATTATGCTTTCATTAAAAATTAGTTTTAATTTAATTTACTTTTAGTTAAATAAAAAAATAATAATTTTGTAATTATTGAATGGGGCTTGAGCTTGACCACTACACCATAAAAAAATTTCAAGCTTCTTGCAATGTCATTGTCCACATGGACATGTCGCTTCATGTCCAAAGAGTGGGGCTTTAAAACTTTCTATCACTACACGTAATCTTATGGCTTGAAAACTTTCTACCACTACACATAGCCTAATCTTGTAAATTAAAGATAGATTGTGATACAAAACTATAGCCTCAAAGTTCTTAAAAAATACAAAAATGTCATGAAACTACTATTCCTTATCTTGTAAATTAAAGATAAGTAATTTGTTATTTGGGCTAATGGATTATTTTTTATTTTTATTTATTGTGTTTTTGGGCTTGCTCCATGTGTTGTGGCTGCCTTTTCTTTGCTTGGAGAGGAAAATCAACATAACCGTCTAACAGTTGTGTCTCAAATCTGTTGCTACGGTCTTCTTCCTGTGCTCTTCATTCCTGTTTTAGGCCTCAATCTCCGATGGATGCTTCTTTATATAAGCTCCTCTCCCTTTCGTTTGAAGCACACAAGAAAAACATAATTCGATCTCATCTTCATTTGTTATTTTTTGTTCATCTTATTCTATTCTGTTTGAATGTTTATTGTAATAAGAATCGTGCATCTTGGTTTCAATATATAAAGAATACCAGTTGATGACATGCAACACATAAGTCATAAACAACTTATCAGAAGCTGTAGTACCGATAACACCTTTCAACATACAAAAAGAAACCCTTCGCTTATTGCCTTCATGAAACTGCTCGCTTATTCGCTGCATCGTGCAGCAGTTGAATTGAAATAGTCACGCATAAGCCGAAATTTGGCGATCAGCTTTTCGTGATCCGGCCAGTTTTCCTTAACTACTGGGATATCAGAAAACCTGTCTTTCCATTCCAATATCTGTGGAAACCTGTCTTGTTCTAACAGTTTTATACCACCCGTTTCTTCAAAGATTCCAAGATATTTGGCAATCCATCCGAACACAAGATCCAGGAATCCGAATGATTCTCCGCCAAAGAACTTCTTTCCTGTTAGCTGTTTTTCAACGATATCTAGCTTCTCTAGAGCAGGACCTATTGCTTCTTCTTGCTCCACCCCTTGGCTAACATAAGCGCGAAATACCGATGGCGCAACCTACATTTGGAGAATGTTAAGTATGTGTTAAGAGACTTAGAGAGTTAGAGTTGTCTCATTTGGTTTTACCTGATCATCATTAAACTTTGCCCAGAAACGGGCAGTGGCTCGGGCAAGCGGATCCTCGGGTAAGAAACGAGCAGTCGTGTTCCACCTCTCATCAATGTACTCAAGAATTACAAGCGACTCACATATGGGTGTTCCATTATGCAGCAAAATGGGAACTTTCTTGTGAACAGGATTGTATTCGAGTAACGAAGAACTCTTGTTTGCAAGATCTTCATACACCGTTTCGTACTCTACGCCTTTCAGTTTGAGTGCCCAAACAACTCTCAGAGCAAATGGGCTTGACCATGTCCTGAAAAGCTTCACCTCTTCCATGTCTTTACACTTTACTTAACATTGTTTTAATTTTGGCATACCTTTCTTTTATAGTACTGACTGGATACATGTAAGTTGTATACGGTCGGGTCGGGTCGGTTTGAAACATCTTTTTTGTTGATGTTCTTAACATTGTTATATACAATAATAAAAAAAAGTTTGTAATATAACTGTCTTATTTTTTGATTGATTTGCGCATATAACTGCCGGTTATTAAATATAGGATCCAAATATATATATTTGCTCTTTCAATCACAATTAACACGATATAACCAATGTTTGCTAGGCCGGCAAAGAATAAAAATTTGCTTCGTTATGCAATATATCAATTATTGTAAATAAATAGGCAAAGAAGGGTGTAAGTTTTATTGTTAATTTTTATGAGTTGTTAATGAAGGCTATTGCAAAACTACATAAATATATCATCAAAACTACATAAATCTATCACTACAACTACAAAAAGAAGCCCAACACCTCGTACCGAGTGTCTTGGATTAGTTGGATGTGAAGATGAACTTATATGGACTTGAACTGATTTTAAGCTTAAATTAAAAAATACTTAATAAACAACCTCAAATATGTTTATTGTTTATTACACTTTAAAATTTTATTTAAAACTTTATGTAATTTAAATTCTTACTTAAAAAATCATATGAAAGTATAATAATTTTATATAGAAAAGAAATTCTAATAAAATGCTTCGGCAAGATTTACAAAATAATAACAATGGAAAGAAACTTTCAAGAAATAAAATATGTTTAGAAGTTCTGGTGTGGTCACAATTATCAATCTTGATAAAATTAATGAAGTTCATAATACATGCTTCAAGTTTGGATTATGGTTTAGAATGTGCATTATAAATGGGCTAATGAATCTTGGATTAGGCTCAATGTGGGCTGGAACAAATGTGGAGCAAGGCCCAACTAGAACTTGGTTGAACCGAAAATAATTAAAAGGAGCAAGCTGCTGTATTCGCACGTGAAGTGACACACTAGAAGAGAGGTTTTGTTATTCTGTTATTTTATTTTATTTTATTTTTATTAATCCGGTTTAGAACAAAAGTGAGTATTTTAGTTCATTAGTTTTAATGATTAATTTGGTAGTGATAAGATTCGATTTATTATTATGATTGGTTAGAATTACTTGTAATCATACCAGAGATGTGGGATTAGGGTAGGATATATGTGTTGAATAATATGAAATTCACTATTCGATTTATTATTATGATTAGTTAATGTTTTTTCCACTTACAAAGGCCCCATCATCGTATGTATCATACGACCACGTTACAATATCAGTGGCTGAAGCCACCTAGAACGTGGCTAAAGGGTACCAATATTTATTGTTGTACATAAATAAACAATTATTTCGGAAAGTGTGGCCAAAGGATCCCAACGGCCACATGTGTTTGTTTAACGTGGTCTTTGGTATTATATGGTCTCATATATTTGTGTTTTAGTCACATACATTATAAAAATACGTGGCCAAAGGGTTACTGAAATCATACATTTTGTCACAATACACGTAGCCAAAGGGTGGCAACGACCACGTTAAAATATCAAAAGCGTGGCCTTTGGTATTATATGGTCACGTATATTTGTGTTTTAGCCACATATGTTTTAAAAAACGTGGCCAAATGGGTTGCTGAAATTATAATTTTTGTCCCAATACGTGTGGCTAAAGGGTGGCAACGCCATGTTAGAATATATAAATAGCGTGGCTTTTGGTATTATATGGTCACGTATATTTATGTTTTAGCCACATATGTTAAAAAAACGTGGCCAAATGGGTTGTTGAAATCATAATTTTTGTCTCAATACGCGTGGCCAAGGGTAGCAACGGCCACAACAAAATATAAAAAGTGTGGCCTTTGGTATTATATGGTCACGTATATTTGTGTTTTAGTCACATATATTTGGAAAAAAAGTGGCCAAAGGGTAGTTGAAATCAGATAATTTGTCCCAATACGCGTGGCCAAATGATGGCAACGACCACGTTAAAATATAAAAAGTGTGGCCTTTGGTATTATATGGTCATGTATATTTGTGTTTTAGCCACATATATTTAGAAAAAAAAAAGTGGCAAAAGGGTAGTTGAAATCAGATATTTTGTCCCAATACGCGTAGCCAAATGGTGGCAACGGTCACGTTAAAATATAAAAAGTGTGGCATTTAGTAATATGTATATGCTCACATATATTTTCTTAATTACAATTAATTATACTGCATATTAATTAATGTTAGAGCATATCCCTATGCTAACGTGTGTCTCGTGTATTGTATCTTATCTACAGCATCTTTGTGAGTCTTAGTGGTAACATACTAATGTCGGCGTACCAAATGGTCCGCAGCCTATTTGGTACGGGCGTACCAAATGGTACGCTGGTGGTCCGCCACTTAGTATGTCGACACTATAAATAGTTCTTTAGAGAGAGAACTAGAGAGAACTTCTGTCATACTCTACTCCTAAGTGTGTGTAACTGAGTGTGTAACTCTCTCTCTCTCTAAGACTTTGTGTAATCCTCTTTGTGAACCAATAAAGCAAAGCTTTATTTACTTCTTGTTGCTTATCCGATTACCGAATCATGCAGTAGTAAGATCGTCTCGTGGTTTTGCAAGTGGTATCAGAGCTATTGGTTGCTCTACTGCTGTGCTTTTGACAAATTTTCGAGTTCTAGAGTGAGAAATGTGGGTTTTCTTCATTTTTCATCAAATTTTCTTAATTCCGAGTGTTTCCGAGGTGAAAAATGATTTCTGAGTGTTCCTGGAGTGATTTCGCACCTTACTGAATCAAATTCCAGTTTCAAACGTCAAAATTCGCGAAAATTAGTCATGATCAGCGTAGTCCGCTTCTGGTCCGGCCGAAGAACAGTTGGTCCGCAACTGGTCCGCTAGGCTATCTTCAAAGTTGGTCCGTGGCGGTTATTTTCTGGTCCGCCGTACCATTTGGCCCGCCGTACCATTTGGTCCGCCGTATCAAATTTGGTCCGCAGAATATACCTGGTCCGTGTCTGGTCCGCAGGTACAAATCTGGTCCGTTGAGATAATCTGGTCCGCTTTTGATCCGCTGAGTTTATTTGGTCCGGAACTGGTCCGCTGAGAACAGGTTGGTCCGCTAGCAGAAAACATGTCTTCACTAAAATTGACGTAACTTACAAACTGTTAAGAGTTACGGGAGCTAATACCAGCCAAAACGTTCGTATTTCCGAGATCTAGACTTTTACTAACCTAACAGTTAGTGCCCTTCGGTTTGACCCCCAAAATCCGCTTGGAAGACCTTCGTTTTTGAGTTCGAAGTTTTGACGGTCGTTTTTTAACTTCAAAATGAGTGATTTTCACGCATTTTTAACTGCTCAAACATCGATACAAGCAATGATAAACTATGATAATGAGATAGGAACAACTCAGAAGGTTCATAAGTTGTTACAATTGGAAGATTATCACAATTGGAAGAAACGATTTGAGTCATACATATTTTCTCAAGATGTTGATTCTTGGATTCCGATTGAAAAAGAATATGAGTATCCAATGATAAGCCCAAGAAAGCCAAAGATGATAAGTGATTTTGATGCTGATGAAAAGAAATTATTTGCTCGAGAGAAGAAAACGTATAGCTTTCTTACAATGGCTTTACCTAAAGACTTGATGCATCAGTTTAAGAATTACACAACTTGTAAAGAATTGTGGGATGCTATTGCTGAAAGATGTGAGGGTAATGAGCAATACAAGAAGACTCGGAAGAAAGTTTTAAAGAAAGAATTTGATAATTTTAGATATTGTGACAATGAGAATATCAAAGATTTGATTGCAAGGTTTTCGCATTTGATCAATGAACTTGAAGTTGTAGGTGTCAAGAAGGAAAGTGATGAATTGAAGGAGAAGTTTTTAGAAGCTCTACCTGAAAAATGGGAGAATTTTGTTATGATGTTGACTAATGATCCAAATTATTCAAGTTGGACATTTAATCAATTGATAAGCAAATTACAAGCTCGTGAAATGGAACTGCTTGTGAAAACGTCCACAACTCCGTCTGTTCAGAATCCTGAAGTATACTTTGGAGAAAATTCTGCTACCATGCATGCCAAAGCAAAGTCACATTCTACTTCAAGTGTTAATCCACCATTAACTGCATTTCTTGCTGGAAAGTCAGAAAATACTGGTTATTCTTCAGGCTGCAGTTTTACTATTCCTGGTAAATCATCAAGCAAGTCTACTTCTAATCAAGCAACCGAAGATCTAGTTGCTTTGTTATCTGCTTTCATATCTTCTTCATCTGGATCTATATTTAATCAAATTGGTCAATCTGGATTGTTTGGCGAGGATTTAAATCATCTGGACGATGATCAATTGAATAAACTCGATCTGGAATGGCAATTTGTTATGGTAGTGGAGAGAGGAAGGAGATTTATGAAGAAACATGGTAAAACATCTCTTCTTAAAGGAGAAACGCTTGGTTTGAATAGACGAACGATTCAATGTTTTAATGTGCCAAACATGGACATTTTGCTCGTGATTGTCCTAACAAGTCATCTGATAAGGGTACTTCTGATAAGAATGTTCAAGATAAAGAAGTTAAAGCTATGATATCTCTAGCTGATGAAGATTATGATTGGGCTAAAGATTTTCCATATGAATCTGCGTTTATAGTCCGCCCTTAAGACAATTATGCTTTAATGGCAAATATTGAAGTTGAATCGAGCGGGTATGCATCTGAAACTAGTAAATCTGAAACAAGTGAATCTGAAGTTAGTGGGTATGAGTCAACATGTGAATTTTGTGCTCAAAAAGAAAGAAAGATTCGAGAATTCTGAAAAAGAAATATTGATTGTTACAAATGAGAAGAAGGAAGAAGAATTAGAAAGTCTAAAGAAGAAGTTTGAAGATTATGATAAGATTCTCATAGTAAATGAGAATTTAGTTAAAGAAAAGAATGCTTTGATGGAAGAGTTTGTTGAGCTTCAAAGAAAATTGGATGTAATGTTCAGTTCAGATAATGAACAAATTTTGAAGTTGCGAACTGAGAATGAAGAGTTAGTAAAAAATGTTGAGAAATGGGAAAGTGAAGCAAAAGATGCGATTGGTGATTTTGATAATTTGTTTAAGAAATCAACTGCAAGAGTAGAATCGCTGAAGCAAACTTATGATGACCTCAAGAAAGAGTTTGATGATGTTGTTTCTAAGGAAAATGATCGTCAAATGGAACATTCAATATTACTCGATAAAGTCACAGTTTTGACACATGACAACAAGTTGTTGAAAAGAAATATTGAGATTCATGAGGAAAGGGTAAAAAAGATTACTCAAGAAGTATATGATGCCCATGATCAGATGAGACAAGAGAATTTTTTGTCAAATAGAGCTTCGGAGCAATTGATTGAATCAGAAAATACATTAGGTGAAGCTCAAAAGAAAAATTCTGATTTAAATGTTGAAGTTTTGGATCTGAAGCGACAATTGAACAATTTGAAGAATTCACATTCTTTCACAAGCTACTTGTGCAAAGATGAAAATTTCAAGAAAGTTTTTGGAAGCGAAGAGTATAATCAAATTCCACATCCAGTTATCTCATCTGATGCTCTGACTGATATTCATTCTTCTGACATAACTGGAGATTACACTGAATTTGTATCTGAGAAATCTGAGAAGAAGGAACCAAAGTTTTCATCCAAACAAGTGGAGACACATGAGATGATAGGGTCTGAAGAAAAGTTGGCTGCTGAGCTTGTTCAAGCTAACAATTTGAAGGGTATTAAAGCTAAATTTACCGAAGTTGCTCAAGCTGGTTCTTCTAAGTCTCAAGTGGATTTATCAAAGTTACCCGGTTATAAACGATCTGGTTTGGGTAATAACAATCAGCGATTTGAGCAGAAAGACAAGAAGAACATGCCAAAGAAGATTCAAAAGGCGAAGCAAGATACAAGTCTTGAACAAATCTATCATTTGGCACAGGTATTCATTTCTACTATCGAGAAAGGATTCGGAGGAACCCAAAAGAAGAAAGATTCATCTACAAGTTCTCCGAAAGAATCTTCTTCATTTGGATCAAATTCCACTCCTCGAAGTCCTACTTCCAAATGGGTACATGCTAACAGGTTTCAAGTTTTTTATGCTTGTCTTAATAGTTATGAATCTGATGAAAGATGTCATCAATTTCAGGGCAAACCACAATCTAAACGATCATATCGTTTGTGCTATCAATGTCACCGAAAGGGAAACATGGCACAGGATTGTCCTGAAATTGCAAAACGTTCATTGTCAAACAAATATGCCACACTTATCGATGAATCAGGCAGAATTTTTACTGAGTCAACACCTTTCAAATCAAAATCTAAAACAAAACAATTTCTCAAATTTGATTCAAGTGTTGGTGGTTCATCACGTGATGATGACTCAGTTAAAAATGAAAAAGCAAAAATGCAGTGGCGACCTAAGTTGGTTACCAATGCTGCAACTGATTTTGTGGAAGACACTGGTCGACCAGAAGCTGTGTGCTTCGGGTCATTTGAATACTAATTTTTAAACTTGTGTGCAGGTTTCTTCAAGAATACCTATTGGTGATTGTGAAAGTTTTTCTGAAAAGCTAAAAACTGAAAAGGTATCAGTATCGATTAGTCAATTTTCTTTCTTTTTACATTCCATATGTAGTTTAGGGGGAGAAACTTGAAACCCAAAAATAGCGTCTTTGTGTTTTTGTTGGTGTTAAAATAAAAATTCAAAAATAGAGTTTTCATTTTAAGGGGGAGAAAAATGGAAAAATACAAAAACATTGAAAAACAGAAAATGCAAAAACATTGAAAAATGAGAAATTGATCCGACATGATTGGGAAATGATGGTACATTGGCTTACATGTCTGGCTCATGGATAAATTATATGAAAATGCCATAAGATCATTGTTCGATGTGCTTGGTAGGCTCGGCATTATATCAGAAAGTATTCAAATGTGATATACATTAAATACAAATGCTTGACCAAGTGGACAACATCTTGATGCATATCTCATGATATATCAAGAAAAGATATGTGAAAAGGAGAAAAATGAGAAGTCACTGTGTATACATGTGTTCATTTTGCAAAGATTTGAACTTGTTTGATTTTCTTTATTTTGTCAAACGATCGGACTTTCTTTGCGTATCGAAAGATCGACCTGATTGTTGTTCGTTTGACGTTCTGCTTTATTTTCTTTGGTGTTTCGTATAACTCATCGGACTTTCTCTGCGTGTACGGGAGTACCGACCTGATTGTTGTTGGGTTATACAATTTCAACTTGTTTTATTTTCTTATTTTGTTAAATCTGAGGCCTTATCTGCGTATCGAAAGATCGACCTTAAGGTAGACGATTTAAAGTTCTTATTTCTTTTTGCATGGAACACAGTTGACTGATTCATGAATATAATCATTATGTGATTAAATCACAAATGAAATCACAAAGTGTGATATAAAAGCAAAAACATATCTGAGTATATCTAATAGTGTGGGGTACACTGGTCAATGCAATCTAATCAATACAATAACATATCAAGATGTTATGAGTATGATTTTGCCTGAGTTTAAGATGGACAAATTATACCAGTAATTGACAGGACTTATGTGCCGAAGTAATTGAAATTGAAGTGTAGTTCAGCATGTTATGATCAATATGATCCCAAGTTGTGATCTTTCTCACAAAAGACAAAAATAGTGTGTGATTCAGTATTTCACTTCTGTATTGCATTTATGTTTCATATGTGAAAAATCCAAACAGATTTTAGGTGTGTTTTAGTATAAACTTAGAAAAGTTACAAAAAGATTTTCGGTGTGTTTTGACATAAAGTTTCAAAAAGCCAAAAAGATTTTGTTTCTTATTTGTTTTTGACCAATCGATACACGATACAAAATTTCAAAATTTTAAAATTACATCTTGGATTCTCGAAGAGAAGTTTTGCACCAAGATTAATTTAATTTTCAAAAAGAAAAGAAAACCCGTGTTTTTGTCTTCTGAAATTACAGGTTTCTATGTGAGAAGACTCAAGCATGGTGAAAGGGGGAGTATGTTATATCTTTCACAAATGGATCTTGAAGTTCAAAGAATGCTCTAGATTGATCCAGACATGTAAGCTCTTATTCTGACAAGATTTTAAGTTGAAGATCGGACGTAGTGATGCTGAAGATTGAAGACCGAAGTTTTGTTAGATAGATAGATAACTAGATACACTACATGTTAAGGGGGAGTTTGTTAGAGCATATCCCTATGCTAACGTGTGTCTCGTGTATTGTATCTTATCTAGAGCATCTTTGTGAGTCTTAGTGGTAACATACTAATGCCGGCGTACCAAATGGTCCGCAGCCTATTTGGTACGGGCGTACCAAATGGTACGCTGGTGGTCCGCCACTTAGTATGTCGACACTATAAATAGTTCTTTAGAGAGAGAACTAGAGAGAACTTCTGTCATACTCTACTCCTAAGTGTGTGTAACTGAGTGTGTAACTCTCTCTCTCTTTAAGACTTTGTGTAATCCTCTTTGTGAATCAATAAAGCAAAGCTTTATTTACTTCTTGTTGCTTATCCGATTACCGAATCATGCAGTAGTAAGATCGTCTCGTGGTTTTGCAATTAATATAGAGAAATCTTAAAGTCATATTATAATTAAAAATTAATGTACATACACTAATCAAATGATGTTCAAAAAAATAACATACACTAATCAAAATTTAACTTCTATAATAATTAATTCTAATTTCTTTTCCGTGCTCATCAGCTGCTTCTGCTGGATCCATGTACTAAGTTTTTTGTTTATAAGATCTTAACTCAGCTGGTTTGGTGTTAAGTACACTTTCGACATCTTTTTCCGATCATTATTTACCTGGAAACATGACAAATAAAATCAATCAAATATATATATATATAATTAATTAATTAGCGGATACGATTAATTAATGTAGTACTTACCTGTGGTTGTTCCAGTACTTTTTGAACCGTAGAATGATCAACCGGCTGTGGTTTATCTGATGTGTTATTAGAATGAAGGATCATTCGGTTCATCGGCCATGCAACAATATATTTATTTTCAACATCCGAAAGCATTATTTTTTCATCTAATGGGAATGGTAAAAATGTTGCACCCTTTTTGACCCGATAAGCTATAATTCTACGGCAACCAGGAGGTAATAGACTTTCATGAATGTTCTCATTTTTTTCTTTTGGTATTAATTTAGCCATTCCCGCGACGTTTAGTGGATTCCCCTCCATGTGCAACGTCGCAGTTTGACACTCCTGATTAGAAGTGACATAATAAAATAATATTAATTATGGCATATATATTAACAATTAATTAATTAAAGTAAACAATAGAATAAAAAAAATTGTGGTATATACTAATATATATACCTCTGGGATTACTAGCTGATCGATAGGAGCTGCAATGGCATCATTATTTGGTTTTTCCAATTGATCACTCTTCTTAGCAGGTACTTTACGAGCTGCAGGTTTTACAGATTTTGCATGTCTCTTATTGTTTTCCTAAATTGATACCATACAATTAACTGATTAGTAACATATATATTAATTAACAATAACGTCAAAGCGATTTGTCAAATCCTTAATTATTATTTATACCACTTCCTGCTCTGACGCCCCAGCTGCTGCTACAGTACTTCTTTGTCTCTTTTTCCCCTAAAGAAAGCATGATCGGCATTTAATTAATTGATCATATAGTAATTAGTTATAAGGGAATTTAAGTACACAGTTGTGTAAAATATATAGTTACCCTTACGTTATGCCCGGATGCTGTTGATGTAGATGGAGGAGTGTCTTGTGATCCGGTCGTAGGACAGACCTACAATTGAATTAAATATTTAGCTAGCGAGCTAGTTTATCTAATTAAATCAAATCATAACCGGCTAAACATTAATTAACTCTCCCGATAACCATCCGGATGAAGTACAAACTTGTCATAGCCGGAAACGTTATTAATTATATTCCGGAAGAACTCTAACTATCCTGATGAACTTTAACTATCCGGATGAACTACAACCATCCGGATGAAGTACAAACTTATCATAGCCGGAACCGTTATTATTTATATTACGAAAGAACTCTAACTATCCTGATGAACTCTAACTATCCGGATGAACTACCATCATCCGGATGAAGTACAAACTTATCATAGCCGGAACATTTATTATTTATATTCCGGAAGAACTCTAACTATCATGATGAACTTTAACTATCCAGATGAACTATAACTAGTGAAGCATGTTCATCCATGTCAACAAGAATCTTCTGTATCAACTCAATTTCAGAACTATTTCAGATCTGTACCTTATCTTTCGACCTCTTAGATGAGTTTGATTGAAGAGATTGTTTCCCCTATTTATTGTGTGCAGAATTGACCTGTCCTCCGTACAATTCAATAATTAGCTAGTTATTTAATTAATTAAATATAGGTATGTAAATATATAATTTGCCTAAGATCGGTGTGAACACGCCTAAAAATACATTTTCTCGGTCGTACGATGTAGTTAATGCTTGTATATGATCAGGAATGTGTGCTGGTACATATATATGATCAGAAATGGTGCTGGTGTATGATTAGAAGTGGATTTGGCTCATGCACAAAAATTTTTATGCAGGTCTATGCTGGTATAATTTTTTATGCTCGTATATGTAAAAATTCAAAAATATCAAGGAATGGATCAAGAAACTGTATTTATACATGTATACATCTACCTAGCACCATTTCTAATAATATAGTACCACTAAATCTACATTGTAGGACCAAGAAACGGGTTTTTATACATGTTCGCACGGTTCGTAGGCAAAACGCCCGTCCGCACGGGAACCGCACCCTATATATTTATATATATAATTTGTCCCTTACAGAATTTACAGCTTTATCTGGTCCACCAAGTTGTCGTTGATTTAATCATTTGGTTGTTCATAAACGCCATCAGCATCTCAATTTTTTCATTCTTTTCTTTAACCTTAGAATTGAGGTGATTAACCTCTTCATCTTTTTTCACACGCAGCTGTTTTTCGTTCTTGAGTTTCGCCTCAAGTTTTTCAATGCGCTCTTTTGATCGCCCTTTTGGAGCACCATGCTGTCTATATTGATGGGAATTCACTTCATAACCCATCCTTTTACGAATCCACCCCTTTTCTTGCCAAGGACCATTGTCAGGGCATCCGTTCCTAGTTCTGTAGTCAAGGATCCCACTTTTATTAGTGTTTCTTTCTCGGCCTGCAGTAATTAATATTTAGTTAATGTAGTGAGGTGCTATTAATTTTTAGTATGTAAATAGTTAGGTATATATATATAGCAATTAAACTTACTATTTGCTCTTCTAGGCCCTTCATCACAGGGGTCTTGTATTCCCCCTCTTTGTTTACCCTTGCTTTCCTCCACATAAGAGCTCGATCAGGGTCCTCATGAGCTTCAATCTATTTGTTTTGTACTTTGTAATATAATAATATATATCAGAGTTGAAACATACATTGCAGGTTCTTAACCATGACTGGCCGGATGTAACACTCTTAATTAGCTTATTACCATTTTTTGTCTCAGAAAGGCATATCCTCCCTGGCCCATGGTATGATCATAAGTATAATGTGCTCGAACCTGTTTTGCACTGGTTCACACAACCTTTCCAACAGAACAGTAGGATATATAATTATAATCTCATTAATTATAATATGCACTTAGCTAATTAATTAATGAAAGCAGCAGTTTGAATTGAATAAAAACCTGGAATTGTTCAGATTTTGTATATTGTACAAATCTGTCCCAATCTTCTTTTTCCACAATACTGAAATACCGCTTTGGAACTTTCGCAAGCACCTTTGGTTTCGCCAGGTTGGGAAGAATGTATTTTTCACGCAATTTTCTTCTAAAACCCCTTAGCAACCCACCGAGAATTACCATAATAGTATTCTTTCGATAGTTATCAACCTCGAAATATTGCTAAAAAAATAACATAGATTTTTTAGTCACATGACTTAATGTGAGAAAATGTTTAATATGTTTAATAACCTGAATCAGAGCCCACATCGTCTTCTTGTTGTCTATTGGTACCTTCTTTCAATCAGGATACTTCAATCCAACCTCTGCCCTTACAATATCTCCTTTAAAACTTGAAAACTTTGGTCTATGCTCCCTGATAACCCTTCCAGCATTGTCAAATGTTGGTGGCCGTTTTTTCCCACCATTGTTACTAAATTTGGCACGCCACTTTATCAACCGCGACAACCCCCTCTTGAAATTTGTAGATTGGGGAGCAGAGGTTGTGGGTTCCTTATTCTCATTCTCGGTATGAACCTCATCCTCGACTTGGGCGTCATCGTTTATCATTTCCTCTTCTTCTGATTCCTCATTACGTTCCCCTTCACTGTAAGAATTTTAACGGCGTTCGTCTTCTGAGTATTCATTATATTGATCCTCGTCACTCACCCTTGAATAATCATGAATGTCCTTCAATGTTTCACCATCACGCTCCATTGTAAATGAGATGAATCCTGAAATGAAATAAATAGGGAATGAAATAAATGCGATGAAATATTTGAGATGAAATAAATGATCTACTAAAATGACAGTGAAATTAATACCGACTGAAATTTGGTAGTGACCTCCTGAAGATTTTAGAGGAAAGAAGAGAGTGATTAATCCTGTAGAGGGAAGAAGAGACTTATGAATCGTTTTGGTGATAAAATTTTGGTGAGAGGAAATAGGAACTGATCAATGAATTTTGGGGAAATTTGAAAAATGGTGGGAAGCAATTTGGGGATTAATATGACCGATCCTAGTGAAAGCATCTCACCTAATAAGGACGTGACATCATTTATCGGATTTAATATAAACTCAATTAATTCCAGACATAGATATAATAGTATTTTAAACATAACTTAAAAATGATCTTTAAGTGTAAGATGAAATATTAAGAAATAAATTTCATGATAATTGTATCCTAATGAATTTGTATACGTAACGTAAAAAAATATGTCAAGTACTATAGACACCCCCATAAGTGTAGACATGTAGACAACCTTTTTCACCATTAGATCTCTTGATCTAATGGTTATGATTAATTTATTTTTTCTTGTCTTATTATTCAGAAAATTTCACATGTGAACACATATGAAAAAGAGCTATTTCACATAAACTCACCCTATATAGTCTACATATATATATATATATATGTATGTATATATATATGTATATATATCTTTCATTGTGTTATAATATATACATTATTGTATACACCTTAATGGGACTCAATGGTCCTAACTGACCCCCGTTGCCCCTAAACACACCTTTTTGGTCCTATGTACAACTTATTGGTTATATACACACCTTATTGGGACTCATTGGTCCCAACTAACCCTCATTGCCCCTAAAGACACCTTATTGGGCCATCATTGATCCTAAACACAACTTATTGGCCATCATTGGTCCCAACTGACCCTCGTTTCCCCTAAACACACCTTATTGGTTATATACACACATTACTGGGACTCATTGGTCCTAAGTGACCCTCATTGCCAATAAACACACCTTATTGGGCCATCATTGGTCCTAAACACAACTTATTGGCCATCATTGGTCCTATACACAACTTATTGGGACTCATTGGTCCCAACTGACCCTCATTGCCCCTAAACACACCTTATTGGGCCATCATTGGTCCTAAACACAACTTATCGGCCATTATTGGTCCTATTCACAACTTATTGGTTATATACACACCTTATTGGGACTCATTGGTCCTAACTGACCCTCATTGCCCCTAAACACACCTTATTGGGCCATCATTGGTCTTAAACACAACTTATTGGCCATCATTGGTCCCAACTGACCCTCGTTTCCCCTAAACACACCTTATTGGTCCTATGTATACCTTATTAGTTATATACACTCCTTATTGGGACTCATTGGTCCGGCCTAACTGACCCTCATTTCCCCTAAACAACCTTATTGGGCATCATTGGTCCTATGCACAACTTATTGGTTATATACACACCTTATTGGGACTCATTGGTCCCAACTGTCCCTTATTGCCCCTAAACACACCTTATTGGGCCATCATTGGTCCTAAACACAAGTTATTGGTTATATACACACCTTATTGAGAGTCATTGGTCCCAACTGGCCCTTATTGCCCCTAAACACACCTTATTGGGCCATCATTGGTCCTAAACACAAGTTATTGGTTATATACACACCTTATTGAGAGTCATTGGTCCCAACTGGCCCTTATTGCCCCTAAACACACCTTATTGGGCCATCATTGGTCCTAAACACAACTTATTGGGACTCAGTGGTCCCAACTGACCCCCATTGCCCCTAAACACACCTTATTGGTTGTATGTACAACTTAATTAGTGGTTATATACACACACCTTATTCTTAAAAGATTAATGTTTTAGAGAAGAAGAACAAAATCGGAAGAACTAGAATTCCGCAAGGAGAAGATTTCATCCAGATTGAGAGAAGATGAGCAGAAACGGATGAACTAGAATTCCTGAGTTAGAAGCTACTTTTCATTATAATTTATTTAAATACGATTCTAACTGGGACCACTAAATTCTAAAAGAGGCGGGATAAATTAATGAGCGAATTCAATTGAAAATTTCACATATCACTCTCGATTTCCCCAATTCCCCGCTCCCCATTTCTCCATTGCTCATTAATCGACAGACTTTTGCCTCCGTCTTATTACTTCTCCAATAAACAGGTTCACAATAAAGATTATTGAAAAGGGTTTTTAGTGTTAGCAAAACAATCATTTTTAATAATCTTTGTTTTTGTATCTGTTAGCAAAACAAACATGGATAAGTCTTGGATGATAACCAGTAGAACCACGAAATCATATACCGATAGAGTTAAATAATTCTTGAAGTTTGCAGTTACAAATTTGAAAAAGACGGAAATTCCATGTCCCTGTGTTAAATGTCTAAACCATTACTCTGATCCTGTTGATGAGGTAGAATATCATTTGTTTCCAAAGGGATTCGATCAGACTTATACAAGGTGGACTAAACATGGAGAGAAACACGAGCCCGCAGGAGAGGAACTTCGCGGAATCATTTTTTGATTTCGGAATGCCATTCGATGCATCTAAAACAATAGAAATGGTTAGAGCTACTGAAAAATTTCACTGAGGACCATGAGAAGTTTCAAGAACACCTGATGGATGCAGAGAAGCCCCTGTATGAAGGAAGTCGTACCTTCACAAAGTTATCTGCCTTGGTTCAACTACTGAACTTGAAGACTAAGCATGGAGCATCAGATAAGTTTTTAATGAACTTTTAGCTTTGCTGAAACAGATGCTACCTGAAGGTAATGAAATTGTGAAAATACATATGAGGCCAAGAAGATTGTGAATTCAATGGGTGCAAGGTACACCAAGAAACATGTGTGTATCAATGATTGTATTCTTTACAGGAAGGAGAACAAGGACCCAACTGTATGTCCAACTTGTGGTGAGTCCAGGTCGAAGGTGGATGAGAGGACTAAGAAACTATACGACAATACTCCTGCAAAGGTAATGTGGTATTTCCCCATCATTCCAAGATTGAAACGACTGTTTCAAGTGAAAACCACAACAGAAGATCTAAGATTGCATGTCACCAGTTCCAAAATACCCGGTGTGTTACGCCACCCATCCGATTCACCGGCATGGAAAGCTATAGATGACAAATATCCCGAAATCGCTAACAATCCTAGAAGTCTTCGTCTTGGCATTTTAATTGATGTGGTCGACGTGAATAGAGGCAATAGAAATCATAGTGTGTGGCCGGTTCTATCTGTCATTTACAACTTTCCACCATGGTTGTGTATGAAAAGAAAGTTCATCATGCTTTCGTTATTAATATCGGGAGCGCCTAGAAACAATATTGATGTGTTTTTGGAACCATTGATTGATGACTTAAAGCTGTTATTTGAGGCAGGTGTGGAAACATATGATGAGTATGCGTAAGAACAGTTTACTATGCATGCAGTTGTTTCATGGACGATTAATGATTACCCTGCACTTGGCACACTTTGTGGTTTCCCATATAGTGGATTCAATGGTTGTGTGGTATGTTGGGAACAAACTAAATGCATTAGGCTTCCTTCTCAAGCAAGCAGTGTTATGCTGGTCACATAAGATATCTACCACATACACATGCCTTCCGAAAGCAAGCAGAGGCCTTCGATGGTAAACAAGAGTTGAAAGATGCTGTAGTTCCTATGACCGGGGAACATATATACAACGAAGTTCAACATATCAGGAACAAATGGGGAAAGGGATTAAGGTGTACTGATTCAGAAATCCCAGAGAACTCAACCAGAAGAGGGGAAGATTGATAAGAGAAAAAGAAAGAACAAAGAGAAGCCACCATATTGGAAGTATGGTTTCGAAGACTTAGATATTGGAGGCATAACAGTGTCCAACATTGCATTGATTTCATGCATATTGAAAAGAATATGGCTGAGAGTCTTGTTGAAACTCTGCTCAACCTTCCCGGAAAAACAAAGGATCGACTGAATGCTAGAAAGGATCTGAACTTTTTGCAGTTAAGACCAGAGTTGCAGCCTAAACAGAACAAGAACAACATAGTACTTCCTGCAGCGTGTTATACATTAAAAAAAGATGAAAAGGAAAAGTTTTGTGACACGTTGTATAACTTGAAGGTTCGACAAGGCTATTGTTCTAACTTTTCTAGTTTGGTTAGTCTAAAGGACAAGAAACTTGTGGGGCTCAAGTCACATGACTATCATATGCTGATGCAACAGTTTCTGCCAATTGCCATTCGGCCAGTCATGTCTGAACCGACAAGATATGCTATTATCAGGCTCTGTTTTTTTTAAATCAATATGCAGCAAAGAGATCAACGTCGAAGAACTAGATAAATTGCAAGCAGATCTTTGATTCACACTATGCCTGCTTGAGAAATATTTCCCGCCATCATTTTTTGATGTTATGTTTCATTTGACGATGCACCTTACTAGGGAGGTAAAATTATGTGGCCCAATATGCTTTCGATGGATATATCCATTTGAAAGGTGTATGAAGGTAATTAAGGGCCACGTGAGAAACAAAACTTATCCAGAAGGGTGCATTGCTGAGGAGAACATTGTAGAAGAAACGATTGAGTTTCTTAGCGAATACCAAAAAAACATCACAACTATTGGTGTTCCAACAAAAAAGCATAGCAGTGCGGATGGAAGTCCTGGTCAACTGGTAAATCAGTTGAAGTCTCCCTAGAGCTCCTATCGAAAGCGCATTTATTTGTGTTGCTAAATACGCCTGAAATTGAGCATTATATCGAGTAAGTAATTTAGATTATTAACCATTTTTGATCTGTTTAATTAATTATAAACTTTTATAGATAACTTCAATTCATGTAATTACAGAGAACACATGAATTTTTTGGAAAAGGAACATCCTGGTAGTAGGCTAAATGAGTTGACGAAGAAGCAGAGCACAACATTTGGTAAATGGTTACGCAACAAGGTCAGCTAAATTTGCTTATTGTTTTAATTTTGGATGACCTGTAACTTTCCTGAACAACTGATCTGAATTGTCCTGAACAACTCTATTTTCTATCCAGATGAACTATAACCTTCCTGGTTTTCTTATTGTTTTGATTCTGGATGAACTGTAACTTTCCTGAAAACTGACCTGACTTTTCCGGAACAACTCTATTTTCTATCCGGATGAACTATAACCTTCTTGGTGAACTGAAACTATTTTCTTGTTGTTTTGATTCCGGATGAACTGTAACTTTCTTGAAAAACTGACCTGACTTGTCCGGAACAACTCTATTTTCTATCCGGATGAACTATAACCTTCCAGGTGAACTGAAACTATTTTCTTATTGTTTTGATTCCGGATGAACTGTAACTTTCCGGAACAACTGACCTGAGTTGTCCGGAACAACTCTTTTTTCTATCGGGATGAACTATAACCTTCCTGGTGAACTGTAACTATTTTCTTATTGTTTTGATTACGGATGAACTATAACTTTCTTGAAAATTTGACCTAACTTGTCCAGAACAACTTTATTTGATTTTCGGAAGAACTATAACCTTCCTATTCCTAATGAACTCTCCTGATGAACCTATTATGAATTTCAGGTTTAAAAGGAGATGGCGGAGTCCCCAGAAACTATATCAGAGACCGTTAGGTGGATTTCACATGGTCCACATAGAAGCGTTAGGAAATATGAAGTATATGACATCGATTGCCATTTATTTCGTGCAAAATATCGAGACGGTAGGGTTTACTAGAACAACGGGGTTGGTGTAGAGGTAAATGACATGCACATCTCTAACGAGGTATTAACCTATGGATAAAAACTTTACTATGGGGTTTTAAAATAGATGGCTACTAGAATAGCATATTAAAAGCATCCATCTGTTTATGTATGACTGGGTTGAGAATACACGTGGGGTCAAAAAAGATAGTCTTGGTTACACTTTGGTCAACCTTAAAAGACTAGGTCACAAGGAGGACCCATTCATTTTCACGTCACATGCACGACAGTTGTTTTACGTCAAAGACCAGCTGGATAAAAAACAACATATTGTCTTTATGACACCTCCCAGATATTACAGAGATTATTATTGTAAAGACATGGAGCGATGGATCGTTTCCTAATCTAGTGATCATGAGATGGAGACGAGATCAAAAGTAAATACATATGTGATTTGTATTGATTGAAAGTTTGAGAGGATTACACACGGTTACACACACAGAAATGTAGAATATGATTCAGAGTTCTCTCCTCTGTAAACATGTCAACCTATTTATAGGTGACACATACTAAGCTGCATACCATCCAACGTACCAATGGTACGGGCGTACCATTTGGTACGGCGAACCAACTGGTATGCTGCTCCTAAGACTCACACATATGCTCTTACATAGATACAATACACGAGAGACACCCTAGCATAGGAATATGCTCTAAAAAACTCCCCCTTAACGTGTAATGTATCTATTCTAACTAAATCTCTAGTCTTCAATCGTCAGCATTGCTGCATCCGATCTTCAATTTGAAAGCTTGTCAGAAATAGAGCTTGCATGGCTGGATCAAAACTTGAACAATCTTTGAACATCAAGATCCACTTGTGAAAGATACTTCAATAACTCCCCCTTTCACCATGCTTGAGTCTTGACACACAGAACCTGCAACTTTAGAAGACAAAAGTGCGGTTTTCCTTTTAATTTTAAAAAATAATATAATCTTGGCGCAAAACTTCTCTTTGAGAATCCAAGATATTGATTTTAAAATTTTGTTTTTGTATCAAGTGTTGATCGACCGAAAACAAATAAGAAATAAAATCATTTTGGCTTTTAGAAACTTTAGATCAAAACAAACCTAAAATCTTCTTGATTTTTCAAACTTATGCTAAAACACACCGAAAATCTTTTTGGATTTTTCTGAAATGAAAACATAAATGCAATACTGAATTACACTCTATATTGGTTTGAGAAAGATCACTATTTGGGATCATATTGGTCACAACACGCTGAACTACACTTCAATTTCAATTATTGTAGCACATAAGCTATGTCGATTGCAGATATAACTTGTCCAACTTTAAACTCAGACAGAATCATACTCATTACATCTGGATATGTTAAGGTTGTAGGATCGATATAAGTCAGAGTTAAACTTAAACAAATCCCTTTACTTGCAAATATAACCTTGCGGAATTAAGTTATATTTCACTTTTCTTAAGCAATGTTGAATTCTTGTATAATGTAAATGCTTGATTTGCAGAATAGTAGTAACAACAAAGTATCAAATACTCGGCACTATTTGCATTAACTCAAAGCTACACTATTACAAGTGATGACAACTGTTGTGTAAACTGAGAGCTAACAAGCTATATATAGTGCAGATGAGATCAATCACAGCCATTGATCTCATGCGATCTAATCTAGACCGTAAACTAAAAAGTCAAATATAAACTACTAAAAGAATAAACACCGGCAATTGGAATATCTTGTGTGTTTGCGGCAACATACTACTTTAGGAGAGCGGCTTGAATCAGATATAGAAGCAAACGAGAAGCTTTTGCAGGATTGGACTTGCTGAAAAGACATCTCAGGAAAAGTCCGGTTGAACTCATTATCTGGTGGATAATCGAGTTCACCCGGAATATTCGCTATAAGACAAAACTGCTTCTTTCCGCTTGAACTGCCAGTTCCGCTTGAAGTGAGAATTCCGCTTCAACTTCAACTTCAGCCAGAACATAGTAAAATTGGCATTCAGCCGGAAATCTTCCAAGCGCAATATTCCTTACAAATGTATTTATTAGATTTGTTTTGACCAGTGTACCCCACACTATCAGACATATTCAGATATGTTTCACATATTTTTCATTTGATTATACTTGTGAATTTCACAAAGTATTTTGAATTCATGATATTATCAACTGTGTTCCATGCAAAAAGAAATAAGAATGTTAAATCGTCTACCTTAAGGTTGATCTTTCGATACGCAGACAAGGCATCGGGTTGAACAAAATAAGAAAAAAAAACAAAAAAAAAACTAGTTGAAATTGTATAACACAACAACAATCAGGTCGGTACTCCCATACACGCAAAAAAGGTCCGATGAGTTATACGAAACACCAAGAAAAATAAAGCAGAACCTCAAACGAACAACAACAAGGTCGATCTTTCGATACCTAAAGAAAGTCCGATTGTTTGAGAAAATAAAGAAAATCAAACAAGTTTAAATCTTTGCAAAATGAACACATGTTTACACAGTGACTTCTCATTTTATTTTCACATATCTTTTTCTTGATATCTTGAAATACGCATCAAGATGTTGTCCACCAGGTCAAGCATCAGATTTTAATGTATATCACATTCTAATACTTTCTGATTTGCCGAGCCTACCTAGCACATCGAACAATGATCTTATGGCTTTTTCACTTACTCTATTCACGAGTCAGAAACGTTAGCCAATGTACCATCATTTTCCAACGATCAATTTCTCAATTTTGATCTTTTGCTTTTTTAAAATCTTTTCCATTTCTGTTTTCTCCCCCTAAAATGAAAAACTCTATTTTTGAATTTTTCATTTTAACAAAACAAGACACTATTTTTTGCTTTTGTCAGTTTGCTCCCCATAAACATATGTACACTACCAATTGTAAAAATATTGAAAAAGAAAGAACATTGATCGACCAAACACTGACACTTTGCAGTTTTAGTTTTGAAAACTGTCAGGACCAAATTTGAGCACAAGTATCTCATTTGATTCGTCACACAAGTGAGGAAATCATGTGTGATGATCAATCATGGGTGAGTTTGCTTCATTGCAAGCTCATTTGATGATTTCTAAAGCTCAAAAACACAAAAAGAACACACACACAGCACTCCCAGGTGGTAAGAATGACTGATATATATAGGGTTTCATCATTATAGGTATTTATACCTCTTGGGAGCACTGAACACAAGAAGAATCACGAAATTCAGCAAAACATTCTATCTGTCAGAAGCGGGCCATTCAACTATAGAGCTGATCGTTCAGCTATAGAGCTGATCGTTCAACTCATTAAAGATGATCGTCCAACACACATCAGATGCTGATCGTTTAGAGTTAAGCTGGTCGTTATGAACACTTGACTGATCATCTAGGATGAAGCTGATCGTTAAGCTGATCGTATAGAACAAACCTGGTCGTTAAGAACAATCAAGCTGATCGTTTAGATCAACTCCTGATCGTTCAAAGCAAACAAGCTGATCGTTTAGATCAGCACCTGGTCGTTCAGTTAAGTAAGCTGGTCGTTCATCTTACACCTTGGTCGTTTAGTTATGCAGCCTGATCGTTTAAACCCTTAGCCAAATATTCCATCAACTAGCTGATCGTTTGGTAGTATACCCTGATCGTTCAAGGACCCACGCTGATCGTTCAGAGTGACTAAACCAAGACAAGATCAAGTAAACAACCAAACTAATTGTAAAGACAATATGAACATATAAGAAGCAAACCAGACCTTTGACATTCAGATAACGGTTCAAATTACATAAGTTAAACATACTAAGAAAAATTAAAGTATTCAATACATAACTTGAAATTCAAATACACATAGACTTAAACAAAATACAGGTCTGCATTGTTCAACTTCTTATCGGCTTCTGGATATCTGGAATGTTTGAGTCATCACCAACCTGTAAGTTCCAACGAATTCCTCCTTTAGTGATGACACAAACATGACCAGTCTGCACTTACCTATTCTGATCAAGTAACCTGAATAAGTATCTCCAGAACCTTTAAGCTGTATTTTTACATTCAGGTGCCAGGTAGGTGATCTGAGTTTCCCAGAGGTAGAATAGATCACTTCTTTTAAATTTTTTTCAGATCAGAGTTGTGTCTCAACACAATCATCCTCTCAGGACCTCTTGTGATGTAACTATATCCTTTAGCTCCCATGAACCGGTATCTAACCCTAGACAGAGACTCCGTTTTCATCTTTCCGGCAGTGATGCACTCCCAACACCACAATTTAAGGAACAAAAGGAAGTAATTTGCATCAACTACCTCGAATGGCTTCAGACGGTCAGGCACTGTTTCAAGATGTTCATAAAAGATCCGCTTCAGATAACTTTTTGAGAGCAGCTTCAATTCGATGGAAGCAAACAACCTTATTGTCTATGCGCCTTCCCGTTCTATCACCAATTCATGAGTTACCCTGCTATAGTACCAGCTCTTGATTGGATGAGTCAATTCTTTTCCAAGGATTTTCTTTGTTTTGATCTCAGCCCCGACATGTTGAAATATGCTCTTGTGAGGAACGAGTGCACGTTTCTTCCCGGACTTTTTGTATAGCTTCAATTCCTCCTCAGGAGTTACATGTTCAGCTCTTGAATTTCGAGCAGGGTTCAGGTATTCATGTGCACATACCCCCTTTTCGTGATTCAAGTGGTTAACTATATCTAACCACCGGAGTTGTTTTATCTCCAAGGTGAAGAGCTTTGACAGATCAAATTTAGTTGAAAAGAATTGTACATGTCCATTCCTCCTCTTCACAATGAATGCATCATACTCATGATCATATTTCCAACCCAAAATCTTCATCCCATCTGTAGTTTCTGCATAGGAAGGCATCCGTTTTAGATTCTTTGTTGTGAATTACAGCATCGCTTTTGTGTTAGGAGTCATTTCTTGCCATTCATCAACTAAGGTAGGGGCATCCCTCTTCCTATGAGCTTCAACCCTTTCCTTTTCCCTATCCTTAATAGCTCTGAGCTTCTCCTGGCTTTCTTCCTCCATGTAGAGTTTGACCATTTTCTGAAGTCCAGGTAAATTCTTTCGGTTATAGTGCCTTTTATCTACATTCCGGGTATCCAAGAAATAGGTGAGTTCATGAATATTCATTTTATCAACCATTGCTTTGATCTGTTTACGAGTAGGAGGTTTGGGGATCACATCAGCAGGATCTTCGGGTGGAGGTTGATATGATGAGTGCATCTTGTAGATAGTCTTTTTTAATGCATCATTGAATTGAACATATTCAACATATTTGTCTGTGTCATCAAATGGATTCATAAACGGATCGAATCCTTGTTCTGTAGACTCATGTTGGTTAAAGCCTTCTTCAATCATGAGCTCATTCGTATATAGCAACATGAATTATGGAAGTGTGAGACGCTTTAAATAAGGACAACTTTAGTTTACGCTTCATCAAGAACCATGCGTACTCTCCAATTAAGGAATTATCTGAAAGATCTATATCATCGCCTTCTGAATTAATAAACAAATAAACCAGTGGTACACCATGTCTTTCAGCCTCTGACTGTGGAGTAATTGGTTCATCATCTCGCCCAATAGTGGTGTGAGGTTTGAGGCCAGCTATGTGAGCTTCTATCTCATCTTGCCTCCGTTTCTTCTCTTTTTCCACTTCTCGACGATGAGCTTCCAAGGACTCTTTTTGTCTTCTAGCCTCTTCTTCCTTTCTCTTCTTTTTATCCTCAGCTTCTTCCTCAGGAGTGAGTTTTCTCTTGCCTTTTGCTCTTGCAGCTATCCTTGCTTCTCTATCAGTCTGAGCAGTTTGTTCAGATGGTTTAGGGTGATCTCGTCTATACTGTTCTGCTGAAGCCTGCGTCATTTCTGACAATCTACCAGCAAGAGTGGACATTTGTTGAGTAGCTTGGATAATACGAGCCAATTCTTGTTTTCTTCACTCTTATGCAATTATTTCAGCAACAAGATTGTCTGTTCTTTCCTTTTCTATTTGCTCTTCTAACTCATGTAACCATTGGTATTCAGATTGTTCTGCTACTCCTTGTTCAAATTCAGCAAGAGTCTTAGGGTATTTTCCTTTCTTTTTCTTGATTCGTTTCTGACGAAGAAGCCAGCTAGCTGAAGGAAATTCAGGAGTGTCATCTGGTTTAGGTCCGAAAATGTCTTCAGGGAATGGCCTTCGTTGGACAGGTTCCTGAAGTACTGTCTCAACGGACTATTGCTCAGTAACAGCAACAGGAGGAGAAGATGGAACGGTGAAAGAGTCGATGATTTCGCCTTCTTCGAGGTTAATAGTTTCTGCTTCATGTTCAGTTGGCTTTGGTAAATCTTGCTGAAACATTCCAGGAAATGTGATAAGAGGGACAGACGGAATGAATACATCTTCAGGCTCAAGCTTTAATTCAGCATACTCTACATGATCCTCGTCATCATTGTTAATCATATCCAGATCAATAAAGTTCAATGGATTAGAATCAATTAGAAGAGTCCTTAATCTTTCCTCCAACTGAGCTCTTTCCCATTCATCTGGAGTTATAACATTAAGAGGTTGTGGTTGTAGAGGCCCTAATTCATCATTACCTCTATCATCTATGACACATACATATCGAGATCTAGGTTCTGATGCAAGCGTCTCAGCATAGAAGTTTTTAAACTTGGACATTGTGAAATCCATAAAAGCAGGATCAACAAACATATGTCTATTTTCTTCTGGAGATGAGAGAATCAACCTAGTAAACTGTGAGGCACTCTACACAGGTAGTGCAAGGGTCAATTGTAAAGAGGCTTCACGAATGAGTTGTTGACTTATACTTCTATCCACCACGGGTGCTATTGCAAGTGGCCCGGTCTCTATATCATATGAAATTCGCTGAGATGCAACCCTAAATCTGGGAAGAACCAGATTATCAGGAATGGGTGCCAGTTGCTTCAAAGATTCACTCAAAGTAACGATTTCATCATTTACATGTTCATCATTCAAGAAAAGATCACCATAGTCGTCGCCAATTTCGGGATCATCTTCTGTGAACATGGAATCATCAACCTCAAAGTCGCTATCATTTAGATCATCAGAGTCGACTTGGTTTACTCTAGGGTCTTTTCCTTGACTTGTGGGATCTGATTGATTAGTTCTTGTTAACTCCAAATTTTGCTCAGGTACACTCAGGTTACCTCCATTGTCTACACCCATTTCAGGTTCTTTGAGCCGATTTCCTTTTTGAGCTTCGGCCAAGAGCTCTTTCAATCTCTTGATTTCAGCAGCTTGTTCATCAATAACACGATTAGCATGCTAGAGTTTTCCATATATTCTAGAGTTCAAGTCAAGAAGGTTTTCTACTTTAGTTTCAAGCTCTTGAACATATTCATCAATGTTCTTTGAAGGACTAGCTCCAGCAAGAACTGTTTCAGGTTGAGTAATAACTGTCGCCTCTGTCATTTCAACATTTTCTACAGCTGGTTCAGATTGTTCTATCAGCTTTGCAGTGACAGCAAGTTCAGAATCTGCAGCAATGGGTACTCTGGTAGGTTGTATCGAGCTTTCTGTAGTAATGAATTTAGTTGAAGATCTAGCATGAGTGATTTTATTACCAGAATCTGACTTAGAGGCTTCAGCTGACGGTGATTTACTCGCTTGTGTCTTTTTACCAGAAGAACTAGCTGTGTTCGGTCTAGTTTTCTGTCTTTTCTTTGGAGGAGCCCTGGCATATGATGAATAGGAGTTAGTAGATGATTCAAATTCCTGATATCTTGAACCACTTGCAGGTTTTCTGATTGATTTTCTGGGAGATTCTTCATCTGAGCCTTCACCAGAGTCACCATTAGAATCACTGCCAGATTTAGCAGCATCCTTTTCTTGTTCTTCTTCATCATCTGATTATGAATGAAGGGATTCGTTGTGAGGTGGGGAGACAGGTGGAGAGTTTCTTCGGAGATTCCCAAAGTCTTCAATAAATTATGCTTAAATAATATGCTCAACATTAACTGGCGCATTCTCTACAAGGTTTGGATTTTCTTGGGCTGTAATGTTTGCTTCAGCTTCATGTACTTCCGCATTCTCTGCATTTTCTCCCTGATTAACTCCAACCCCCAGTCTCTCCAGCAACTTAGGGAAAAATGGTACATCAGGTCCGTTATACTGGCCAAGTAGATATTTCCTATAGGAGTCACTGTCAGTTCATCATCATTTGTCACTATCTGAGCATTATTCCAAAAAACTCTCCACAATGGATTTGTAGATAGGAAGTTCCAGCAGAATACTATAACTCTGTCTCGAATTGTTCTGCGTGTCTCCATTCTCTGTTAGAAACACAAAATTGATTATGTGTGACTCCATAGCCTATAGGCTCAATTGCTGCTCTTCTAGGAGGCATCTGCAGAATTGAGATAACATAATTACATCCAATTTGATTTTACATGTAAATGTCATGTCACACAAAACTCGGGATAATGACAGAGCTTTTTACTAAAAATCAAGGGCATAACGGAAATTTAACATAGCAAATTCCTAGAATGGTGAAAACACACTATCATTTACTGATTTTAACATATATCTACTCGCAAAAGTACAATGTTCCTGACATGATTAATCCCAAATAATCATTAAAAGCATTCAAGTAATTAAAGCACAAGCTAAACACAGAGTTGACTTTCCAAGGATTGTGAAATATGTTATCCTAATAACCAATGTACATGCAACTTGCAAACTGAGTTTTAGGAATACATGAGCCAATTTGATCTAAGGTGTAAAAACCCAAAACAGTATGACCAAATAGACTCAAGTCAGTTCAAGTATGGAACAAATGTCAGTTTGTTCCCCCTAAACATGTGATCTCCTAAACTCATTATCACACAAATCACACCTTAGGTAAACACATCACAAAATTTCTATTTTAACACTTAATGATAATCAAATTTCCAAGTTTACATGTGTAGACTTGAATATCATGAATTTATTTGTAAATTCAGCAACATAATCACATAACAGACAAGTTTGTTTCTACACATGAATCCTAAAGCATGAAGAGATCATCCAAGGTTCACATAGGTGCAAAAGTCAACTACAACAAACTTACTTGGAGATTTGTATACATATGGTGTATGGAACAATTTGTGAGCTTAGTTAGATAAGCTAAGTACAAATAGCATGAATTTCTAACCTAGCATCAACAAATATTCAACAGGCACCAAAACCTACAAATCAACCTCAAGCATTTTTAGACAAATTAATTGTTAAAGAAAAGCAAGTTAAATTGAGCCAAAATTATCATCTATCCAAGGACATTAGCCAACTTAGCACTTTTTCAAGCTAAAAGTTAGCAAATTTATCAACTTAGACAATTTCAGTTGAAATTAGGCATATTTTAACTTGACAATGAATAAAGAATGATAAGCTTGACAAACATGATAGATAACTTCCGAGTTGGCTAGTATAGCACTTCTCAAGAGATTACTTATCAAAATCATGTATTAAGCTTCAACACCAAGCAATTCACTAAAAAACATACCTCGGGGTTGATCTAAAAATAACTAAGAGCAAGATTGGAGATATATATACTATAAATTCTTGATGAACAACTTCCAGATGTATCTGTATGTTATCAAGCATTGACAATTCAAAACTTTGCTATTTTAAAAATTCAAAACACGAAAATGTTCTTTGAATGCCCCTGAGTAGCAAAATTTCTGATTTAACCATAAGAGCTTGAGATCCAAGAATAACATACCTTTTGAATATCTAAGTTTTGCTAAGATCAATCAAAGATGCAATAAACTTGTAATCACTGAACAAAATATGTTTAGGATCAAGCAAATTATATAAGAATCAATAAATTCCAGCTAAGAGAGATTCGGATTCATTCATGTTAGCAAAAGCATAGAATTGACTTAATTTGTTTCAGAAAAGTCAAAGAGATGACTTTGAAGTTCAGACAAGACTTTTCATGCTAGCATATTACCTAAATTTAGTAAGAAGGAAGGTTACATGCATGCATAAAGTTTGGATCTTCAAACAATGACCTTTTAGCTCATATAAAGCCAAGATATTTGACCGGAGAGTTCAACAATGCAATATACTACTTGAGAGCATGGATGTGCAAAGACTTCATGTTAAAGCTATTTTCCAAACATCCTAAAGCAACATTCAAGGTAGTTCATTGTATATTAAACTAATCAAGTCAAAATTGAGTCAACAGACTTACAAATCATTTTGGATATTCAAGAATGAGTCTAAACAATTAAAGAATTAAGATAATGAGTTTCAAACAAAGCTCAACTAATCCTAATTCAATTCAACTATTTTGTCTCAAAATTCATGAATCCAGATGAGTTATAACACAAATTTAGCAAAAACTCACAAATCATACTATTCAAACTTGATATAACAGTGCCTATCTAAGGTCAAGACAAAGATTATGACTAGATAACCAAAATCATGTGAATTACATAACTTAGCCACAAAAATCCATCTATCTAACCCTAAACCAGTTCCTGTTTGCAATCAATTTGAAAGTAATCTAACCTAGATTCATCTCATAGAAAGACATACACAAACTCTGTACCAAGCCGAGACCAAATACACATAAATGAACAATCACACTTGCCTTTGATCTGTGTCACTCCATCTCCTACTACCTTAAGCACTAAGAACTCTAACTTTACTCAAACATGGATAACCACACATCCCCAATATCAAACTGTATCCTAACACTCAACATGAATCAAAATCTTACCCGAATTGAGTCCAATCTGTGAATCGCGAACTCAACATGAACACGAATCTGTGTTTTTTATAACAAAAACAAATGAGAATGATTGGATATTTGTTGCTCGATCACGGGTTTAATCCAAATACAGAATAAGAGATTAGGACAAGAGATTAGTTCATAAGACTCACCAAGTTGGGTGTGGGCAGTGTGCGAATCAACCACCAACACACAATCGCTTGATTGAAATCTCGAGAGAGAAGAAGAATGGTTCAAAATGTTGGAGAATCGTGGTCGCCGAGAGTAAAAGAAGTGGGAGTGAAGTGTTTGAGATTTCAGTAATGAGGAACAGAGGAACGGTGAGAGATATATATATGCTTCGAGAGAAAAATAAAGGGGCAAAAAGTGACTAAGTGTTTCGACCTGTTCGTTTAGTTAAATCACATAGTCCTTCACTTTAGTGAGCTGATCGTTCGCCCTCTCAGCTGGTCGTATAGTTTTATCAGGACCAAGCTGATCGTTCAGCTATAAAGCTGACCGTTCAGAAGGCGATCCAAATCGTTAAGCCTAGAGCTGATCGTTCAGCATACTTGGTTGGTCGTTCAGCCAAACAGCTGATCGTTCAGCTAAAAATCTGAACAATTCACTAAGTCACAATGCATGATCGTTAAAGGTTAGGGCTGGTCGTTCAAGCTTAAAAGCTGATCGTTCAGCCCATACCTTCACTAATCAAAGAAATTTGTCAAAAACACCAAGTGCAGAAAGCTGGTCGTATGGCATAAAGGCTGATCGTTCAAGTCAAAAGCCACACAAACCAGAAGATTTTCTAAGTAAATTAAGCTGGTCGTATAGAGTGAGGGCTAATCGTTAAGAGCAATCTGCTGGTCATTCAACCCGTTTTCTATACAACCTAAAATTTTAAACAAGTGGCAAAGCTATTCGTATAGAACAAAGGCTGATCGTTGAAGTTAAGAGGCTGATCGTTCAAGCCAATTTCCATACAACCCAAGAATTTAACTAATTAAAACACTTAATTTCAACAAGTTTGAGTAATTTTCAACATAGCACCAAATTTGAGCTTTTTGTTCAAGTTGAAATTTTTTTCATCAAACTTGGAAGTTTCAGCACTTTGGCTTTATTTTATCAAACTTATTTCAGGTAAGTACATGCAGATCATATAATTTTGCATGGTTATGGTCAGACTATGTTTAGAATCATACCGATCAATTACGTGATCAATAACACTTATAATTCAAATCACCTCTCAGATCAGGTAAACTAAGTCAGATTGTTGGTATTGTTTATCCACTTAAGCTCATACATGGTAATTTTCAACTTATCTCATGTGATGTACTTATCACGTTTTAGTCTGGTTCAGAGAAATATTTTGTGGGGTCCTTATTGAGTTAGAAGTTAACAGTATTCTACTTATCGTCAAGCAGCTTTTAAGATTCAATCACACATTTAAAAGTAATCTTTGCCCCCTTTTCTTTAGTGTTAAGTGACTTATTTCATGGATATAGTCATGAAATCATGATAACCCTTCTTTCATAACTATAAAAGTGATGTTTGGCGGGGTGAGAGCGTCAAGGTCAGAGTTTCCTCAGTAGATGACCTCTCACTTTATTTGATGGAATGATAGGGCGTAAGAACACAAGGTCAGTGATTTCTCACAGCAAATGTGTCTTAACTTTATTATTAGGTGGATGAGAACTCACAGGTCAGAGTTGCCTCAGCAGATGAGTTCTCATTTGAGCGCCATCAAGTATCCTTAGTGTTGATAATACTTTAAGTATTGGACATATGATGTGCTTGGTTTTTGAAATAAGTCAACCTAATACTGAAGAAATAGAGGATGTGTGATTAGAGTTTTCTTACTAGGACTATCGAGAAGGGCACATTTAAAGAATATGCCACTGTTTAAACTTCCGTGGTCCACATTTCTCAATGAAATTAGTGTGAAATCACAGAGACTTGTTTACTTCTCAGTATGATGAGCCTACCGACACATCAAATAATAGAATTACCGATCGATTGGATCATATCCTATGGTTAGATCTACAAGACTAGAATCATATCATGTTCTCCATAATTTGTCCGACCATAGACCAAAGATTTTTGATTTTTCATTGTTTTTTACTTTTCTCAAAGAAATTTGTACATGTGTTTAAAAACACTTATTGAGACACAAAATAAACTCTATTCTTGTTGTTTTTGTCAATTTTTCCATGTTTTTGGTTTATCTTCCACATGCAGGTACGGCAGACAAACACAAAAACATAAATAAATAAGAAAAATCTTTTTGGTCTTTCTCTATGAAATTTGACACATGACAACCACAAACACAGGTGTTTAAGTCAAATCAGGGTCAAACAAAGCAGGAAAGTGACTCAAGGAGTCAAAACAACAAATAATCTTGAATATTTTCAAGGAAAACTATATACAAATAAAGAAGGTAAAATCTTTTTTGTGATATTTTCATGCAGGGCACAGATAACACTCCTAAGCAGATAAACCTATGAAATCAAGACACTAACATACTAGGGAATGAAGAAAGCTTAGTCATAGTTAATCATGCCTACAACACTAACCAGAAAGTTAAACCTAGAAATATCAAATGGCTTAGTGAATAGGTCTGCTAACTGATTGTCTGTACCAACATGGACTAAGGTAACTAGTTTTTTCTCGGCACAATCCCTAATGAAATGGTATCTAATCTCAATATGCTTAGTCTTAGAATGCTGAATAGGAATTTTGACAATTGAAACAGTAGCAATATTATCTATATGAATAGGGGTACCCATGAAATTCAAACCGTAATCCAGTAGCTGATTTTGAATCCAAAGCACTTGTGAGCAGCAGGATGCAGCATCAATGTACTCCGCTTCAGCCGTTGAGACTGACACTCTAGTCTGCTTCTTGCATTTCCATGAAACCAAACTTTTACCTAAGAACTGAGCACCTCCCGTCGTAGATTTGCGATTGAGTTCACAACCGGCATAATCACTGTCTGAGAAGGCTCGAAGGTCAAAGAGTGGGTCTTTAGGATACCAAAGTCCTTTGTTTGGATTTGACTTCATGTATCGAAAAATCCTCGTCACGACCATTAAGTGCGATTCTTTAGGCTTTCTCTGAAATCTTGAACATAGACAAACTCCAAACATAATGTCGGGACGACTTGCTATCAGATACATGAGGGAACCGATCATGGACCTGTAGAGATGCTCATCTACATAAACACCTTCTGGATCCTGACTAAGCTTGTGATGAGTAACCACAGGTGTAGAAAAACCTTTAGAGTCTTGGAAGCCAAATTTCTTAAGAATTTCTTTCACATATTTCCCTTGGCTGATCAAAATACCATCAGGCTTGTGTTTCACTTGAATTCCAATGAAGAATGTGAGTTCACCCATTGCACTCATCTCAAACTTCTTCTTCATCAATTCATCAAAAGCATGACATAGACCGACGTTGGTTGAACCAAAAATGATGTCGTTGACATATACTTGCACTAACATCATATCTTCTCCAACGTGACGTATGAAGAGTGTCTGATCAATCACACCCATTTTATAACCATTTGATAACAGATAAGTAGATAATGTCTCGTACCACTTCCTTGGGGCCTGGTGTAGACCATAAAGGGCCTTATCCAGTTTCTAACACTTCTCTGGAAATGACTTGTGCACAAACCCCGGAGGTTGTTGCATATACACGTCTTTGTCAGGCTCTCCGTATATAAATGCGGTCTTTACATCAAGTTGATAAATAGTGATGTTCATTGATACGGTATAAGCCAAAAAGATACGTATTGCCTCCAGACGAGCGACAGGCGCGTAGACATCTTCATAATCAATGCCGTCAATTTGCATGCACCCTTTCACTACTAAACGAGCTTTATTACTTATAATATACCACGGTCGTCTATCTTGTTTTTGAATATCCATTTGATAGGTATAGGCTTTACACCTTCTAGAGGATCGACCAGGTGCTAGACATTGAGTAATTTAAACTGAAGTAACGCTGTTTGCATAGCATCAATCCAGTTTTTGTCCAATGAGGCAGCATCTACCGTAGTAGGCTCCTCTTGTGAAATGAAGCAGGAGAACAAACACATATGAAAATCCTTGGATTTACTTTGGGTAAGACGTTGGTCAACTGGGCCGATAATCTGACTCGTAGGATGTCTTGTGAATTCGAGTCTCTTCAACAGCAGGTGCTGGAACAGACGAGTCCAGATTTCCAAGTAGTAGATCATCGCCAGGGGTCTCTCCCGTATCAATCTCTGTAACATTGTCTGAGTCTCATTCATGAGTTACAGCTTCAGTTTCAACAGTGTTGTCAGCTTCAGTTGTTTCCGGTGCCGGTTCTGTTTCCACAATTACCAGATCATGAATCAGAATTGATGGTTGATCAGTTACAGAAGAAGTTGAAGCTCCAATGACATTAGTTGATGGTGTTGACTGATTTCCCCATAGCAACTCCGGAGTATCGACCGAATACATAGTATCCAGGATTGACGAAGTGATTGGAGCAAATGTATCAACAGGAGGATTAACTGCTTCATTTCCTTGATCAGCTTAAGCAGATGATGTACCTGCATTATTAGATTGAAACACATTAAAAGTAGAAGAAAACGACTCAAGGTCATACATGTTGTCTAGAGCAGGATCTCTAGTGTTCTGAGTGTGTTCATTATAAGTAACATTGCACGACTCAGTAACGACTTAAGTTCTTCTGTTAAACACTCGATAGGCCGCTGATGACATCGAGTATCCAGCAAAATAACCGTCATCTGCCCGAGGGGAAAACTTAGTTAACTGTTTCGTCTGTATCAAAACAGTACAAGCGCACCCGAACGGTTTTAATCGTTTTAAATTCGGTTTTACTTTGGGAAACAGTTCGAATGGCGTCTTGTTAGCATGTTTGACCAAGAGTGTTCTATTCAGAACACAGCAGGCTGTATTAACAGCTTCTGCCCAAAAAGACAATTTTAGGTTGGAATCAGCAAGCATGGTCCTGGCAGCCTCGATGATAGTTCTATTCTTCCGTTTAGCTACTCCATTTTGTTGTGGCGTATACGGTGAACTGAAACTGTGGAGATATGCCTTTTTCATTACAAAAAGCATCAAATCTCTGATTATTGAATTCAGAACCATTGTCTGATCTGATGATCCTAACCTGCTCTCTGCATTTGTTTTCGATCCGAGTGACAAAATCCTTCAATGTCTCAGATTTCTCTTTCAAGAAGAACACCCACGAGTATCTGGAGTAATCATCCGTGATAACCAGGCAATATGACTTTCCACCTAAACTCTTGACGCTCACAGGACCGAAGAGGTCGAGATGGAGTTGCGGAAGTATTCTTGTCGTCTACCCGGTGGATTTGGCTTATGGGACGTCTTGTGTTGTTTACCCTACAGAAACGCTACATAGTTGTCGATATGGACGAATTCTTTCTCTGGCACACCATCAACGTGCTTCCCCCTAACAAGGTGGTTCATGTTCCGAAAGTTCATATGGCCCATTCGTCTATGCTATAAAGTAGAGTCATCTTCTAATGCCTTTGCCAAGAAGCACACTACAGAACCAGTCGGCCTTGCAGCAGACATATCCAAAGCATACATGTTTCCTTTTCGTTTTACACGAAATAGAATCTGATCTTCAGGAATCTTGAACCCTGGCTTCAGAATATAGCATTCTCGGTCATCGAAAAACATCGGCATCTTTTTGTCGCAGATTTGTGAGACACTTAGCAGGTTGAATTTTAGATTGGACACCAGATTAACCTTGTCAAATGAAATTTCTCCATTGGTCAAGAGATCGTTTCTGACTTTTCTACCACCCCGAACATCACCTCCAAAGGCAACAGGACCACCATGCGATATTGTTTTAACATCATACAGCAGGTCCTTGTTCCCCGTTATGTGCATGGAACAACCACTATCTAAGTACCACGTGTTGGAAGCACTATGGCCCAATCCCTACACATGAAAAAGAAAGTGATCAGTTATGAGATGGACCCTGGCTAGATTGACCTGGGACCTTCTTCTTTGGTGCCTTTCTCATAGGTGGAGGAGTTGGTGCACAAACGACAACAGGAGAAATTGGTGAAGCTACAACACTTGGTCGTGGAGCAAGGACAGGTTGTTGAACCATGACAGGCCTTGGTAGAAAGGCAGGCCTTGGTCGAGGCATCCAAGATCTTACAGGAATAGGATTCGATTCAGTCATCCTTACTGGTTGTTGAACTTGTGGCCTGAAAGTATTAATATTCCTTCCCAAGCCTCGAGGGACATACGGGGCTTGATTAGGAACATAAGGTTGGTTCGGGTAAGATTGCTGAAACATGGTGTTAAGCCGTTGATCCATGTAGTCCTCACCATAATTCCCATAATACATTGGGGCCAATTGATTTCCTTGTGGTACCACTTGCTATTGCTGGTAGAAATGAGCAGGAGGCACTAGAGCGTTGTTGTAAGCGGAATAACCCATGTTGTACGCACACACCCTTACATCATGGTTTGGATTCTCGCAAACCGAACATCCCAATGTCTCAACTGTCCCACTAGGATTAACCACAAGAGGTAGTTTAACAATTTGGGGAGCCGCTGGTTGTGGCTCGTTAGATATTGCACTTTCAGCCTTATCAGTTTCAGTGACTATCTTCTTCTTCCTCCTCCTAGTTGTTTCTTTTTCTTTGGTGTGTTCTCAGTTTCAGGATCATTAACAGTAGTAGCTTCTGGCTCGACCACAACAGGCTGATCTTCAACACTTGGTTAAGTAGTCAAACCAGGTTCATTTTGAGTTCTTTTCTTGTTAGGATTAGTTGCCTTGAATAGAACCATTTTGGACTTTCCAGCCTCATTGGGAGTTATGCTGGCAGAAGCTTCACTTGGTTTGAAAACCATGGATGCAGAAGTTGCTTGAGCAGGCATCGTTGGAGTGTTCAGTTGTGCAACAGGAACAGTGATCACCTTACCATTGGTGATTGTAAGACCAGCTTGTGTGTGCATAATTGTCTTACCATGTTTTAAGGCTATTTCAGCAAAAACACGACTAAACTCATCATCATTGATGACCTGCTGAACCTTAATTTTCTCATTTGCAACCTTCTTCTTTGGCTTACGCCTCGGAACGGTTTTAGTCCTTTTTGAAATTTCGTTTGTGTTGAAAACATCATAATTTTCATTGAACAGATACGATTGACTATCTGATGCATTTTGAGTACACAAATTTAGAAACTCGGTTTCAGCAGCCTTTTGCACATATGCTTCAGAAATACTGGTATTAACAGAATTCAAATAAATTGCATCGAAATCACCAAATTTAAGTGTTTCATCAATCGGTGGGAGACCAGAACCAGTTTTGGCGTTAGCCAATTGGTCTTCCATCGATTTGATTTCAAAGCACTCGGAATCCAACTAGGGTCAATGAACTTAATGTGGTTCTTAGGATTGATTTTGGTCAATTCGGGGACACAATAATAGTTATGATTGAGCGGGTGATCAGCAGCACTATCAAGTATCTCCCTAGTTATTCCTAAACTAGTTCTAAGATGCGACAATATGTCCTTTGCAACCACACAACCCAAAGTATCAGGATTCAATTTCATCAAATCAATGGTTTCTTGAGCTTCAGCATAGTTGTTTCTCAGAGAAGTCAATTTGTTTAAAAGATCAGCGATTTGGATTTTTAGATTTGATTCAGTGTGCTTCATGACCTCAATGTCATCCTAAAGTGATTTAATTTTGACCAGAAAATCTTTTTCATTTGCTTGAATAAGCTCAACTTGACTTTCGCTCTCTGCCGCCTTAGCATTCAACTCTAGGTTGTATGTGCGGTAGGAGCGACAGTTTCAAGAGATTTTTCTGAACATAGCTGTGATTTTACCTCATCTGGAATGTCTCCTTTATGCAGTTCAAGGAGACCCTTTTTAGCTTCAGTCTCAACATCTGATGGAGTCATAGTAGTAGCATTTCCGACCGCAGGTGAGGATTCTTCAAGTATCTCATCGATTCCAGCCATCAGACAGAAGTTAGTTGGAAAAAGAGGGTAAAATTCAACAGACACAAAATTCTCTTCTCCATCAGGGTTAACCATTAGTGCGTAGTCTGACTGGCTTGAAGATTGAGATGGTGAGGAGCCCGTCCAGTTGTAGTTTCCACCTTCAAGTGAAACCAATGCCTTTCCAGAGTTGTTAACCCTTTGAGCAGGTTGAGAGGTTGATGATGCTTGATGAGAGACATTTGAATTTCCATTCTGAGGCTTTTGATAGGATGAGCTGCCTTGTTTCTGGTAAGACTGGTTACCATTACCCCCTGCTTCTGATAAGTCTGGTTACTTCCACCCGAGCTGACGGGAACATTCCAAGTTTTTGGTTTGGAACATTCACGCGCGAAGTGACCGAGCTCCTAGAAATTGTAACACTGGGCCTTTGACTTATCAAATCCGATATTGGCATTTGATGGTTGTTGAAATAGCTTTCTCCCAGTCTTCCTGAAAATTTTTCTTGTCCTGGCTGCAATCATACCCATTTTCCATTTTATATCAATCTCTTCAAGATCATCAGCAGAGATTTGGTCAAAATCCTCTCGATAAATAGTCATAGTTTCAATGTTTCCAGACATTTGTGAGTTCATGCAGAGAAATGCATTGCACAAATCCTGATCCATGCTAGTGTTGTTGGATGATACCGGTGCAGACTGTTGAACACAGTACCCAGATGTTGGCTGTTAAACATAAGTCACATTTGAAAAGTCAAATTTCCAGACTTAGCCAAATGTTGAACAGCTTGTTCTTGAGCAATTTCAAACTTCAAAAACCAAAGTTAACAAAATATGTGTTTAAGGACATCAATAGTCTCGAAATTCATGTAGGATCATTTGATTCAACTAACACAAACTCCAAAAACCTCTCTAAATGACCTAACTTAATGAAATAGTGAACTTTTCTCAAGACACCAAAAATCATGAAAAATACCTCTAAAATCCTTAAAACTTGATGTTTTAAATGAAATTAGTGGCAATGATTTCGGTTTTAGTAGTCTATAGCTCGCCAATCATCAATTTAGACATAGATTTGACTTAAAAACGATTTAGAAAAATTGCTCAAGAACAAGTTACTAAAATACGTAACACTGTTCTTCACTAAATCCTCAAATTGACCCATAAAACTGAGTTATTATAGAAATCTGAGCATAGTAATGTGTTCCTTGAGTGATTTCTACCAAGAATCAACTCAAGAAACAAGCAAAACATCCATGATTAATAACTCGAAATGAGAATTTCTTCATTTTTGAGAAAAACTCAAAAACTTGAAGAACAAGGCTCTGATACCAATTGTCAGGACCAAATTTGAGCACAAGTATCTCATTTGATTCATCAGACAAGTGCGGAAATCATGTGTGATGTTCAATCATGGGTGAGTTTGCTTCATTGCAAGCTCATTTGATGATTTCTAAAGCTCAAGAACACAAAAAGAGCACATACACAGCTCTCCCAGGTGGTAAGAATGACTAATATATATAGGGTTTCATCATTATAGGTATTTATACCTCCTGGGAGCACTGAGCACAAGGAGAATCACGAAAATAAGCAAAACATTCTATCTTTCAGAAGCTGGTCGTTCAGCTATAGAGCTGATCGTTCAACTCATTAAAGCTGATCGTCCAACACACATCAGATGCTGATCGTTTAGAGTTAAGCTGGTCGTTAGGAACACTTCACTTATCTTCCAGGATGAAGCTGATCGTTAAGCTGATCGTATAAACAAACCTAGTCATTAAGAATAATCAAGCTGATCGTTTAGATCAACTCCTGATCGTTAAAAGCAAACAAGCTGATCGTTTAGATCAGCACCTAGTCGTTCAGTTAAGTAAGCTGGCCGTTTAGCTTACACCCTGGTCGTTTAAGGCAACTAGGCTGGTCATTTAGTTATGCAGCCTGATCGTTCAAACCCTTAGCCAAATATTCCATCAACCAGCTGATCGTTTGGTAGTATACCCTGATCGTTCAAGCACCTAGGCTGATCGTTCAGAGTGACTAAACCAAGACAAGATCAAGTAAACAACCAAACTAATTGTAAAGACAATATGAACATATAAGAAGCAAACTAGACCTTTGACATTCACATAACGGTTCAAATTACATAAGTTGAACATACAAAGCAAAATTAAAGTATTTAATACATAACTTGAAATTCAAATACACATAGACTTAAACAAAATACAGGTCTGCATTGTTCAACTTCTTATCGACTTCTGGATATCTGGAATATTTGAGTCGTCACCAACCTGTAAGTTCCAACAAAAACACATTCGAATCAAAAACTTCTTTTGAAAGACTTTTTGAAAATGATAAAGCATTGAAACTCTAAATTATGCAAGTTCTTCACTATCAGCAAAACACGCATAATAGGTCTTTTTGAAGAAACCTGCAGACTCCAGATAAACATCAGTGGTGTTTGGAACGGCCCGAGTCAATAACCTCGGGTCGCCCGGTGTCTTCAACATGGTCTTTGACAATCTTGGAAACAACTCGGGGTTTCCAGATCATGGGTGATTAAAAACTTTTCAATGAATCCACAAAATTATCAACTTGCGTCCTTGCCCAAGGCGGCTTACTTTTTGATTTGAACATGGACGGTTGTGGTTCATAAAAAATATGACCATTTAAATCCACATATTTAGCAGTTTTGTTCACATAGAAGTGATTGCTCGCATTCATTGGACACTGAGCAGCAAGATGTCCTGGTTTTCGACATGCGTAACACTTTCTGTGAAAAACATTAAGGGAACTGCTACCCAATTTTGTTTTAAAAATTTGTTTGTTATCAGAAAAATTCTTTGGTTTTCTACATTCTTGCTTAAGAAACACATCATGATAACCAAAAGAATTTTCAGAACCATATGAAACAAAGAAACCATAAGATGAATCATACATTGGAGGTGAACTTCGTGGAGAATAACAAGAACCATAATAAGATCCTCCAGAATAATAATGATCATTCTTTGATTCGAACACGTTCTTTTTCTTCTGTTTTGATTCCTTCATCTTCTTCTATTGTGTGAGCTGCATAGGTTCTTCCTTAACCACATAACCAAGTCCTTGATGCTTGAAACCGTGAACCTTAGAATATCTAGATTGAGAATCAGAGACACTCTTTTCATTAGCTATTTTAGTAAACTTAGCTTTGATAGCCTTCAGCTTGTTCTCAACAATCAATGATTTATCTGATGTACTAGTAGACTTCTCAACATTAACGAAAATCTTCTTATCTTCCAAGAATGATGATCCAGAATCAAACTTTGGAGCATTGCCAGCTTCAAATTTCTTCTTTCCAGATCTAGATTTCTTCTTCTTTGCTTAAATAGGAGTTGCAAACTTTGAGTAATCATACATTTCATCACATGGATTAATCTTTGTAGATGAAGAATTTGAAATGTCAACTGGTGCAGGAACATTGTGTAAATCTTCTTATTTCACACTAGCCTCACACTTCTCATGTCTGTATATATAATTTAGATATTTAGGAGACAAGTTGCAATTCTTCACCTGTTTTCGTAACTCAAGAATCTCAACTTTCAACTATGAAATCTTCACCTGAGCGGCTAATAACTCCTTCTGAGTAGCAATGAATTGATCTGAAAGATCACTATATTCAGATTTTTTGTTGTCTTTTTAGATCACATACTTCTAATAATTCTGTAGTAACCTTCTCCCATTTCTTCTTAAAACACTCAACATCTTTTGTTAATATTTCATTCTTTTCCCGAACAAGAACAATGTATCTCGTAGTTTGGAAAGTTCTTCCTAAAAGCTGATAATTTTGTCTGCCGCTTTAACAGCAATCTCATTAGCCTTCTCGTACTATTGTTGAACATGATAGCTTTTCGCAAATAACGCTTCAAAGTCTTCAGCAGCGTCTTTAGCTTCAGCTTTAGCCTTTTCACATTCTTCCAACAACTCCTTCTTCTCTTGCATCAAAACCTTGTTGAGTTTTTCTAAATCAACAGACTGTTGTTGGGAACACTCAAATCATCTTTCACAACCTTGAGTTCTTCAGTTATTAAACTGTTACCCCTCAACGAAAATTCAATTTTTCTGTTTGCAACAGCACAATCTTGACATTTAACATACTCTGCCTTTTGCTCTTTTGTACCTATTTCTATAACATCTTCCATAACTGTTTCTCAGGAACTCGTGTCAGAATTAGAACCCGTTACTTCTTCATCATTAGGTACAAATTGGACAACAAACACAGATTCATCTGGAGAATCTGCAACCCAATCATAACCTTCATCGGATGTTTGTGCATTTTTCTCAGAAACAATAGCAGTTAAAGCAATTGGAGGAGAATTAGAAGTTCGTCCCCAATCATATTGTTTATCAACTTGAGAAACCAAAGCTGTTAGAGTAGAAGTATTAGCTTCCTTCTGATTGTTACACTCTCGAGCAAAATGTACAAATTTTGAACACTTGAAACATTTAGCCTTTGATTTATCCAAACTCAACTTGCCTTTTTTATTAATTTCCTTTTTACCAGTTTTGTGAAAAAATCTTCTTGCTCTTTCGGTAAACATAGCCATCTGCCATCCCATATCTTATTCATTCAGACGATCCTCATCTAACTGTCTCAACTCATCTTTGAACAATTCAACATCACCAATGTTACCAATTATGAATCCATAAGATGATGCTATTAAAGCAGATATTAATGCAGCATGTTTATCAACTGTTTTAGCAGAAAATGGAGTCTGGGGTGAGTGATTTGGAATTGAAAAGTTACACCCTGGAGAATAACCATAATTCTCAGACTTTCCAGCAAGAAAAGCAGAACTAGGACCTTTACTGAAATTTTTTGACTTTTTAGCATTGATAGTGGAATCATTTTCACCATCATATGCTGCTGGATTCTGTACTTGTGCAAGCATGGATCTGTTCACATTCAATTCCATATCTCTTGCTTGTATCTTTTCAATCAAACTATTGAATGACAATCCTGAATATTCTTTATCGTTAGTAATCATCATCTCATAACTTTCTCATCTTTCAGGTAATGCCTCTAGTAACTTCTCTTTCAACTAAACTTCTTCCTTTTTGATGCTTACTAAAGTCATTTCACTCAGCAAATGTGAAAATCTAGTAATGAGCTTTGAAATATCTTCATTTGGATAATGTTTGAAATTGTTGAACTCTTTCTTCAGAACCTTTTGCTTGCTTTTCTTAAGCTGATTATTACCCTCACATCGTTTCTGTATTGCATCCCACAATTCTTTTGATGTAGTATAAGCAGAAAGCTGATGTAATAGATCTTTGGGTAATGCCATGGTTAATGTTCCGTAAGCTTTTTGTTCAGCTTGATATGCTTTCTTTGTTTAGCAGTCAGACTTCGTTGCAGAATTGGCCTTCCAGTAGTACCAGTTAGATATTCATATTGATCAGTATAAGCCAAACAAAGATCGAAATCATTCGTACCAACGTATGTTTCGAATCGTTTCACCCAACTATGATAATCTTCCAATTTTAGCAACTTTGGAACGCTTAATAATCACTCATTTTGAAATTACAATACCGTACGCAAAAACTTCAAACTAAAAAAATGGACGTCTTAAAAGCGGAATTTTGGTACCAAAACGGAGGGTACTAGCCGTTGGCGAGTAAACGTGTAGATTTCTCCGTGACGGTCGTTTTTGGCTAGTATTGGGTTCCATAACTCCAAACAGAACTCAAGTTACGTCAGTTTTAGTGCATGTCACTATTCTGTTGGCGTACCAATAAACTTCCAAGCATACCAAAATGTTAACTAGCGTACCAAATCATTTGACCGGACCAACCACTCAGCGTACCACAATTCTCAGCGTACCAATGAATTTGGCGTACCAACTTGAACTTAGCGTATCAAATTGTTATGTTGTAACTGCTCCGTACCACTGATGAAGATTGCCTAGCGTACCAACCAGCGGACCAAATGGTATAGCGTAACTGCTGCGTACCAACTAGCGTACCAACAGGCATACCAACAAATTCATCCAGCATACCACGACATTCAACCGGCGTACCAACACTGAATTTTCCGGATTTTCACGAATTTGAAGGTTTTGGACTGTAATTTGCAGCAGTAAGCAACAAAAACACACTAGGAACGTTTAGAAATCAAATTTGACATCAGAAACACATAGATTTGAGAAAATTTGATGAAAAATGTTCAAAAACCCACTTTATCACTCTAGAAATCTCAAAAATCACAAAATTCGATAAGCAAATGGAACCCATTATAGCTCTGATACCACTTGTAAAGACTTAGAGCGATCGATCGTTTGCTAATCTAGTGATTATGAGATGGAGACAAGATCAAAAGTAAATACAAATGTGATTTGTATTGATTGAAAGCTTGAGAGGATTAGACACAGTTACACACACAAAAATGTAGAATATGACTAAGAGTTCTCTCTCTCTAAACATCTCAACCTATTTATAGGTGACACATACTAAGCTGCGTACCATCCAACGTACCAATGGTACATGCATACCATTTGGTACGGAGGTCCAACTGGTACGCTACTCCTAAGACTCACACATATGCTCTTACATAGATACAATACATGAGACACACCATAGCATAGGAATATGCTCTAACAATTATGAAGACGATGCCAATGAGGAATTTAGTATGGTAGTTTTTCCTCACAACGATAATGTATTGCCGCCCGTAGATCCACGTGATAATGTTTACCATAGAGCTGACTGTACTGGAATGATATTACGTAAAACCAATTAATTGATCATTGTAATGTTTTTGAATTTTGGCAAATTACAGTCTCAACAATATTTGGTTTTTTGTCTTTATGTATTTTTTAATATTATGGATCTTAATTTTGAGTCAAGTGTTTCCTTGTTTTGATTGTGCCTGCAGGTCTCCTCTCTTTGACCAAACCGGAGTCAATAAAAGTCAAAAATAAACAAACAAAATCAATTGCTGCTCTAACAAACAGAATTACATATATAATCCAAAAGGTGTGATTCCATTAATACATTGATCTATAAAATTAAAACTTAAAAACTACTAACTTAAAGGGAGAAGAAGCAGCTGTAGATAAACCCCTCTTTGCTTTCTCACATGGTGCACTAGAGAGATTGTCTGAATCATCATAACGGCTACTTGCTGTTGATCAAGTGAAAAGAGAGAACAAGTCCCTCTTTACTTTCTCACATGCACTTGCTTCAGATCAAAAGGGAGAAGAACCTGCTGAAGAAAAATTAAGTTCATGGGGCTAAAAGGGAGAAAAGCACCTGAAGAATACAAGTGCTGCAAACCTGAACATGTGCCCTTATTGCTGACTGTTATAAAATTATACAATAACTTAAAATCTGCTCTCAGTAAAGCATTTGTATGAACCATTAGAGACTCCTAGTCCCCATGGTTTCCACAATAACTTAAAATCTACTCCCAGGAGATACAGAGTGCAATCTTTCCTGCACAAGAAAAATTACCAAATCTAAGACGCAATTTTCAATCGAATTTCAGTGGTGAAGATGATAACTTACCATTTTCCACATACAGATGATGCCAATTCCACATTTTTTGCCGGCAATGATGGACGAAAAACAGAGAGGGAGAGACTGAGAATATGTTGGAACTAAAATCTATGTGACTAACGCCATCAAATCTGTTTACCGAAGCATTCGAATGAAGAATCCATGTGAATTGATTCAGAGACACGGGCTGTGATGCTCGAGGCTTGCAGATTGGACCGAAGACCGTTTTCTGGAAAAGTCAACCATTCGGGTGAACGGTCAACGTACAAGTCAACGGAAGATCGGTTCGAGTGAGTCAAGCTTCGGATTAATTAAATCAACTTTGATTTAATTAATATTTATGTTTATTTCATTTATCTGTATTTTGTTCAGTTATTATGTTTTTCACTTGTTAGTCACCCTCACTATATATATAGTGAGGGTGCCCCATTACAAGAAGAGTCTCTGAGTGTGGAGATGATGAAATCTTGTAGAGTGGTGTGAGATTCCATTCTAGAGAGAGAGAGAGAGAGTCATCGACTTCTAGAGAGAAAGATTGAGTGTTGTCATGATTTCTTGTTCTTGTAATCATTCGGTTCAATGAATTCATTCGACTTAGTTCATCGTCTTTCTTGTATGATTTCCTAGATTTCTTCTCCATCATCATCGTCTCGGGTTTTCTAATCCGATCTTCGTTCTTTCTCACAATTGAGATTCTTGTGGTGAAATCGGTCCTTACAGAATAGGCGCATGGTGGAGATGATGATGAAAACTGATACAGAGATAAGTATATATCGATACTCTAGGGGCGTGGTAGATGGAGATTTGAACGATAAGGTAAATGAAAAAGTAAATAAAATAGTAATGATTGCAAGCGCCGTCGACTGTTGGTCTTCTTTTAGCCACCCAAAATTAATATACCGTGACCATTTGTCATAATTTTTCACGCAAATAATGTTTAATATGAGTGGCCACATCACAAGATAATCAAACAAGACAAACATATATAACCATCATATATTCAATTCTAACTGCTAATAGCATAACAAAATAAACATATAAAATATTGTTCTTAATTTGTTTATAAACATATACATCAATTAATTAATAATCCGGATCACTATAATCTTCGAATATGTATCCTGAACTTTCATCGTCATCATCATCATCATGATGTCCTTCTTCAATCCGACCACTGTTTGCAGGATCTTGAACCCAATCGGCCACCGTATCCTTCACCTTTTGTTGAATGTCATTCCCGGAATCATTCCCATCTTTGTTAATCAGGGTAATTTCACTTAATTTTTTGAGAAAGTTCATATCATAAGATCCCACAATTTTATTCACATAATTTTTTACTATCTTCTGTGTTCATGTATTTCACTTCAATCTGGTTAGTAGAACTTAAATACTCCCAAGATTGGACAATTTCATCTTCATCTTCTTCATCTTCTATATCGTCTTTATCTTCTTCATCTTCTTCGGATACAAATTCATTGATTTTTGTATCAAGGACACAAAATAATTTTGTTGCCACCACAGAGTAGGCAAAACAATCAGGAATCTTCTACGCATGGAGTTGCCTCAGGATGTTCTCATCATTGTTTTTAATAACTGATTTATGGGACTTGAAGGATCTTCTTATCCTGTTACTTTAAACCAAAAAAATACGATTATTCTTCACATACCAGTAATTAAGGGAGCGTTGATTATTGGCCATTTGATACCAGAATTGGTATAAATGAATTGGTGTAGAGAATTTGAGATCAAGAAAGGGATGGCGGTAAAGGAAAATAACAATGATGAGGATATATTGGGTAGCAGATTTGAACACGCTCGAATTGGTGTAAATAAAAAAAGCACATAGTTTTAGAGGGAAACAAATCATTTCTCTTCGCCACGCGTTTAATATTTTACCGTGACTATAAAATAGTTTTTTATCACTCACAACCTACCATTTAGTCATGGTTAATATATGTGGCCATAGGTAATAGATTTTTGTCACTCACAACCTACTATTTAGTCCCACAACCTAATAAAAGTGGCCATATGTACTAGCTTTTAGCCAAATAATTAATTAAAAACAGTGGTCATTACTCACATTTAGCCATGCATAATATATATTTAATAGTTTTGTTTTTTAATTTACTAAGTAATAAAATCTACTCTTCCGTCACACAACATTATTTAAGTGTGGCCACACATTCCTTTTTGGTCACATGAATAAAAAATCATTAAAATTATGTGGCCGTTTGGTGCATTCGCCACTCTTTTTTAAGTGTGATAAATTAGTGCCACATGTTTTTGTAAAACAGTGGCTAAAGCCACTGCACCTGATTGTTGTTATCACATAAATAAAAAATACGTGGCTAAAAGGGTCCAAAGGCTATATATTTAGCCACGGGTACAAAATATGTGTGGCTAAAACTAGTGTTTCTTACCTTTAGCCACGTTTTTTTTTAAAACCGTGGCTATGTGTTTTCAAAAAAACCGTGGCTAAAGCCACTTTTTGACGTAGTGTATGTTGATTACTCAAAAGCTTCAATTTATGAACCTAGTTGCATTATGTCAAGGATGGTTAGGACATATTTGATGATATATTCTAACTGAATAATCATTTTCTCAATGTTAATCCATGCTTATTTATTTCCTATAATTTTAATGTAAAATTTTACCCGTGGTTTCGAATTAACCCAATTTTTTGCTCCCGCTCATGCAAAGTGATCAATCCTACTCTAAAATGGCCCCGAGTTTTTGTATCGCTTTAGGCCCATGAAGGTAAACTTATGGTAAATATATCTGCAAACTGGTGATCTTAGGAAACATGCAACACACGAACCTGACCAATGGCAACACATTCCTATACAATGTGTATATCTAATTACACATGTGTGATGTGTTGGTGCTTTACATGATCAGACGCTAAGTATACGACACTAACATTATCACAAAAAACAATAGTGACCCGAGAGACTAGATAGTGTAACTTAATAATAAGATTACCAATCAAAGATGCTTCAGCAACAACATTGGTAATACTGTGATAAATAGATTCAGCACTTGATCTAGAAACAACATGTGGACGTTTGGAAAACCAAGAGACGAGATTGTCACCCAGAATGACACAGAAAATAGATGTAGACCGACAAGTGTCAGGACAATCCCCCACCTAGTCTGCATCGGTGTAAGACACCAAATGATCAATATAAGATGGATGGGGTTGGAGTATGTAACTAAGAGTACCCTGAATTTAGTGAAGAATGCACTTAAAGGGTGAAAATGAGGCTCTCAGTGCTCAAGCATATAATCACAGACCTGATGAACCACGGAGACAATGTCAGGACGAGTGAGTGTTAAGTACTGTAGAGCAACAACAAGACTCTGATATATAGTAGGATCGGAAATGGGTTTGTCATGCCTGGAGAGTTTGCCTATGTGTCGGCGGAAGTGTTGCAAAGATTGCACATGACCATGTCAGCCCGAGATAGAATATCCTTGGCGAAGTCAGCCTGTGAAAGAAGTAAAAAAGACGTATTGCGAATCGTAGCAATGCCGGGAAAGAAGGAAAGGGCACTAAGGTAAGTCATAGAAAACTCGACGGAAAGGCCAGAAATGACGAGAGAGACCAATGTAGAAGAAGAGGTTGTAAGGATGATGTCATCAAAAGAAAGAAGAAGATAGATGACATCAGGACCACGACGATAGATGAAAAGATAGGAATCCAATTTTCTACTAGCAAAGCCTAGTGAGGCGATGAATATAGTAAAGTGATGGTACCAGGTCGTAGGGGATTTCTTAAGGTCGTAAAGAGTCTTACGAAGCCGGCAAACATAATTAGGGCGAGTATAATCAATGTAGGTTGTGATGTGTGTGACTCTGGACGCGTTAAACAATATAACATTAACCGGAAAAACATCATTTTAATTATTAAGTTCTATTAACATATGTGTTACCGATGAAAAACTTGAATTTCAGGTTAAACCAGAGATGGCACAGAAATCGAGATGGCAAAGTTGTCATCGAGATCACTGATCAAAATCCAAGCCACACGTGGTAGACTCAAGCCGTGTGGGAGACCACACAGGGTAGCCTAAGCCCTGTGCCAAGCCACATGGGCACTACTCATGCCATGTGCTCTCTAATCAGCTTTTTCATAGTGATCGCAACCATGGTTATCGAATACCATAGCAGTTGTAAGCCACATGGGCACTGTTCACGTTGTGCGCCATTTTGGAAAAACGTCATTAAATTTGTATTTCTTCATCTCCAATAAATATTAGCATCCTCTACTCATTTTTACCGTCCAATTTTCAACAACAGGGAGGTCGGGATTAGCCAAAAGTTGAATTTGAAACTTTTGAGGTTTCATTTTATAAGAACACTTTCCATATTCAGTTTGGTTTTGTTTCTTTCAATGTTTAAGACTTTGAACATGTTTGGATTTGCGTTTTCAAATATGTTAGTTGGCTAAATGATTTGTATCATGCGGCGAGTCGAATCTTCTAATAGTTTAAATTATCGTATAATTGATTAACATTTACTTATGACATAGTTTGAGTTAAAATTTTATGATTATTGTTTGGTTAAATAATTGTGAATTTCTTAAGGTGTATTATTTATTTCGACGCTTTCTTTAAATTTAATGTTGGGAATCGAGATACCGAGCCAACATGATTTGGATAGATGTGATTTATACTCAACGGCCACTTAACATTTACCGTCCCGACAACACGGTGAAGAACATGACAACTCAAGACACAAGACTCAACTAAAGAAAAGGCTCTAGTGAATATTATTTATTGTTTAAATATTGTCACTAGTTGGTAGTTCACTATTATGCCCTTAGTGAGTTTGTATTATATATAATAAGTCTTTCTCATGTGAAAGACTTGATGATGAGTGTATGTTTGAGAGAGAGTTAGTCATGGTTCTTTGAAGCTTGTCGAGGGTTCATGAACTCACCTAGTAAGTTCATGATACCCGGGAATGCGTGGGGTAGGTAAAATGTAATCTTTCGGTTATCTTTATTTATCTATCATTCCACGTTGTTTATCTATCTATCTTGTTCTTCATATATCCATGTTTACACTAGCTTTTCTCATCATCATCATCACATCTCAAACACCATCGTGTTCATATCTGGGTGTTCATTTGTTTCTACAAAAACTAGTTACACAAAGACTCGATCCGCTTCCGCAACCAAGGTATTTGCCCACCACCTTGGTTTTTCATTTAAACTTGCATTTGAAACTTGTTGATAGATAACCACGAATACGAGAGGTGTGCCGGACCATGAGTGACTTTATGTGGGAAATAGTTATATATAAACTTATCCAACTTTGAAAAAATGTTTATCTTAGGTCTATCCTTAAACATTAATATAGATATAATGTTTTATTTACATAAACGTATTGGATAATGATAATGATAATGATAATGATAATAGTCATTATTATTATTATCATATCTTCGAGGCTTTAACCAACATTATTCTTATCGGATAAAGTGTACGACCTTTTTCAACCAAAAATGATTAAACAATTTTAATTGATACAAAATGTTTAGTAATTTATTTGGACAAATGAATGTGTTTTAAGGCACTCGTTTTATAAAAATAAAAGTCCTTATCTTAGTCTTTATTTATCTAAAATCCAAAATAAGTCCGACCCTTGGTCACCATTCGTTTATCCATGGGTTTTCCTACCATTTTAAGTCATTAGTCCGAGGGTTTTTAGGATATCCTTGTATAACTTGTTTACCATATGATTTTATCCCAAATTATGTATGTCCATTTGTTACTTACCATTAACACTAATCATCAAGATTTTCTATTAATAGAAGTGCTTATCATCAAGTAATAAGTTGTAACAATATGTTTACATGTGTTATGTTGGAGACTTTGTTAGTGTGTTTCCTTTCACTCGAATGCTATAAATATTAACAATACTTAGATAGGATTTCGTGATTATGATAAAACACAAGTTAACATAACTTATGATCATCTTAGGTCATTATACCCCTTTTAGGGTTTCTTTATTTATGAACCAAAAGTATAACAAGAAATAGCACCTCATGAATCAATCTCGAGTGTCAATACTCCTGGGTATGCCATTCGGCTCATCACTCGTTTTTTCTAACCCGAAACCCACAATTGTGACAATATTAAACCCCGAGGGCATCACCTTGTAGTTTGATTCACAAAATGTACAAAGAAAGTAAGGAAAACTTATCATTTTATGTGGGTTTTAACCCGAGAAGAAAACTAGATCATCAAGACTCGAAAGGTTCATCAGAGTAACATTTTATATAGAAAATGTAAAGGAGAAGAGGTTAGGAGCCTACAACGAGCAAGTCTTAGAGGTGGCGGAGGCCGGAACCGGTGGTGGGTGACGGAAACCGTTGGCGGCGGTGAGTGTTGATGATGACGGTGGTGGTGAGGGTTGAGGATGATGATGTGTTGACTGAAAATGGTGAGGATAGCGGTGGTGGTGATGGATGACGATGTTGATGAAGGTGGCTGTGATGGATGATGATCGATGTTGGAGGTGGTGGTGGGGGTTAGTGACTGTCGAGAGGGAGATAGGGAGGCGGTGGCTAGTTACGGTGGTGGTGATGGCGAGGGATGATGAGGTTGGTGATGGCGACGCTTGATGGTGGTAGATATGAGGACGGGGGCCGATGATGATGAAAGTGGTGGTGGTTTTCGCGGTTGTGACGAGAGGGAGAAGAGGGAGAGGTAACGGAGTTGCGGTGGTGTGTCGTGGTTATCAGACGACAGTAGCAGCTGCGGGGAGGGTGGTGGTCGTGATCGCAGGCGGTGAGGGTGCCGATCGGTGGATTAAGTAACGGGGTTGCGGTGGTGTGTGGTGGTTATCAGACGGCAGCAGCAGCTACGGGGAGGGTGGTGGTCGTGATCGCCGTCGGTGGAGGGATGCGCTGAGGGTGGGTGCCGATCGGTGGAGTGAGAAGGGGGGTTTTGAATGGTTAGGTTGTGTGTGTGTATGGAGAAAGTGGTATGGTCTAGTGTACCATCTTCCAAACATGTCAAAATGTTAACCCTAGTTTGCCAACTATTAACCCAAGTTTAAGGAAATTAACCTAGGTTAAGTGTTGAGATTATATATTTTTAGGTGGTTAAGTAATTTGGGGTATTTGTTTTTATAAAAGTTTACAAATCTTTCTAATAATTTTATAAAGATTACAACTATATTTGTAGTGTATTCATAAAATAATAACCACAAAGTTGGTGGGTTTTAGTTTGGGCCGAAATTTTTAGGATGACGGGTGTTGGGCCGGTATAGTTCGTGCCGAGCCGGTATACGGGGCTTTCTCCGATTTTTACGCGGTTAGTCCCGTTTTCCACTAAAATTAGCCGGGAGTGATATGTTTGAGTTTAAAATTGTTGGTCGGTTCGTCGGGCCGTGTTTCTGGGTTTGGTTTGTTCGTTTTGCTTTATTGGGTCGGGCCGGGCCCAATTTGATAAATGGGCGATTTAAGCCGAATTGTTCCATCGTTTTGACCGAGATGAGTTGCTAAATAAATTAAGAGGTCACAATATTATTATATAATTATTGTTTGGTCGTAAATAGAACTTTGGTATTATTTATTTTATTTGATCGCGTATTAGCGTAACGAAAATAAATAACTTGATCACTCTGTTTTTAATATCGAAAATTCCATGATTTAAAACAGGTGATAGTTTTAAATGAAATGTTCGGTCAAATATTGTTGGGTGTCGGTGTGATTTCTCACAACTCTGCTCGAGGAAATATAAAAGTTATTTTTATATTTATGTTTCTTATTATTGAAATTCGTCAAGGTTGGACGTTTCTGTGCATAATATTTACTAATGTTATTACTAGTTCAAGTCAAGCACAGATATACACGTATATAAATATAGTCAATGCATATGGTTTGACCTGGTTTTTCTGACGGTTTGTCAAATTCTCCCCCAATTGAGAGAATTTCGTCCCGAAATTTAGTTCTGAGTACTGGTGGAGGCGACATTGTCGAACATGCGGGGGTATTTCTGACGCATCTGGTCCTCGCGTTCCCAAGTATACTTCGGTCCTCGTCGAGAGTTCTAGCGTATCTTGATAATGGGAACGCGGCTATGTTTCAGTCTATTGAGCTCGCGATCGAGGATCTCTACAGGTTTTTCGACGAAATGGAGAGTCTCGTCAACTTGAATCTCGTCGAGAGGAATGATGAGTGTCTAGTCAAATAAACACTTTTTCAGGTTACAGACGTGAAAAACATTGTGAACGTTATTGAGTTCGGCAGGTAGTTGTATTGTTTAAGCAACTGGGCCAATCGTTTCAATGATCTTGAAGGGGCCGATGTATCGAGGGTTTAGCTTTCCTTGTTTTCCAAATTTGATGACGCCTTTCCAAGGAGACACCTTTAGCATGACGTGGTTAGCCTTCTCGAATTTCAATAGTTTACGGCGATTGTCGGCATAGCTCTTTTGGCGATCCCTAGCGGCCTTAAGACGGTTCTTGACTTGGAATATTTTCTCGGTTGTTTTGAAAATTAGCTCGGGACCGGTCTACTGGCTGTCGCCAATTTCAGTCCAACAGAACGACGATCAACACTATCTTCCGTAAAGTGCTTCGAATGGGTCAGCCTGAATGCTTGTGTGATAGTTGTTGTTATAGGAGAATTCCGTGAGAGGCAGGTGTTCATCCCAGTTGGGTGCAAAGTCTATCACGCAGGCACGTAGCATGTCTTCGAGAGTCAGGATGGTCCTCTCACTTTGGCCATCTGTTTGTGGATGGTAGGCAGTACTCATATCGAGACGAGTACCCAAATTTTTCTAGAGAGATTGCCAAAAGTTCGCGGTGAAGCGACTGTCGCGGTCAGAGGTGATGGAAATGGGTACGCCATGTCGTGACATAACTTCCTTTATGTAAATCTTGGTTCGTCTCTCCATACTATCAGTTTCCTTGATTGGTAGGAAGTGTGTTGATTTTGTTAGTCGATCTACTATTACCCAAGTAGCATCGCGTCCAGATCTAGCTTTTGGCAACTTGGTGATGAAATCCATAGATATCTCTTCCCACTTCCACTGAGGGATCTTTGGTTGAGTTAACAATCCAGAGGGTTTCTGGTACTCGGCTTTGACCTTTGAGCATGTTAAGCATTTGCCCACGCAGGTGACAACCTCGGCTTTCATGTTAGGCCACCAGAACTGATCCTTCAGGCCATGGTACATTTTATCTGCTCCTGGATGAATGGAATATCTGGACTTGTGAGCTTCGTCGAACACTAGTTTCCTTATACCGCCAAAGCTAGGTACCCATAGTCTATCTATTAAGTACTTGGCTCCGTCGGGTTTTTCTATGAGTTGCTTCTCCATGCCATGCAGACCTTCTTCTTTCAAGTTCTTCCTTGAGGGTTTCGATTTGGGCTTCACGAACTTGTGAGGTGAGATTCGAGTGAATAGTCATACTCAAGGCTCGCAGTCGAAGTGGCTTCACCCGTTCCTTTCGGCTCAAGGCATCGACCACAACGTTGGCCTTACCTGGGTGATAGCGAATCTCACATTCGTAATCGTTAAGTAGTTCAACCCAGCGACGCTGTCTCATATTCAATTCCTTCTTATTAAAAATATGCTGGAGGCTCTTATGATTGGTGAATATGGTGCATTGCGTTCCATAGAAGTAGTGCTTCTAGATTTTCAGAACAATGACAATAACTCCTAGTTCCTAGTCGTGGGTTGTATAGTTCTTCTTGTGAATCTTGAGTTGTCGGGAGGCGTAAGTAATAACCTTGTCTCTTTGTATTAGTACGCAACCTAGACCTTGATGCGAAGCATCGCAGTATACTATAAAGTCTACGATTTCATCGGGTAAGGATAGGATTTGGGCATTGCAAAGCTTCTGTTTTAGCAACTGGAAGGCTTCTTCTGTCTTGGTACTCCAGATAAACTTCTTGTCCTTCTGCATCAATGTGGTCAGAGGTTGGGCTATCTTTGAGAAGTTCTAGATGAATCGGCGGTAGTAACCGGCGAGACCCAAGAATTATCGAATCTCTGATGGAGTCATGGGAGCACTCCAATTCTTGATAGCCTTTACCTTAGATGGGTCCACATGAATGCCATTTTCGTTGATCACATGTACTAAGAAATGTACTTCGTGTATCCAAAAGTCGCATTTGCAAAACTTGGCGTACAGTTTCTCCTTCTTAAGTAATTCCAGGTTAAGCCTCAAATGTTGCTCGTGTTCCTCCTTACTACACGAGTAGATCAGGATGCCATTGAGGAACACGATAATGAATTTATCCAAGTAGGGTTTGCACACGCGGTTCATCAAATCCATGAACATCTCCGCTGCTTTGGTCAAACCAAATGGCATTACTAGGAATTCGTAGTGACCTAGTGCATTTTGAATGCTGTTTTTGATACGTCTTCATCTCTTACGCGGAGTTGATGGTAACCGGACCTCAAGTCGATTTTGGAGTAGTAGCTTGATCATTGGAGTTGGTCGAACAAATCATCGATCCTAGGAAATGGATAACGATTCTTCACAGTCAGTTTGTTCAGTTCTCTGTAGTCAATGCACATTCGGAAGGTTCCGTCTTTCTTCTTTACGAACAATATAGGTGCACCCCAAGGGGAGTGGCTTGGTTGGATAAATCCTTTATCTAGTAACTCTTGTAGTTGGTTAGCCGATTCCTGCATTTCGGGCGGTGCAAGACGGTAAGGAGATCTGGTGACTGGGGCGGCTCCGGGTGTTAAGTCGATACGGAATTCTACTTGTCAAAAGGGTGGCAAACCGAACAGATCCTCTGGGAAGAATTCTGGAAATTCGCGAACTGTTAGCACATCTTCTATGTGATTTTCCCTGGGTTTCTTCTCTGTGACGTGAGCTAGGATAGCATTACACCCTTTTCGAATAAGTTTTCATGCCTTCATACTAGATATGATGTTTAGTTGGGCCCCACTCTTTTCGCCTTGTATGTTAAGAGTATTGGCGTATGCTAATGGAATTCAAACTATCTTCTCATGGCATATGATCTCTGCATGGTTCTTGGATAGCCAATCCATTCCGATGACTACGTCAAAACTTCCTAATTCAGCCGGCATTAGGTTGATGTCAAAGTATGATCTGAAAGTTCAAGTGAGCAATTCCTGTAGATTTTACCGTTTTCTATTATCTAACCATTTCCTAATTCTACAGTAAACTTAGTGTCTAAGGCAACATGGGCGTTTTCAAACGATTGACTAAATTCGGTAGACACGAAGCTTCTATCGGCACCGGTATCGAATAATATAGAGGCAAAGTGGTGGTTGAGTAGAAACGTACCTGGCACAGTGTTGGGATCTGAGCGGCCATCTCCAGTCTTGATCATGAACGCTCTTCCTCTGGCTTGATTGGTGTTCTGGTTTCTTGCCTTCGGGCAATCCTTCTTCCTAAGATCAGCAGCACGCAATTATAACAGGAGCGATTCGGGCAATCGCGAGTGATGTGGCCCTTGGCCTAGCAGCGGGTACAGTAGACATTTTCACAATCGGGGGTATGGTGAAGGTTGCACTTGTTGCACAAAGGTGCGCTACTAGTGTAGCTTGACTTTTTAGGCTCTTGCAAAGGTGCAGTAGCGGCATAGACCTTCACCGACTCTGGACTCTTTTCGGGAGCCTTCTCGGGGTTCTTATCGTTTCTGTTATTCCAAAATCCTCGTTTTCTTTTGTTGTTGGGCTTCTTTTCTGATGAGGTGGTTGCACTGGCTTCTAGAGCTTTAGTCTCAGGGTTCATCTTGGCAAAAGCTACACCCTGGCGGGTGGCTTTGTAGACTAAGCTGTGTGCTAGACACATGGCTTCCTGAAAGGTGGTTGGATTGGATGCAAGAACGTTGATATGACTTGAAAGTATACATGTTTTATAACCAATTTCCCCAGCTTATTAAGTAAAATATGACTAACTATCACAAAGAAAACAGTGTTTTTGTCTTCTTTGTAGTTTTTCAGGTTTTACTAAGCCGAAATCACAGAAGGAACGGAAAATGCAAAGAAAAGATAACAAAAGAAACAACTTCTGGATTTCTGAAGCGTAGCACACCCCGTGCCCCATTAGACACGACCCGTGCCCAAGACCAGCGAAGTTCCACCCCATGCCTCGTACCAGTCTGCACCACATACCCCATGTCTTTGACATGGCACGGCCCGTGCCCTCTTAAGCACGCCCCATGCTACTGACACCGTCGGCATAAAGCTCTGACATGACACGACCCGTACCTGACGAAACACACCCTGTGCCGCTGATAAGCTTGCTGGAAGATTGACAACTTTGACATGGCACGCCCCATGCTCCAAGCCACACGACCCATGCTGCTTGACACACACACCCCATGCCCAACAAGGCACGGGCCGTGCTCCACTTTGTCTAGCCTATAAATAGGAGGAGCCGATTCCACTTCTCCTTGCTCACTTTCTCTCCCTCTCTTCCACTAGTTTCCATATTATCGGTTGTGAGCCATTTGTTTTAGCGTTCTTGATCTACTCGTCAAAGATTGTAAGAACTTTAACTTAAGGTGACAATGAATTGTTATTTTTCTATAAATCCTTCATTGTCTATTAAGCATATTTTTAGACTAACACTTGTCAGCCTCAATCTTTCAAGTGTTAGTCAAATTCTTACTCTCGTTTGGGAATAAACGGATCTTTGGTGGGTTAGTAATCTGTTTTTATAAATTATCTTTAAGGTGTGTCTAATGACTTTATAAAAACCCTTTTTTATTGAAAGTGTATTACTAATTTTCTGAACCAAGCGTGCTTCACGTATCACAGACCATTTGGGGAGTCGAAATCCCAAAGGCCGGATCTGTGACACCCGGTCGGGGGATAATGCATGATCCCAAAGGTGACTCACACCCCATGCTACATGATATGTTCGAGGTCTTTATGTCTATGTAAGCAAACTCGGCTGACCACGCATGTGCGGGCTGAAAGTATTTGGTTGGGAATGAGGGTTGGTAAAAAAATTTCTTCGTTCTTCGAACCAACATAGCATATTGCCAGTTCAAATCCATCTCTTCCAAATGATCATAATCTATCTGATCGTAATCTTCATTTGTCAACTCAGCATTATTAACAGCACCAGTAATAACCCCAAAATATGAAGATACCAACACAGACATTAAAGCATTATAATCATCGGTAGTTTGAGCAGACAAAGCATTTTGAGTCGAAGAACTAGGAACATAAACATTACAACCAGCAGAAAAACTAGAAGTTTCAGATTTACCTGCAATGAATGCTGTACGAGGTGCGGAACTAAGAATATTAGACTTTCCAACATTCATGGTAGAATCATTATCACCAAAATACACTGCAGAATTATGTACTTGTGCAGGAAGTGATTTATTCACCATTAATTCCATATCCCTTGCTTGAATTCTTTGAATCAGATCATTAAATGATAATCCCGAATATTCCTTATCATGAGTAATCATCATCACATAATTCTCCCACTACTCTGGCAAAGCCTCCAAAATATTTTTCTTTCATATCAACTTCTTCCTTTGTAAGACTTACCAAACGCATTTCACTCATTAAATGAGCAAACCTTGCAATCAGATTTGAAATTGATTCATTTTGATAATGCTTGAAACTATCAGATTCCTTCTTCAAAACCTTTTGACTACTCTTCTTATATTGATCATGGCCTTCACATCTCTTTTCCAAAGCATCCCACAAATTTTTCGATGTGTAGTTACCCGAAAATTGATGCAGTAACTCTTTAGGCAAAGCCATCGTCAAAGTACCATACGCTTTCTTCTCAGCTTGATAAGCTTTCTTTTGTTCAGATGACATCTTTCTTTGAAGAATGGGTTCACCAGTTTCATCTTTAGGATAGACATATAGCTCAGTAAACGCCAACCACATATCAATGTCATTAGTATCAACATACTCTTCAAATCTTTTAACCCAACTATGATAATCTTCCAATTTGAGTAATTTGGGAAATTTCTGACTTGTTCCAATTTCATTATCATAATTCATCATTGTTTGCATCGTTGCTTGAACCGAATTTTGAATAGCCGCGAATGCTTGAAAATCGGACATTTTGAAAAATTCTGGTTACTGTTCACCCGAACATGTTCCAAACCTCGTCCGAACCACTACCGAACTTAACCCAAACCTTAGCTGAACAGAAGTTAAACGAACTATGTCCGAACCTCACTTTTGGATGATCTGAACTCTCTTCGAATCAAATAAGCAACGAATGTTGTCTGAACCTAGACCGAACTATATCCGACCACTGTCCGAAACTCGAGTTCGTGAATATTAAGCCGAACTATCTCCGAACTAGTAGTTCAGAGCGGTTATTTTTGGTGAAGTCCGAACCTCAAACGAACTTGAGCACACTCGACACCATTTTCACGATTTGAGAGAATTTGAACGCAACTTTTGACAGGAAATCAAACAAACTCAATAGAAACAAACACAGCGAAGATTTTTCACGTAAAGCACACTCGAGAAGATCAAACGAATCCAAAAATGATACTTATTTTCATAAAATCGTGAGATTTTTACTCAAAACTCCGAAAATCAATGATTTCCGACCAGTAGAGCAAACCAAATGCTCTGATACCACTTGAAAATGCGTGAGCGGTAGATCGTCTACTTAGTCGTATCGAAATCAATGTAAAACGAGAATAACACGAGGAGTAAATACAAAAGGATTTGTATTAGACCATAGAGAAACACCACAGAGTTCACATACAAGATATGAGCAGAAGCTCAAGTACTAGATTACAACACAAGACAAAGTATATATACTAGAGCAAAACCCGATGGTCCGAACCTTAGGTTCGGACAAGTTCAGACCTGTCCTAACTTGGAGTTCGCCATGGGTTCGGCCAGCAGCAAACTTCCATAATTTTGTCTTGTATTCGATACTTCACATGACGATCAGGAACCAGGTACTAACACATCCAACTTCGACCGCATTTCTCGTTAAAAATCGAATTAATCGATTAAACTTTGAAATCAAACACGTACCTGATGCAGTCACATTTTTTGCTATGATTGTAGCAACCCTAAAATTTTTCTTTTCCTTCCACAGAAACCGTAACGACTTAAGGCAAATTTTCGGGACGAAAATTCCTTAACAAGGGGATGATGTGACAACCGGAAATTTTCCAGGTTAACCCCGTTAACAACTTGTGTTATATTTTAATAATATCTGTTAACGTCCATTACCTAGATTGGTATCAGAGCCCTTGGATGCAGATAACTAGAATTTTCAAAAATTCTAAACTGTAACTGTTTTTGAACATTATTTACAACAATTCCCAAAAACATTTTCTATTCGCGTGCCAAAAATCGATTACTCACATTAGGTTGTTTTTCTTTTGTTTGTGTCTGTATGGGTTCTGACAATATGGCACCACACGATAACACGAGGGGTAAGGGAAAGAAAATTGCCAACGAACAGTCATCGTCCTCCAACCAACAAGGCCGCGAGCCTGAGCATCCTGAGTACATGATAGGTGTGCGCCTGACGATTATAGCTGGTTGAATCCGACAACATATCGGTTGCTTGATATGTTTCATGGGCCGGACAGGGTGGACCTACCCTTTGATTTGAAGCGGGTTATTGCGGGACTGATAGCAGCCTATGACAACACTCTTGGAGAAACTAGACAAAATTCTATTAGCAATCGCACACGCGATAGAGAAATCGAGCGATTGCGGGCTGGTCAGAGGGAGCAGGATACCTACCACTACAACTTGTCCCAGGGGGTAATGGGTATCCGTGATAGGGTCACTAAGCTTGAGTCGCGACCCAATCCAGCAGATTTGGAGCATGGACTGCATCAAGCACAACATCAGATTACTACACTACAACATTCCAATGCAGCGCTTCAACACTCCAACGCAGCACTAGCGGCACAGGTCGCCGCCCTCCAAGCTCAAATGGCAGCCCTGCAGGTCCAGGTAGCTCCTATTCAGGAAGAAGATGAGGAACCCTTCGAGGAAGAACCTTTTGAGGAGGAGCCTCAAGAGGACATGGAGGAAGAACTAGGTGTTATTGATCCATGATCTAATCTGTCTTCTTTTATTTTATTTTGTTACTTCGAATAAATTGACTGGGTGTTCATTTCATTTTGAATGTTTCAAATACTAAGATGCATTATGGTTGGATTTTAAATTTTGTAATGGAAATTACATCTTTACTTTTCCAATGTTTTTCTAAAAATTATGTCGTGTGATGGATGGATACATGAATAATTGTTTAGAGCTTAATGAAATTAATATTGGGTATATTAATCATTGGAATGATTTGCATGGCAAACAGAATCATGGCCGAACACGTCACAGCAACTCAGATCCAAGCTTTGATAAATGAAAACGTTGCGGCAGCACTCGTTGCGGCTCAAGCACAAGGAAACAACAACGGAGGTAAGGAAAATAGACAAATAATTGACAACATTTTTTTTTCTCACTGTCAAAAATTATTTTCTACAATAATTTCAAGAAGCAATCCAGGCCCAGCTCAGTGCACCTTCAAAACTGACATGGATTGTAAGCCGCTCACATTCAAGGGTGATGAAGGAGCTGTGGGTTTGCTACGATGGATCGAGAAATCAAAAAAGGTGTTCTCAATGTGCATCTGTCCAGTTGCAAATCAGGTCAATTTCGTAACCGCTACACTCGAGGGAGTTTTGACTTGGCGGGAATTCAAGGATGCCATTATGGAGGAGTACTGTCCTCGTGATCAAGTCAAAAGGTTGGAAATCGAGTTCCAAAACTCGAAAATGGTAGGTTCTGAAGTTGAAGAGTACACCGCTCACTACCACGAGTACGCGGTGCTATGTCCTACGATGGTTGATGCTGACTTCAATATGATTGAAAGGTATGTGGATGGGTTAGCTCCACAAATTAAAGGGATGGTTACTGCCTCAAACCCTGCAAATGTGTAGAATGCTATCTAGCTGGCTCATAAGCTGACTGACCAGGCCATAGAGTAGGGAACGTTGCCACCCAGGAAGGTCCCCAAAACTGCCCTAGATGGGAAAAGAAGGAGAGAGGACGTCTCCAGTAACAACAACAACAACAATGGTAGTGGAAACAACAATGGGATATCCTCTAACTCTCACAATCAAAACAAGAGGTACAACAATTCCAGGGGTGACTATAACAACAGTAACACCAACAGCGGGGGCGGTAATCAGAACCGCCAAGGTGGTAGTAATCAGAATCACAATGGGTACAAGGGATGTGCACCTTTCTGCAATCGGTGCAACCAACACCACAATGGGGCATGCAAGAAGCTCACTTGTGAGCGTTGTGGTAAAGGGGGCCATGAGGCTAAGAACTGTTGGGGTGAACTACAAAACCGTCCGAATCAGAATCAGAATCAGAATCAGAACCAGAGGCAGAATAATGAAGGCCCTAGGGGGTGTTATGAATGTGGAAAGCCAGGGCACTTGAAAAAGAGGGACTGCCCATAACTTCGAAAGAATAACAATAATGCTAGAAACAACAATAACAACGGCGGTGATGGTGGTAGAAACAGTGGAGATGGCGCGAAAGGACGAATTTTCGTTATGGGTTCAGATGAAGCGAGAAACGATGCCAACGTCATTACCGGTAAGTTTCTTCTAAACAACTACTTCGCAAATGTCTTATCTGATACTGGTGCTGAGAAAAGTTTTATCTCGACTAAGTTCTGTAAGTTGATTAAGGCTACCCAAACTCCACTAAAATCTAAGTATACGGATGAATTAGCAAATGGTAAGCTTCTTGACACCACTCACTTGGTTGAAAATTGCACATTAGAACTATCTAGTCATAAACTAAGTATAGACCTTATGCCTTTTACCATCGGTAGTTTCGACGTGATAGTGGGCATGGATTGGCTATCCAAACATCAGGCAGAAATTGTCTGTCAAGAAAAAGTCATACGAATACCCGTAGAAGGAGGAGAAGTACTCTCATTTCAGGGCGAAAGGGAGGTCCTGTCTCCAGAATCATATCATACCTAAAAGCGCAGAAGTGTCTTCGAAAAGGACACGTGGCAATCCTGGCAACAGTTACGGACCAAACCAGGGTGGAGAGAAAAATCGAAGACTTCCCGATCGTACGTGATTACCCAGAGGTATTTCTTGAGGAACTACCTGGCCTTCCTCCGCATTAGCAAGTAGAATTTGGGATTGACATCGCTTCGGGAGCGGCTCCGATCGCGCATGCACCATATCGTCTAGCAGTGAATGAATTGAATGAGCTATCCACACAACTGCAGGAACTGTTAGATAAGGGTTTCATTAGACCTAGCTCGTCACCATGGGGAGCACCGGTATTATTCATCAAAAAGAAGGATGGCACATTCAGGATGTGTATTGATTACCGTGAACTCAACAAGGTCACTATCAAGAATCGATATCCTCTTCCACGAATAGATGATCTTTTTGACCAGCTTCAAGGGTCCAGTTACTATTCCAAGATTGATCTAAGGTCTGGCTACCATCAACTTCGAGTCCGTGAGGAGGACATCGAAAAGACAGCCTTCAGAACACGCTACGGTCATTATGAATTCACGCTATGGTCATTATGAATTCTTGGTTATGCCTTTTGGGCTGATAAAAGCACCAGTTGTGTTCATGGATCTCATGAACCGTGTTTTCAAGCCCTACCTGGACAAATTCGTCATAGTGTTCATCGACGACATCCTCATTTACTCCAAAACAAAAGAAGAACACGAGGAACATCTGCGGTTAATCTTAGAATTGTTAAAGAACGAACAACTCTACGCGAAATTATCAAAGTGTGATTTCTGGATCCGAGAGGTTCAATTTCTGGGTCACATCGTCAACGAGCAAGGTATCCACGTTGATCCAACCAAAGTCAAGGCAATTAAAAGTTGGTCTACCCCTAGAGCTCCTACGGAAATACGTCAATTCCTAGGTTTAGCGGGTTACTACCGTCGTTTTATAAAGGGATTTTCTCAGTTAGCTCAACCATTGACCGCTCTTACGCACAAAGGGGTTCAATACAGATGGGGGGACAAGGAAGAGGCAGCCTTCCAAACTTTGAAAGAAAAACTTTGTACTGCACCTGTATTATCTTTACCTGATGGGATTAACGACTTTGAGGTGTATTTTGACGCGTCAATCCAGGGACTCGGATGTGTGTTGATGCAAAGAGGTAAAGTCATCACCTACGGGTCAAGACAATTAAAGTCTCATGAGAAGAATTACACAACCCACGACCTAGAGTTGGGCGCAGTCGTATTTGCCTTGAAATTTTAGAGGCACTACTTATATGGTACTAAGTGTACGATATTCACTGATCACAAGAGCCTCCAGCACATATTCGAACAGAAGGAACTCAACATGTGGCAACGTAGGTGGATCGAATTGCTAAACGACTACGACCTTGCAATAAAGTATCATCCAGGCAAGGCCAATGTGGTGGCCGATGCCTTGAGTAGAAAGGAGCATGTTATGCCTAGAAAGTTTCAAGCTCTCCAATTAACGATCCATACGGGGCTACTGGATAGACTCCGGGATGTTCAGAAAGAGGCCCTAAAGGAGGAAAATTTCGGGTCTGAATCATTACGTGACATATATGGAACTTCTGAAGTTAAGTCTGATGGACTTCGTTATTATAATGACCGTATATGGGTACCTTTGCATGGAAATCTTAGAGAACTGGTGATGGACCAGGCTCACAAGTCCCATTATTCGATCCATCCAGGTTCAGACAAAATGTATCAAGACCTAAAAGGGTTATATTGGTGGCCCAATATGAAAGCTGATATCGCTAGAAACGTCAGGAAGTGCTTGACATGCGCAATGGTCAAAATGGAACATCAAAAACCAGCAGGATTACTGCAACAACCTAAAATTCCTGAATGGAAATGGGGAGAAATCTCGATGGATTTCATCACGGGATTGCCCCGTTCTTCTGGCGGTAACGATATGATTTGGGTTACGTTGACCGGTTAACAAAATCCGCCCATTTCCTAGCTATCAAGGAAAGTGACAAAACAGAAAAACTTGCGAAATATACCTCAAGGAAATTGTCAAGCTTCACGGAGTGCCTTTATCTATTATCTCTGACCGAGACCCTAGGTTTGCTTCAAACTTTTGGAGATCCTTACAAGCGGTGATGGGCACTCACTTAGATATGAGTGCCGCGTATCATCCTCAAAAAAATGGACAGACTGAACGTACCATCCAAACCCTCAAGGATATGCTTAGAGCATGTGTGCTCGACTACGGGAAAAATTGGGAAACGCATCTACCGCTGGTAGAATTCTCCTATAACAACAACTAAATACCAGCATTGGAGCCGCTCCATTTGAGGCTCTTTACGGACGAAAATGCAGAACGCCGGTATGTTGGGCCGAGTCGGTGAGAGTTAACTTACTGGACCTGAACTAGTGCACGAGACCACCAAGAGAATCGTGCAAATTAGAAACCGCATGAAAACGGCAAGAGATAGACAAAAGAGTTATGCAGATAAACACCACAGGCCATTAGAATTTGAAGTCTACGACAAAGTACTATTAGAAGTCTCGCCTTGGAAAGGCGTCGTACGCTTTGGAAAGCGCTGGAAGTTGAGTCCCCGTTATGTAGGACCGTTCGAGATCATCGAAAGCATTGGTCTGGTGGCTTAGCTTTTAAATTTACCTCCTGAATTGGATGGAGTACACAACGTGTTTCACGTTTCGAACTTGAGGAAGTGCTTAGTTGATGACACTCTCATAGTTTCGTTATAAGAACTACAAATCGATGAACAATTGCGATTTATCGGACAACCCATGGAAATCTTGGGACGTGAGGAGAAACACTAAAACGAAGTAAAATTCCCATCGTCAAAGAGAGATGGCAATCAAAGCGTGGACCGGAGTTCACGTGGGAACGAGAGGATCATATGAGAAAGAAATATCCTCGCCTATTTGATCAAGCCTCAGCATCTAATTAAGGTATGAGTTAAATTTTGGGACAAAATTTCCTTAACAAGGGGATGATGTAGCAACCCTAAAATTTTTCTTTTCCTTCCACAGAAACTGTAACGACTTAAAGCAAATTTTTGGGACGAAAATTCCTTAACAAGGGGATGATGTGATAACCGGCAATTTCCCAGGTTAACCCCATTAACAACCTGTGTTATATTTCAATAATTTCCGTTAACGTCCGTTACCTCGGTTAACTAGAATACTTACACGAACATTGCACATGAGTCTAGACGTCGGTTAACTTACTTGAATAATTATATAATTTATAATTTTATATAAATTATATTTTATGATTTCACGAAAATGTTTTGTCATTTTATGTGGCAATTATATCTGTCACACCCCCAACTAACCACTAACGGAGTTTATACCGCTAAGGGGTGCGAGCAAACCAGGACCACAACCATTAGTTACAAATACTAAACGAATCAGAGTTAGTCCAAATATATGTCATAAATTAAAGTCTCAAATACGCATGATATCACATATCTATTATTTTTATGTGATATACATGTGTATATATACACATGTCATTTTATGATTTTATGTGACGGTGTGTCACGTAATCGTACGAAATATTTCTATAATTTTATAGGAATTTAAAAACATATAGTTATGAGGTTATAACTATGATTTTATGTGAAATGTATATAGGTTATACTTAAATAAAAACCTCGTTCATTAAATACGTTGTGACGTACACTCGAATAATCATCGCCAAGTTACCTCCGTTAACCCCGTTATGATTAGCTAACGACTTGTAACTTTGAGGGCCATTTTTGTCATCTTTTAAAACCTCCTTTATCTAACCAAAGCTGGAAGGACTGCTCCTGTAATTACCCAGAACATGGTTCCCTATTTTGTAATCTATGGAGGGGTGATCGTGACATTTGATCAAAGTCAAATGGAAGAAAATTAAAGACCCGTGGTAAATATGACCGGCGACCGTAGCTTTCCCCTGGTAACCGACACCCCAATCAATTTCCGATCGTTTCACCAGTTACAAGAATGGATTGATCATTAACCATCATTTTACCCATCGGATCCCATCCAATTTCACAAAAAAAAAAACGTAACACTCCTACCTGTTTCCCTCGATCAGAAAAAAAAACCCATCGGCGAGAATTTCTGCCCAACACGTTTGGGATCCGTTTTGTTCGTGGATCGCTGCTGTTGTCGGATTGATATTACAGGAACACACCACCGGTAGTAGCAAGCAGTGACAGAGGAAGAGCCAAAGAGATTTTCCGTCATCGAGATCGGTTCCGGTTTTTCATCACGGTTTCCGAGTTTGGTTCAAAGATTCATCGTCGTTCATTTCCGTTTCGCACTCGAGGTAATCCGAGAAACCCACTTTAGTCGATTGTATGGTAAAAAAAGACCTCAAGTTCGTTCCCTGCGATTCTGGTTAAAACTGGGGGTGTGACAATGATTGTATCATCATCCATGAGTTCCAGGAGATCCTTCTAAGCTGCTCGCTTGAATGAATCAGCTTCTGGAGTGAATCTAAGCTTCGTTTTGACCTCCTGCAACCACAATTCACGATCCTGCCTATCCTTCAAATTTCTCAAAATTGCAACATTTCGAGTCACAGAATCCGTGCTGAATTCTCGAAGAACATTAGAATTCTCAGTTTGATTCTCATCACGTT